>CM060306.1:124548957-124583957 GCA_030674185.1 Monoplex corrugatus | reverse complement strand
TTCAAAATATACAAAACTTCAGCAGGAAAAAAAAAGAAAACAAAAAAATTAAGTACACATATCAATGCATTCGCGCACATCATCTAAGGACATGCCCTGGCGTTGACCACTCTGTCCAATTTATTACACAGGGGATTTAAAAAACACACCTAATAAAAATATAAGCATACCTTATGATACCAAAACATACATAAAAACAGCATGAATTACCTAAAGTAGCTTCCACATATCTCACCTCTCTAGAGACAAAAATGCACTTAATACATGTACCCAATTATCAATCCTAAGAAAAAGTACAGAAGACTTTATCAAACACATACAGGTGAATGGACCAGCAAGGCAGAAAATGATAGGTAGAAATGAAAGAAAGCAAAGGAACAAGGCAGAAACAAAGACAGTGACAGAAAATAGGAAATATCTAGCACAGAATTTCAAGAAGGTGGGGATACTATTTATACTGAAAGAGTCCCCAGCATCCCCATGTGAGGACACAATCACGTAATTTAGCACCATCAAAATAAAAAATTGTCATACACCAGCACCAACCTTAGCACTATTATCACTAAAACATCAATAATGATGATGACAATGACGAAGATCTCTTCCGTCGATCTGAAAGTGCGCATACTGGTCTTCTCTGCCCGGTGTGATCTTTATGTGATGTACAAAACTATATCCTGGAAGTACATGTTCTTCAGTAGGTGCCGCATGGGAAGGTGTCCTGTGATCTTGGTTCCATTTCCATTGTCTCTCTTCTGTTAACCCTTTGACTCCCGCAAAATACCCACCAACTACAAAAACTTAACCCTTTGACTCCCTCACTGTACCCACCAACTTCCTGCAGGAAGCTAGTGGAAAGGATGAGGGAGTCAAAGGGTCAAGTTTTGCTTTGCCAGCATGGTTGACAGTGAAGCATGCAGGTGGACAGTCAAAGGGTTAAACAGCTGCTGTTCTAAGCTGACCACATCTGACTGTGCTCTACAGTGCTGCTCACCAGCATGGTCTGGCCAGCAAATTTTCTAAAGTATGAGGGGGGGGGGGGAGGCACGCAATCCTCTCCCTACTCCCTCACCTAGCTGTTCATATCTCCTCAGGTACAGTGACTACCATGAGTAAAACAGTCCCATCAGGTGCTGTCAGTAATAGTGAGTCAGATCAACAACAATATATTCTTGAAAGTTCCTTTAGTCTGAATTTAATCTGAATGATGTGTATCTGAATTTCATACATATATCTATACATATATATAATACATCATGTATATTATACACACACACACATGCTGGACAGTAACAAAAAGAAAACACAACAGATAAAAACACAACAGATAAAAACACAACAGATAAATCATTCCTGTTCAATATTAAGCCATCTAAGTCTTCCATGGAAGGTTTTCAGTCTATTTACAAATCAACTCATACAAAGATGTATCATTCATTTATGAGTACTTGCCAAGGAGAAAAATTTGATACCTTTTTTAAAAAGCACAAATGAACATGTACAATCGCTGAAAAGAAATCAAATGACTGCCATACATACACTTGCATAAATACTCCTACACTGCACATGCAAAATCACAATCACATGCAGTATATAAATACACAGATATATATATATATATATATATATATATATATATATATATATATATATATATATATATATATATATGTGCACGTCTACAATACTGGAATCACCCAATAGAATGATAGGGCCCTCACTTCAGCTTCAGTTATAGCTGCCTTTGCATATGTTGGTGGAGTTTTTTTAATTTCAGTTGGTTTGGCGACGTTTCTTCAACAAAATAAAGCATTGTTCATCACCATTTGTGTTTGCCTGATTTTCTGTTGTTTTTATTTTGTCTGTGGTTGTGACAAAAAAGGCGCCAGAAAGTGGGACATGGCTTGGGTTGAAACTTGTACAACAGTGTAACTTAATCAGAACAAGCAACACACAAATGAATTGTGTGTGTCCTGCTAGTAAATAAAACATTAATCCCACCCACAATAAGCCATTGCAAAACTTCATGCAATAAGTTGCGTTTAGTGCATCCAAAAATACGGCGATCGTGCGTTTCATTAGTTTCCACAGATAACGATTGCATTCCGTTCTACCCACACAACACAGTTGTGCTTCAACTGATTCAAAATTACTCCAAAATGCATCTTCGGGGATCGTTCTTCCTGCTCACGATTCAGTTCGTTGAAATATGAAGCTGAATGCAAGTTTCTCTGAAGGTGCTTACAGCGTGGCACGTTTTGCTTCCTAGTGTAACGCACACAACCTATCCTTCTTGCTCATCATCAAAGTCAATCATCTTGGCCCCATCCTCTGAATCTAAAGTGTTTGAGAACAAAGAAAATGTGTACGTGACAAGCGGCACATGGCCCATGTATGCTCAAACAAAAGCTGGACATTGGTTGACTCGTCTCCACCCGACGCTTTGAAACGCACGTCACATCTGCTTGACGTCACCACAAGTGTCGGCATCTCCAGTTTGGTGTGTGTGTGTGGCAAGCAAACTGAGGTAAGGATACAATTTTGCTTTTATTGTTTATTAAAAATAGATAAGTTTTACCGGATAAAACTCAATAAAAGAATAAATAATGATCGATTCTCTCTAAACGCAAATCAAATGTGGGCATTTGCGATTGTTTCTGTAGTAACGCACAAACGTTTCAATACGATATCTACTGTGCATGAAAATGTGGAAACTTTAAGTTTACAGTGTACAGGCAAGTCCCTTATATTCCACAAAACTCGGCATGCATTCATGATCTTACGTGTACAACGAATCATAGTCGTGGGATTCTACTGAAACGAAAGCGGTAATTTGTTGTTTCTCTTGTAGCGCACATAACGAATAAACGTTACATGGAGCATTTTCATTGACACTTTTTGTTTATACAAGCTTTACTGCGTATGTTGTGACTAACAAAAATATTGTGAGCCCCACTGTTTGTGTTTCGGAAAGGAACGCTCTCAGCAAAAAGGAAATTTCGTGGAATAGTTTTAAGTGCCACTGGTTTTAGATTCCACGGCAACGCACGCTTGCTGAATCTTTGTTATCAATTACCATTTGATTGATGTCTTTGGACAGAAAGCAAACAATTATGGTATTCCAATTACATGGTCCAGTTAAAGACATACAGCTGTTGAAATCTACAGAGAATTTTTAAAAGTCCGCACTTTGTGAGTGCGAGTTACTGCAGAGACGAAACATTGTTGCAGATTTTGTTTCAAGGTATGCACCTCACAGTCTTTACATATTTTGGTTTCTTTTTCCCCAGCCACTGAACTGTAGATCTAGATCTATTCTTTCTTTGAAGATGATACGGAGAGGACAGCATATTAGCTTCTAAAATCTTGCCAAAAGAAAAGTTTGTTGATTACAGTAGAAGCGATTCAGATCTATTGAGATGACAGTTGTGCTTCCTCCTTACGCACATTTTTGATCAGACTTATCTGAAACTGGCTCAGCATACAGATCTACATTGTGCTTTTTTATGCCTTACTTTTCAGTGGCTATTAAAAGATTACTTGTTAAAACAGCGGATTGGATTATACTTCTTGTTTGTGCGCTACAGAGAAACCACTCTCACTCCTTGTCTTGTTATTATCATTACTATTATCATTACAAAAATTAATATTAGTATTATTGTTGCTAGTCATTATTCTACAAAGGACTGGTAAGGATACATTGTTTTGAATGCAGTACCATGGTCATAATTTTGTCCAATAGGACAATAAGTTAAAAAAAATTAACCTGCTGTAGGTTTTGAAAATGTACATAGGCATAAGATTTGATCAATACAATGTCGCTTACACTTCTTAATGTTGAAACTTTTAGTTCACCTTTTCCACATTATACAAAATCAAAGCATTTATTCAGAGCTCTGTGTGTGTGTGTGCGATTTCCAGGTTCTGAAGTCAGAAGGTGGTGAGACGCTGGTGAAATTTGTGCGAGACAGAAGTGGACACTTCAGCTTTCCAGATATTGATGACATTGCTTGAGTGGCCAATGACAACCTGAGTATCCTGCAGCCACTGACCATTAACCGACACGGGCACCATATTTTTACTGTTTAAAAGCTACACCAATGCAGTGACTTTACAGCTCAAGTTGTGAAAATGTGACCAAAAATGGAATCTCAACATGAACTGATGAAGTAGTCCCCCCCCCCCCCCCCTCCCCTATGACTTCCAGCAATCTGAGAATGGACCAATTCAAAGAATGAATTAGTGAAAGGATGAATCAGCTGAATTAGTGCATTTCTACTTGTATGTATCACTGTGTGACATCTTGCATTTCCATTTGTATGTATCACTGTGTAACATCTAACAAATAAAGTTAAATATTCGCTGAAATGCAAGAAATCATAAAATCCAGTCAATTTGAATAAATTGTTCAAAACCCAGCAAAGTCATTGCATACAGCATATTGTAAAGTCCTGCAAACAAAAATTAACAATGTAGAGAACAATCTAATGCATCAAGAGCACCTAAATGTAAAAACAGTGATTTATTCTGATGTTGCTCGATGGAATACAAGAATGGTTTCCCATTTGGATTCCATGTAATGCACGCAACATTTCCCAGTTATATAAATATGGCTGTGCCCAAATGCTCATCATTGTCATAAAAAGAAAGCTTTTAATATGTTGTCTAAAATAAATCAAGATACTTCCATATTACAGCTCTACCATTGTCAGCGAAAAATTGTCAAGCCTCAATGTTGCGTGGGTTACGGTCTCCACTTATACATAAGTTTATATACAGGACATGGTTAAGTTCTTCTGTTCAAGTTTATTACTGGACACATGACCTTAGGTGTCTGTGTTGATGGCATCATCCTTTCCATGAAGCCTGGTTATTTTATCTAAAAAAGCAGTACCAAGTGGAAACCATGTAATGCACATCACGCCGGTCACTTGGTCTACATTTTGCTGATTTTTAGTGAAGTCTTTAAATGAACTCTGTTTACTTTTTTCCTGTTTATTAAAGATATGTCTGAACTCTTCAAAAATGTGTTTTGCTTGCTTTTTTTATTACTTTTAATTTTTCACCCTCATGTCCCAGGTCTTGTTCCAGTATTGTAGACGTGCACATATATATATATATATACACACACACACACACACACAATATATATATATATATACATAGATAGATAGATAGATAGATAGATAGATAGACAGATAGATAGATATAGATAGATATAGATATAGATAGATAGATAGATAGATAGATAGATAGATAGATAGATAGATAGATAGATAGATGTGTGTGTGTATATGTTTGCATATGGTACCCATTTCTCTTACTGACACAATCAAGTAGGGTTCAATCAAATGTTTCCCTATTCCAGCAGACAGGACCACTCACTTTTGCATGACAATGTCCTGATAGATGATCTGGTCGGTGAGCGAGAAGGACGCCACGTTCAGGATGTGGATGTTGCCTCCTTCTGTTCCCAGCAACACATTCTGGTTGTCCGTCGTCAGACAGCACGTGGAGATCATCTTCACTTTGCTGAACACACACACACACACACACACACACACACACACACACACACACACACACACACACACACACACACACACACAACACACACAAAACACCACGAACACAAACACACACAAAACACACACACACACATACACACACATATAAAACAAGCAAGCGTGCACGCATACACACACACACACACATACACACACACAATACACACACACACACACATAACACACCACACACACACACACACACACACACACACACACACACACACACACACACACACACACACACACACACAGTTCACATTAATAGTGAATACTAACTTATATGTTCTAGCTTTCAATGACGGTGGTTCACGACAAATCATCAGTTTCCAATTCTGTCTGAATCATAACTGGTATTATCATTTTCTTGTACTTTCATTCTCTGAAAGGATCCAAAAGCAAGACTTGAATGATTCATACTTCATAAATTATGCAATGACAATACAGCTAATTCTATATCACTATCAGGATCAGCAGTTTTGAAATCTTATTCTTTAGGGAGCCACTCTGCGAAAAAAAATCTACACCAAAGACCTAAACAATTCGCTCATCTGCAAGACTGACTTGACTGTTGAGTGACACTACCAATTCTTCTATCCTCTCACAAGGCTCTGGACATGTACAAAACCTTTGGAAGACTTCATGTGAAGGAAGAATCTGCAGATAATGACATTTTCTTTTATTTTTCCCCCTCAAGCAATATTTTTTTGTATGGATGTATGAAAATTGTTTGGCCCACACTGTGCGCACATTCTATTGCTTGCTGCGCAGTCTGCATACTGTGTCTTTGGTGGGTGTGCATGCTGGGTGGTTTTTGTGTTTCCATAAGCCGCCCTACACTGATATGGATTACAGGAACTTAAATAATAATATGCATATCTGATGTTCTACGTCTATACAGACACAGAGAGGGTTCAAGCATTTAGCAGGTCTGGCGCGCACGCACACACACACACACTCTCTCTCTCTCTCTCTCTGAGAGATCAGAAAAAACAGCTTTGACCCGCCAAGCCTTTCCCTAAGATAGGGTCAAGTTCAGATGTCTTGACTGGAAGTTTGACATCCAACCAACCCGCTATCACACGTGTATTTGATTTTATCTTGCAGTCTGCAGTTTTACATTTACTAGTGCCATTCTGAAAAGGCAAAACCAGCAACCATATTCAGAAGAACACTTCAGTCAAGATGTCAAGCAGAACTACACAACCAAAAGCTTAGAATGACGTCATCGAAATTCAAGACTAGTTACATATTTCCAGTTTCAAGACTGATTGAATATTTCCAGTCATTCATAACCCTTCAGAATAACAATCAACCCTTTTGCCATAACACTATGTAGTTACTCTGTAAGTGTAAAGTTAGTCTGATGATGATTTCATCCAACAATACATCTTTGCCTTCACACATTATAAGACATTGTCAGTGTGCAAACTGATACTGAGATAGTAATAACCTTTGGTACTCTTGTCCATGAATCAATGTAAGTAGTTTCACATGGGGAAACAGATAGGGAGAGACAGAGAAGCAGAGAGAGAGAATAACAGAGAGACAGAAGACAGAGACTGAGAAGAAATGACCATGCCACATCACACGTTTGCTTGTAAGTATGTGTACATATGGTTTATATGTTATGCACGTATGCAGTCAATGTAAATCTTTATGATGCTGAATGTGCATGTATATGCTGATGATTATGATGCTGAATGCACATACATATGCTGATGATTATGGTGCTGAATGTACATGTATCATATGTACATGCTCATGATTACAATGTTATTAAAGTACACAAATATGCTGACGATTATGATGCTGAATGTACTTTTATATGCTGTTTATGATGATGAATGTACATGTATATGCTATTGATTATGATGCTAAATCAATGTATATGCATCTGCTGATGATTATGAGTTGAATGAAATTATGATGCTAAATTATTTGCATATGCTGACGGTTACGAGTTGAATGTACATAGTACATAAGGATGCTCATGATGCTGAATGTACATATATGTATATGCTGATAATTATGATGATGAATGTACATTTACATACCTTATGATTGTGAAAAAAAACAAAAAACTATCACCTCCATCAGTATAAGACTGAATAGTTACTGGCCCAAGAGGCGTTGGGAGATAATACAGAGAACTACCAACCAGTGAACCTTGACCATTAAAGAGAGTTTACTTTTATCACCAAAATAATAAACGAACCTGTTTTCCATGGAAAACTCCTTGACTTCCTCCAAGACGGAGTTTCCACCGCGCAGATTTATCTCCCATAGGTGGAGTGTGTTGTCGCTGCATAAGGATATCAGACGACCCTACAGACATAACACACACACACGGAAATCAATTTTTTTTTCAAAATCCAAAGGAAAGCAATATATCACAGTGAAGACTGCACTTGTATACATTTTTCTGTAAAAGCTGAATCATGTGGCCAACATTTCCTAGTCAAGTGCCTGTGATAACTGAATTAAACATAATTCAACCTAGTCAAGCCATTTTAACAATCTTCCTTTTCATACAACAATTATCCCAGATAATCCAGATTTTTTATTTCTCAAGGTCATTGTGATCTTGAAGAAGCATCAGATGAATCAAAACATAACATCAAGCAAGGACAATGACAGTCACAACAATGAAAACAGAATACTTACATTGTCAAAAGTTCCTGACAAAGTGTTGTTCATGCACAGTCCTCAAAAGCTCAATTTAAACACATTAGAATTTTGACCTTGGCACTGTGATGTCCAAACTTTAGCATTATTGACTCCTCAACGGTCTACATCTTTGACCCAAATTTGGTAAAGATCCATACTGACACAGCTGAGAAAATCTTTGTCATATGATATATGTACACACACGCACACACGCACATGTGCGTGCACATGCACCCCCACGCACGCGCACGCCCACACACACATACACACACACACACACACACCAACCCTTTGCTTTATCTCAAACTAGACAGACCTTTAACGTCTCAGCACACACCGATTATATGAACAGTGGAAGAAAAACAGCTCAGCAAATATATGAAAAGACGTTTAAACTGGGTTGAAAAGGGAAATCCTTGTACTGCACCCATCTTCTCCATAATTATGGATCGTTCATGACTCATGGATCTCTTTTTAACGGATGCAAAATGCCAGTAAAGCAACTTGTACATGCAACAAACACAAGTAAACAAAATGTAAGATGTATTCAAGACATTCTGACAGTGCAGAAAATAATTCACTCCATATCAAAAGGATCAATGCTACACCATAATATTTCCATAAAAAAAATATACACTAACAACTTATGTTCTAAATGGATGCAAAAACAAAGAAAAATCATTTCATGGAAAAAGCCGTTTATGAAAACTGATGACGCACAAAAACATCCACCAAAATGGTTACAAGTCCATGCTGCATGTAAAATTCTGGGAACTAATGTTATCTGTTAAGGAAAAACGGAAATTGTAAATTATCTTAACTGTGACTTGAATTAAGTGAAATGGAAATTGTAAATTATTTTTACTGTGACTTCTGTTTGAAAACAAAAGAAAGCAATGACCATATATTTTGAAAATTTTACGTGTTGTTTAAAACATTCTGCGATGGGTCACAGAACCGTTGAAGATAAAATGCGCCACTTGAGCAAATGTAAATTAACTGAACTGGTAACACCGTTTACAGCTGATCAAAATATCTGCACATACGCAAAGCTTGATGTAATCATCCTTCCAAGAAAAGCGAATCATAAACGTGAATTTCAAAAAAATCTTTCTGATGTAATTTCTTGTCAAAAATATCAGGTGACAAAATTTCACATTGAAGAACGTAACGCTAAACTGACATGGAGCTTGTACACATGCAGATGAAAATGGCTGTTGTATTAGTCACTGGTAAAAAGTTATAATATAATAATAATTAATAATAATAATAATAATAATAATTACAATATTTATATAGCGCAAAATCTCGACAAAATCAAATCTAAGCGCTGAAACAGACACACATGCACGCACGCACGCACGCACGCAGCACGCCACGCACACGCACGCACGCACACACACACGCACACACACACACACACACACACACACACACACACGCATGGCTATAAATGAGGAGAAGATAAAGCAATAAAAAGAATAAAGCAATGGAATATAGAGAGCATATCATATACAATTATATATTAAAACAAAGTGATTCCCCTCCAAGCGGAGACAGGCTGCAGAGGGGGGTTGAGTGAGGTTAGGATTTTATGCAGAGGAGAAAAGGTGAGTTTTGAGAGCGGATTTGAAGGAGACAAAAGTTGGTTGCTGACGGACTGAGAGAGGAAGTTTGTTCCAGGAGAGTGGACCAGAAACAGAGAAGGCTCGTGGACCATAGGTATTGAGCTTAGTGCGTGGAAAGCGAAAAGTCAGAGGATCGAGGCAGAGCGGAGGGTACGTGAGGGAACATAGATCTCAAGTAGGCTTGACAGATAATCGGGGGCTGCGTTATTGAGGCTTTTGTAGCACATGGTGTCTAGTTTGTACTGTATGCGCTTTGATACAGGGAGCCAGTGAAGTTGTGCCAGGAGAGGAGATATGTGGTCAGCTTTTTTCTTTTTGAGTACAAGGCGTACAGCATTGTTTTGAATGCGCTGTAGGATGTGAATGGTGGAGGCAGGAAGACCAGACAGGAGTGAATTGCAATAGTCAATGCGAGACATTATGAAGGAGAGAACGAGTTTTGCAGTTGTTTCGACAGAGAGATATTTCCTGATCAGGCTTATACGATGGAGATGATAGTAGCAAGATCTGGCAGTTTGAGAAACAAAGTTGTTCATGGAGAAGGTAGAGTCAATGCAGACACCAAGGTTTTTAGCTGAATCAGAAATTGGGACTGATGTGTTACATAATGGGAGAGAAAGAGGCAGCTGAGAAAGTTTCTGACGGTGCCAATGAGGATAGCTTCTGTCTTGTCATCATTAAGTTGGAAGCATAGCTGTTTCTTTGTCAACATAAAAATTATTTTTGTCTAGAGCTATCAGTCTATGATTTACCCTGCACATTCATGTTTACATTCATCTTAAAGCAATAGTATTCAATACATTATATGTGTATGTGTATGTATATGTGTATGTTCTATAGATATGTATACGTGTATGTTCTACGGATAAGTATGTATACACAGATATATTTGTCTTTGAAATAATAACACTAATGTTCTGCACACTGAAGATTAACTCTTAAGACGCTTAAAAGATGTAACTGCAGTACATGCTTTGCTAATGTGCCAATGGGTTTTCTTTAGAATAAATCAAACAAGTAAAAAACAAAACATTAAAAAGCCTCAACACATACAATACAGACTTGGACACAACCCCTCCAAACTACCAACTTCGTGTTCTACAGATACATATATATGGATGTTCTTTCAATGTAATACTGAACTATAAACTGTATAAGTAAAATTGTGTGACCTGAACAAAGTTCAATAATCCCATTGTTTGATTGATAAGACCAAATTACCTCTTCAGGAAGGAAGAAGAGACTGGTGATGGACACATCGTCCCTGTGGACACCTGAGAACTCCACACCTGGAGCGCCATATCTAGAAACAATGGTCAAGGAATGAACTCAATCATGCAGAAGGCATGCTGACCAACACACCCCAGTTCAGCTGTGTGACGGCCTGTTCAGGGAAAATTTTAGAACATTCCATAAAGCAAACAAATTAACACAAAACATAAAACTATGGGGTTTTAGAAAGGTTTATAAATACCTTCACGAACAATGACCGACTTGTTCAGTCAGTATTGCTGCTAGGTACTCAACTGGCACGCCTGAACATACAAAATTAGAAACAAACTCAGAAAGAAAAACCGACACACAATCCACAATCTATTAAAATTAATCCTAGTAAAATATCAGTGCCAAACTGTTTAATCTGCAAGCAAGAAAATCTATGCTTACCAAAAGACGATCCTTTTTTTTTCCTTCAAAGCTGATGTTACACGTTGCAAATAAATAGATCTTAGACATGCAGTTTTGAATAAACACAAAAATGCTGTATAATTAGTATAAAAAGTAAGGCACCAGTCAGTTAATGCTTGAGTATTACACTTTACTTGCACTTTACCGCCATGCAATAGTCATTTCTCTTAACCATTTACTGCTTGCTGAAACAAGTAAAAGACCACATGTAATTGGCATGTCACAACACGTGCCATCTGAAGTGCCAACCACTGCAATGAGTCCATTTTTTAAACAGAAAAGAAAAAAAAAAAGAATGAATGAGCATTAGAAAGAAAGAAAAGAAAAGACAGACATGAACAAACAATTATCAACTAAACAATATAAATTATAATGTGCATGAAACAAGGATACACTTTCACCAGGCCCAACTTGGTGCCAATGGCCAGCAGTTTCAGCTTGGGGTCATAGGCCAGTGCACTGGGCTTGGTGGGGAACCCATGGTCAGCACACTGAAAACAAACAAAAAACACATTCAAAGTATGAGTTTCAGAGTGGCATTTGGGGATTTGTTCAAGAGGTTAATCAGACTCACTATGTGTGCACTCGACCAAAACCTGCAACTAATTATGATGTGGCAGACTTCTTCAGCCTGCGCAAAACCTCATACCCTTTCCAGGTCTTGAAATGAGGAGGGGGGAGGGGGAGGGGGGACAAGGACCTATGAATCACCAACACCACTAAAATGACTTCAGCATTAACATGGGCAGGAAACATGCCAGTTTTCATGCTGTGGGCTGGGACAGAACTGGAGACATCCGATATCGAGACCATGGCTCTTATCAACTGCACTAGACAGCCCACAGTATCATGTGGCCCACAAGAAGGCCGAACCCAAGACATCCATATTGTCACCATGGTGTTCTAACCAACTGATCTATCTACTGGGACTCACAAAAGTTCACAGCTTGAAACTTAGTCAATGTTGAATGTACATGTGAATGTAATCTACTTCATACAATGAGAGTTAATCACTGGTGTCTCGTCAGTCTCTCCCATAACTGACAAGATGAATCCCACTTGTCAATCATTAATAAAGGGCATAACATATGGACTAGATCTGCACCTTTTACAGTTTCAGATTTGTCTGAGAGAACTTTCTGGGATTGTATATAGATAGATAAGATAGATAGGTAGATATAGATACAATAGGTAGGTAGATAGATCTATACATAAATATAGATAGGTAGGTAGAGATAGATTGATTGATTGATACATCTATACATCATACATAGATCTAGGATCTAGGTGAGGTCAGTTTATTTTAGGGGGCTGGTTATGTTTTCAACCCTTTCCATTAACCACTTTTCTTGTTTTGACACTACATTTAGTGATTTACAGATTTTCATAACAATGCAGCCTAGATTGTTCCAATGGCAGATTGAGTGATACAAAGATGTTATAAAACCTTTACACTAGGTTACAGTAGGTAGACCGTCAAGACCTCAAAACAATACGATACACAGCCTTGTCTGCCCACCAACATGATTAAATTCTGTCTCCATCATCCCAGTTCCTCTAGCCCATCCTCCATTCCTGATAAAAAAAATTTAAAATCTTTTTTAAAAAGGAAAAAAGTCTCGCCGAGCTAAAAAATAAAATTTTACTCTTAGTCTTACTGCTTATAGCCTAGCAGACTGCACACATCCATATCAAGGCTATAACCATGTGAAAATGTAAACATGTGGTTGGGGGGAAAAAAAGCTGAAAAAGAAAAATTAAGTACATACTGATGCATGCATGCATGTTATCTAAGGACAAGCCCCTGTCATTGACCATTCTGTCCATTTTATCACCAGAAGACATCACCAGAAGACTTCAAAACAACACAAACAACAACAAAAAACCTGAATACAAATACGAACATTTCTAAGATCACTAAATCATACACTAAAAATGGCCTAAGTTACCTAAAACTACTCTGCAGAGCACATTTCCTTAGAGCCAAACATGCAGTCAATATATATACATGTACCCAATTTTCAATCCTATGAGTATGACTGAGCAAGTATAAGTTAATACCACTAGTAAGGCTTTATATAGAACATGACATTGTACAGGTGACTGGACTAGTGTGTGTGTGTGTGTGTGTGTGTGTGTGTGTGTGTGTGTGTGTGTGTGTGTGTGTGTGTTTGTGTGTGTGTGTGTGTGTGTGTGTGTGTGTGTGTGTGTGTGTGTGTGTGTGTGTGTGTGTGTGTGTGTGTGTGTGTGTGTGTGTGTGCATGCATACACACATAGTATTTTTTTGTCTTTGATTGTTAAGTTCCCTCCCCCACATTCCCCATCCAATGACACACAAATGATGAAAGAACAAGAACAGAATAACAGTCTCTGCTGACAGAGAGAAACGAAGGACAATGTTCAACAAATAATATTCAAAACATAAGTTCTATATGGTGAATCTTGATATAACATTCAAATCAAATTATTCAAACCACACTACTTTCATCATTCATTCAAACATTCACTCACAATGACAAAAAACAACAACTCATAACTGACATAAAAAGTAAATGAATACCAAGAGGGGGAAGACACGGGGGAGGAAGGGAGCAGGATGAAGGGGATAATCACTGGATAAACATTACTGATGCTAGTGATATGGATATTAAAAAAAAAGTCATGGATGAACAGGACAGAATAACTGCTCATCAAAACTGTCATCATTTTATCATATATTCAGTATAAATCGCTCTTGTTTAGCACTGTTCTCCAACTTCATTTGGATACATGTACTCTTATGGCACATTCGTTACCATGATAATGGTAATCAGATTTTTTTAGTGGAGCATGGAGAACTCGAGCTGTTAGGTGAGCTGGCTGCAATCCACTATGCTGTTGGAGTGTTGCACAGTCTGCATCTTTGATGGGTGTGCATGCCAGGTGTTTTTAAGTTTCTGTGAGCCAGCCACTACACAACTTAAGTTACAAGATCTTAGTTTAACATGCATATTTGATATCTCATTATCTGATATAGTGATAATCTGCCTGCACACATGAAGGCACTGGTATCTGTTGACCTGGGAGAGTGGGGAAAAAATCCACCCTCTATCCACCAGGCACGAGGTGTTCAGAGAGATAAACCTAGGACCTTCTGATTGAAAGTCAGACATTTAACTTGGCCACCACAATTATCCCATTGTCAAGTCATGGGCATTTAGAAAATGTATCTAGATGACTGCAAGTGAAAAATCAAGCAGTATCAAATTATTCACTGTCTAACTTAAAATATTCATTAATTCAGCAACCAATATCAATTAATACAGACCAAAGCTGTATCATAGTGCATGACTCATGATTATTAAACGCATAATTTCAAACGTCACATGATGCTATGCTCTTTCCATACGGTCTTGGCAGAAAGCTGGTGAACAAGTCAAAAGGTGTACAACTACAGTTTACAAATGATTCAGAAAAAATACAGCTTTGATTTCATCAAAAGTGTGGATTATTTTAAACGACTATATATGAGAGTGTGAATGTGCATGCGTGTGTGTGTGTGTGTGTGTGTGTGGTGTGTGGTGTGGTGTGGGTGTGTGTGTGTGTGTGTGTGTGTGTATGTGTGTGTGTGTGTGTGTATGTGTGTGTGTGTGTGTGTGTGTGTGTGTGTGTGTGTGTGTGTGTGTGTGTGTGTGTGTGTGTGTGTGTGTGTACGTGCGCGTTTATGTCAGTGTGTGCATGTTTGAGAGAGAGAGAGAGAGAGAATGTGTGAGCGCACACATGCTTGTATGTGTGTATATCATTCATATGTACTGTGTTTGTATACATCATTACATGTATGTCCAACCTTGGCAGAAAGCTGGTGAACAAGTCAAAAGGTGAACAACTACAGCTTACAAATGATTCAGAAAAAATACAGCTTTGATTTCATCAAAAGTGTGGATATATTTAAATGACTATGAGAGTGTGAATGTGTCACTGTGTGTGTGTGTGTGTGTGTGTGTGTCTGTGTCTCTGTGTGTGTAGTGTGTGTGTGTGTGTGTGTGTGTGTGTGTGTGTGTGTGTGTGTGTGTGTGTGTGTGTTATGTGCGCGTTTATGTCAGTGTGTGCATGTTTGAGAGAGAGAGAGAATGTGTGAGCGCACACATGCTAATGTATGTGTGTATATCATTCATATGTACTGTGTTTGTATACATATATATATGTCCAACCTTGGCAGAAAGCTGGTGAACAAGTCAAAAGGTGAACAACTACAGCTTACAAATGATTCAGAAAAAATACAGCTTTGATTTCATCAAAAGTGTGGATTATTTTAAATGACTATATATGAGAGTGTGAATGTGTCACTGTGTGTGTGTGTGTGTGTGTCTGTGTCTGTGTCTGTGTCTCTGTGTGTGTGTGTGTGTGTGTGTGTGTGTGTGTGTGTGTGTGTGTGTGTGTGTGTGTGTGTGTGTGTGTGTGTGTGTGCGCGCGTTTATGTCAGTGTGTGCATGTTTGAGAAAGAGAGAGAGAATGTGTGAGCGCACACATGCTTGTATGTGTGTATATCATATACAACTGTACTGTGTTTGTATACATGTATATGTCCAACCTTGGCAGAAAGCTGGTGAACAAGTCAAAAGGTGAACAACTACAGCTTACAAATGATTCAGAAAAAATACAGCTTTGATTTCATCAAAAGTGTGGATTATTTAAATGACTATATTAATAGTATATATGAGAGTGTGAATGTGTGTGTGTGTGTGTGTGTGTGTGTGTGTGTGTGTGTGTGTGTGTGTGTGTGTGTGTGTGTGTGTGTGCGTGTGTTTATGTCAGTGTGTGCATGTTTGAGAGAGAGAAAGTATGTGTGCGCACATGTGTACTGTGATTGTATACACAGGGATTCATCACACTCTGACAATTCCGTATGTGCTCCACCCTAATCTGCCAGCGGTTATCTGGCAGATTTGCTAAGCCTGCACAAAACCCTATCATATGCACTGGCAAGGTTTTGAAATTGGGGACAGGGGGTGGAGGAGGGACTTTTGAAACACTAAGCTGACACCACCAGAATGATGGAAACATAAAGATGGGCAGTGAACAGGCCAGTTTTTAATGTTGCAGGCTGGGGTTGAACTCCAGATATCAGATCTTGAGTCCATGGCTCTATCATAAGAACCAACCAGCCCACAGAATCAATGAGTCAAAAGGTTAGTAAACACTGAGTCAATGAATCACAAAGCTCAGTAAACACCAAGCTTGTTCTTCTAGAGACTGAATATTCATTTTCTTGTTCAGCATCTCCTTTTCCTTTTCTCAGACCTCTTGTGCTGTCAATGCTACTATTCCTATCCGAAAGCCAAATTCTGCATCACTATCCGAACCACCAGATGATTAGGATTGTGGGAGATCACGTGGCAAAAGATTATGTGTTTAATATATATGGCAGGAAGGTTAACAAATCAAACTGTCAGTGGAAAAGCATCAATCTGTCGTTTCAAAGTGACTGACTTGACTAGCTGATTAAAACTTTTAATCGCACCATGTAGCAAAGCAATGCTACATTCTTACAGGTCTCAGAAACAAATGATCAGGAGCAAATGTATGCTTACTGCATCATGTGCTTTAGCATTTCCTGTTCACTTATTTCATCTCCATGCGTATCATGATTATCATTCTTATCATGTGTGTGTGTGTGTGTGTGTGTGTGTGTGTGTGTGTGTGTGTGTGTGTGTGTGTGTGTGTGTGTGTGTGTGTGTGTGGTAAGGATGGATTTTAGGTACCCATCACTTGCAAGTGCATACAGATGTCTGAGATAAGATCATACACTCACTGGGTCACTACAGACTTATGAGGCGCGTTCCTCTAACCTGTCACATCTAAAATACTTAATGGTCTGCTGATATAACTTACGACTGAGCTTTTTGTGAATGAGTAGACCTGCACTTTTTGTGAATGAGTAGACCTGCATGACAATACAGTCCGAACTCGACTGATGGTGATAAGATCAATGTTATTTCAGAAGACAGACAATGAGATCAGTGTACAGACTTACTGAATAGGCTATAAACTGAAAATAGGTTTGGATTAACTCTTCAGGCCCACAACTGAATAGGCTATAAACTGAAATTGTGAAAATAGGTTTGGATTAACTCTTCAGGCCCACAGTGTTTATTTTATAATGAATTGATGCAAAATTTCATCAAACATCTGCAGTATGACTTCTTTGTACAGCCACTGCTGTCACGACTTTCTCTGAGTCAAACAACAGACGCACAGGTGCGACATCAGTGCGCAATGATATAAACAGAAACTGCATCACACGTGAACTGGAATCTCCTTTCTGCTATTCTCATTCTGCTCATGAGTCATTTGTCATCCATTCAAAATGGCTGCGCCCAGTCTCACAAACCAAACTATCGTTAAAACAATTATCAACAGCATGCGTACCTTTTGGAAATCAAACAATTCTTTTTTCAGTTTCTCTCGTTCTTCGCCCTCCTTGGGCGGATGCTTCTTGAAGAACTTGAACATGTTTCTGCTACGAAACAGTCGCTTCTGGAAGCAGTCGCAAAATGGTAAGACTCAGTTGTCAACTGAAACAATCGGCTTTCACACACTCTCTCTGAATCACAATATTCAGCTCAAAAAGGTCTTCAAATTATTGCTCACAAATGAATGTATGGCAATGTCACGGCACAGTGCACAAAATAGATTAGCGATGCATCCAAATGAGACCACAACAAAACGTGTCAACAGCCGGGTTGCAGAGTTCAAACCCGCGCCAGTGTCTATTATACAGACAGCGTTCAGACGAAATCAGTTTCACTCACGCGGATATTCCTCCGCATTTCCCCGACTCTTTTGTAAAATAAGAAACAAACAGTATTGTTTCATGATTACATGCTCTAAACGTTCTTTGGGTTAGATGCTGATAAGAAAATAAACTCACTATCCAAATTTATACAAAAAAATTAAAAACGTGCTGAACTATTTTGTCTGCGCGGAGGAATTGACCTTGAATTTTAGCGTGTTAAGTCGATGAGTGCCACGCAGGGATGGTTTGGTCATCGGTATTCCAGACTGATTCATTGCTTGATCAGGAGACATGAATCGTGGCTGTTATGTAACAACACAGGCCAGACAAGGGTGGACCCATGTCGTGCAAGCACGCACGTTCTTTGAATGTTAGGGAAGTGTTGATACGTGGCAGCGGATCGCATTTGACCGTATGTTTATGATTGGCAGTGTGAGTGTCGCATCGACTTAAAAGTCACCCACTCACACCCACCTGAACTTACACATTTGGGTTCTAATGACATACAATGAGTCACACGGTGAACGTGTAGATATGTCACGCTGGAGGCATAGATAAACACTATGGGTTTGAATCTGGCTCGAGAGAACTTTTACTTTATGCGTGCAGCCTCTAGTCTACCTGGAGAGCCATAGCCTACTTCATTACCTGATAACATGATAAATGTGTACTCTGATTCCGTCATCATCACCAATTGCCATGCCGTATGGCATGGCGATCATAACCCTCCATACGATCTATCTTTTGTCGCTGCAAGTAAATCTCCCATCTACTCTGTCTTCATCCACCCCGCAAGTCTGTGCAATATTTTCTCCCTGGGTCTACCTGGTGCTCTTTTTCCATCCAGCTCGCCTGTTGTGACTAGGTGCTCTAATTTCTCTTGTCTCATAAAATGTCCAATAAATGTTGCTTGTCTTTTCCTAATTGTTTTCATTTATGTTCATTATCAGTTTGCCTCTTTCAAGACTGTTTCATTTGTTTTCTTTGCTGTCCATGGAACTCTTAACATTTATCTTAGAAACGACATTTCAGCTGCCTCAGTCTTGTTCAGACTTTGTGTGTTGACTGTCCATGCTTCACATCCATACAACAATATCAGTTCTATACAACACTGAAGAACACTCTTCGGTCTTCCTGATGTTGATTGCTAGGCATTTGTTGGTAAGAATACTTTTCATTTTCTTGAATCCAATTTCATCTGGACCGATTCTGCTGACAGTTTCTGTGCGTCTGTCATCTGGTAAGATGACTCTTCCCAGATTTTTTAACTTATCAATTTGTTTCAGTGTTGTGTCATTTGCTGTTCTTTTGCATGAGTGGATTTCTTGCTATTTACCTCCAGCCGTTTATTTCTGCTTTCTATTTCTATTATATTCCTCCGCTTATGATCTCATGAAACAACTCACCATTTCTGGGAAGAAGAGGACTAGAGCCCTTAAAGCGATGGCAGAGGCAGCAGAAGGGAGCTCAAGCTGGATCTGGGCAAGGAGGAACCAAAAGTGAACTTCATAAGGATTAAATTCCCTACAGATGATGTGTGCCCCGTTAGCACATTGGTAAAACCGCGTACCACAGTTCTGAAGCGCAGAATCGCCCAGGTTCGCTCCCCGGCGTGGGAAAAACAAATAGACAACAGCAGAAGGGCATCCAGGAGTCATGACCTGGATGTGGCCCGGCCCCCCGAGAGTGTAAGGAGTTCAGGGCCGAAACACTTGTCTAAAGGGGGTTACTTCTCTGAAGACCTTCTGTTGTCTAGCTCTCCCTAGAGTTTCTTTCTACCAGGAGGTTTTGCAGGTCTTTTCCATTTTCTGCAATGGCTGTCTCTAATTCTTCAAAGAAGTTGATGATTTCATCCTCAGTACTTGCGTATGCTGGTGCATATACTTGGATGATGTTGATATCAAATGTCTTGCCATCCAATCTGACTAATAAAATTCATTCTGATATAGCCCAGTATCTTTTTGACAGACTTTGATTTGTCACTGTCCATTATGATGCCTACCCATCTTTCATGTGTGTCTCCATCAGAATATATCATTTTATGCTTGCCTGATGTTATCATGCCAGCTCCCTTCCATCTCACTTCCCCTAGTTCTAAAATACTGATTTTAAGCCTTTCCATAGTCTCTATCTTGACATTTTCTAATTTTTCCTTTTCTGACCTAAAGACATTACAAATAGAAAGCTTTTCTAGAAAACTATATGCCAAACATCTTTCAACAGTTGGGGAAGGTAAGACAGCCAGCGAGAGGAGATGCATGGACACTGCCCTCAAAATACTCTATGTGAGAATAGTGGAGGTGACAGCCACCATAGTACCATATGGTAAGGTGACAATGTACTTGCCATACTATGGTTCTCATCTCACCATGCCCATGAACTACAATATAAGGCTACATGATTGTGTGAAACTAAAACACCCGTCAGTGACTGTTTGTTGTTGTTTGTTGTGCTTCTCTCTCTCTCTCTCTCTCTCTCTCTCTCTCTCTCTCTCTCTCTCTCTCTCTCTCTCTCTCTCTCTCTCTCTCTCTCTCTCTCTCTCTCTGTGTGTGTGCGTGATTATTTTTTCTCCAGGCAAAGTTTTCTCTAATGCATGTGAGCGCATTGCTCTGTTGTTGGCCCTCACCGTGAGGGCATTATGTTGCAACACAGTCACCATACTTTGTCTTTAATGGGTTACCCACCCAAAATGCAGGCAATGTTACTGTTCTTTTTTTTTAAAGGGGAGGGGTGGGAAAGTGTGCATGTTAGGTACCATATTTTTGGATCTCCACAACCCACCGACCACCGACATGACTTTAACAACTTGTGTTTGATGTTCTGCGTACACATCATACATGATATGTGTGTGTGTTTTTGTGTGTTTGTGTGTGTGTGTGTGTGTGTGTGTCTGTGTGAGTGTGTGTGTGTGTGTGTGTGTGTGTGTGTGTGTGTGTTATTTTCATTCAGTTTGTTTTTCATCTCTGTATGACATAATGTAGAACGATAGAATCTTCATTCCTGCCCTACAAGCCAGTTAAGCTTACATATGCACATGACAGGGGTTCAGGTTCTTGCATATCTGTTCATAGCCCCCTAAGCTTATGTGCTGATCTGGGAAATCAGGTAAAAATTGCTGTTTGATCACAGCACTACTCATGCAGGATCCAACTCAGTTTGACCATAAATAGTATCCCCATTTTCTGGAAATTTTGTGCTAGTAATTTCTCCTTTTCTGTCACTCTCTTTGTTTCTGCCTTGTTCCCTTGCTTTCTGTCATATCTTCCTATCATTTGTGCCTAGCTGGTCCATTTACCTGTATGTGTTCGATAAAGTCTTAATACTTTCTCTTGGGACTGATAATTGGGTACACGTATTAAGTGCATTTTTCCTCCCATGCAGATGCCGGGGGCTCTTTCAGTATAAATAGTATCCCCACCTTCTGGAAATTCTGTGCTAGAAATGTCCTCTTTTCTGTCACTGTCTTTGTTTCTGCCTTGTTACTTTGCTTTCTGTCATATCTTCCTATCATTTCTGCCTTGCTGGTCCATTCACCTGTAGATCTATGTGTTCGATAAAATCTTACATACTTTCTCTTAGGATTGATAATTGGGTACATGTATTAAGTGCATTTTTGGCTCTAGGGAAATGAGACATGCAGAAGCAATTTTAGGTAATTTACACCCATTCTTATATGTTTTAGTGTCCTTAGTTATAAAAAATTTGTATTATATATTAAGGTATGTTTTTGTTTTTAAATCCCCTGTGCGATAAATTGGACGGACTGGTCAATGCCTTGGATCATGTGCGCGAATGCATTGATATGTGTAGGCCTACTTAATTTTCTTTTCTTATTTTTTTTTTCTTGTTGAAGTATTGTGTGTACTTTGAAATGGTTATAGCCCTGATATGGCTTTACGCATTCGGCTGGGCTTTAAACAAAAATAACAATAACTCCATTTGACAGAAGTGAAATTGCTGCAATATATGTTGAGCTGTTTGACCCCCTTGCCTTGCAAGGGTAGGGTGGTGATGGCATCCATTGGAAGTTGAGGTTCATATGGCAGGGGAAAAACAGAGGGGGTGGGTTAAGTGGGTGGGTGGGTTCATGTGCAGAGTTATTCAAATGTCATGATTAATTGATGAGGTGCTCACTTAAATTCATGATAGATCTGTGATTGTGTTTTGAAAGGGTACTGAGAATGATATGTACTGGCGCGAGTCCAATGTATATAGGCCTACAGTTTAATTTCCAATTTTGGACAAATAAAGGAGAATCGAATTGAATTTAATTAAATAGAATTGGTAACTGATTACTGCCTTGTAGGTTGACGTGGGAATGACAAAAGCTGATGGCGAGTCTGTACACAAACCTATGGAAGGCAACGGGAAACCACCATCATATTTTCCCAAGATAAGTCATGGCCCGCCAAAACAAGAAAAATGAGTCTTAATGGAGGCAGACACAAAAAGATTATTGATAAGGAAGATTAGGAAAAGACGAGCAACATTTAGAGGCCATTTTATGAGAAAAGGGGAATTAGAG
The DNA here is from genome assembly GCA_030674185.1 of Monoplex corrugatus. Taxonomy (NCBI): domain Eukaryota; kingdom Metazoa; phylum Mollusca; class Gastropoda; order Littorinimorpha; family Ranellidae; genus Monoplex; species Monoplex corrugatus. Next base: position 124,561,106 of record CM060306.1, on the reverse strand, counting down.
CACCTGGTCACAACAGGAAAGCTGGAACGAAAGAGAACACCAGGTAGACCCAGGGAGAAAATATTGAACGGACTTGCAGGGTGGCTGAGGACAGAGAAGATGGGAGATGTACTTGCAGCAACAGGGGATAGATTTGTGTGGAGGGTCATGATCTCCAATGCCAAGCTGCAGGGCACATGATGATGATGAGTTGGTGTTGTGTTTGCCTGTGGGAACATGGGCAGTTATGATTTGAGCCTCTGGAAAGTTAACCCTTTCACTCCCAATCCACCAACTGCGAAAACTTAACTCTTTGACCCCCTCACTCTATCCACCAGCTTCCTGTAGGAAGCTGGTGGATAGGGTGAGGGAGTCATAGGGTTACGGTTTTACTTTGTTAGCATGGTTGACAGTGCAGGATGCTGGTGGACAGGGTGTGTGAGTCAAAGAGTTAATGCAATGTGTATGGTGATCAGGGCACAAGCCTTAAGCTTGCACATAAACCCATGAGCTGGCCATGTCCTGAGGCTCTACCTTAACTATGTTTTACCTAATCTATATTTTATACTGGTATTTTATTGGCCTATCACTGGAATAATCTTGGTTACATGTAAATGACATGTGTATCTGTGTATCTTACCTTCAAAAAGGAACATTATATAAAGTAAATAAGTAAGCAAATAAAGGTCTGAATCACACCACAAGTAGCTATTCTGTATAAACTCGTCTCACATGACAGAACCCTCCCCCTCCCCCTCCCCCCCCCCCCGACCCAGTCAATGCCCAAATGCTCAGAGCTATCTCCCTGTACTGTTGTCTATATCACAGAGCTACATGTCTACCTGTCTGGTTCATTATATCACAGAGCTTACTATCTATCTGTCCATGCCTGTGAAAATGACCAACAGGCCTGTCCACTCCAGTGGGCATTGAGGTACAATAATGAAGTCAAAGGGTCAGCGGACAGTGAACATGACTGTAATGACCTCGTTGTGGTCAGCACGGTCAGCCAGCTGCCAGTTATGTCCTTCTCCTTCCTCCCCCTCCCTCCCTGTCCCTTTTACGTCCATCACTGACATTTCAATGGCTTTCTTCACATGACGATTTTCTCCCACTCCATTCAGAAAATGGTCAAGCCATGATAACAATGAGTACTTTTTATACAAAATTTCTTACAGAAAATCCAGGCTGTGTACTCCTCAAGGTCATTGTAAGCTTGACGAAGCTTCAGTTTGTTAAAGAATACGAGATGATTCTCTTCCTCATACTAATGATGATGGTGGTGGTGATAGTGATGATGATGATGCCGGGACTAATATAATAACAATAAATATAGCGATGGTATAATGATGATGTTGATGATGATGATATAATAATAGTAATAATAATGGTGTTTACAGGAGCAGAAACGATAATGATGATGATGATAATAATTTACTTACTCGAATGCAAAGTGTCCATGTCAAAAGTATTCTCTTTGTAGTTTATACGAGTAAAGCATTATCAAACTCTTAATCAAGTAACAACAGATATTGACAAAACATAACATGAAAATAAGTATTAGTTACTATTAGTAATGTAAATATTAGGGGCCATACTATACAGAAAGTAAAACGATATAATGAATACAAACATTCACAGATACAAAATGCAGTGCACACATGCAAACATACACGCGTACAGCATGCTGAGTGAGGATACACTCATCCAGTGAGGCATGCGACCCTTGAACCAAGTTGTCATCCTCTTTCTGTCTCACTTATGCACTCACATGTGCGCGCACACATACACACAGGAAATTGAGCTAGGGTACACTCAACCTGTTAGGTGTATGACCCTTGACCCAAGTTGTCATTGTCTTTCTGTCTGTCTCGCTCATGCACTCACACGCGCGCGCACACATACACACAGGATATTGAGCTAGAGTACACTCAGCCTGTTAGGTGTTTGACCCTTGACCAAAGTTGTCATCCTCTTTCTGTCTATCTCACTTATACACTCACACGCGCGCGCGCACAACCACACAGACGATATTGAGCTAGAATACACTCAGCCCAAGTTGTCATCGTCTTTCCAACAAAGTGGCTACTCGTGAACACCAGGCTGTTGAACTGCACGAATTTTTTTAAAATCCCACCCTGACCTCCACCCTGACCGTTGACTTCTTCTCAGAAGTTCATACATATGACCAAAATTGTAAGTATCACTTTTTCGCTACTTCTTTCTTGATGCCACTATATCAGTGTTTGGACGTGGGCTTTAGTATCAGTCATTGTCACCTTGAAAAAACTTGGTATGACAGAAAACTTGACATTCACTGAGGGCAATGTAGACTGTCACAACTGTGAAAACAGATTTGAAATATTGTCAAAAGTTCCAGAGAAAGTGCTGCTCATATACCTTCCTCGAATCATGCTGATTTGGGGCTTTTTGTTTGGTTGTACACGTAACCTTGACCGCGGCGCCTTACCTTTTCAAACTCACCCTTTGTGACTCTTCAACGATCCATCCCTCTGACCCAGCTTCCAACCAAGTTTGGTGAAGATCCATCCACGAAAGTTGAGAAACTCGTGTCCACATCTCTTTCTCTCTCTTTCACACACACACACATACACACACACACACACACACACACACACACACACACACACACACACACACACACACACGCACACGCACACGCATACACACACACTTCGGTCACTGTGAAATAATCTCCCTTTTGAAAAGGGTAGTAGTAAGCACGTCTAGGAAGAGCCAGACAGCAGAAGGTCCCCAGAAGAGAAAATATATAGGATGGAGAGTAATGAAAAAATAACAACAAATAAACAAGCAACGGAGATTAAAACAGAAGGAAAAAAGACCCTTTTAGAATTCACACAGAAGGAAAAAAGACCTTTTTAGAATTCACAATATGGAATATCTTTGCCATTGTGGTGTTGGAAATACTCTTCATTTTTTTTTTCGAGAAAAATATATATATCGTACAAAAATTATGCACCACACACAAATAGAACAAAACCACTCACTTTAAAACGCACAACGTTTCGGCCACACCGGCCCTTGTTTAAAACGCACAACGTTTCGGCCACACCGGCCCTTGACCGAAACGTTGTGCGTTTTAAAGTGAGTGGTTTTGTTCTATTTGTGTGTGGTGCATAATTTTTGTATATATATTTTTCAAGAAAAAAAAAAGGAAAAAAAAAAGACCCTCTTAAAACAGAAGGGGTAAAGATCCTCTCAAAACACACACACACACACACACACACACACACACACACACACACACACACACACACACACACACACACACACACACACACACACACACACACACACACTCACTCACTCACTCACTCACACAGAGGTTTGTAAAGGGTCGACCAGTTTGCTTGCTAATTGAGTTCAGTGAAGCAAAAAGGTTGAAGATACATTCTCATCTACACAACTCATCTTCTGTGTCAAGGAGATCATACAGTCAGTTCACCGTAGGCTAGCCTATGTCAGGGATCGTGTAGTGGAGAGAGCACAATAATAATACTCAAAAGACAAGTCATGTGGGATTTTATGGCTGTGTGGGGTAAAAAAAAAAAATAAATAAAAGGAAGGGGGCGGGGGAACATTTTACTGAATTTTATTCAGTTCAGTGCAATTCAGTATCACTTCATTAATCTACATGCAAATTCAGTTGTGCAATCATAGGGGAAAAAAGAAAGAGAAAAAAAAAAAGAACAGGAAAAATTGCTGACCTCAATCTAATTAAGTTTAATTCAATATAACTTTATAATCCATAAGCACATTCATTTGTGCAATCACACAGGCTTGTCATAACACTGACGCAAACATAAAACACATCAATAAGGGGTTAAAACTGTTTAAATAAAAATCCTCCCATAACGTCTATGGACCTACACAACCATAAAATATCAATATTTCATGCACACACTCCTGTATAGACAAGACAAAACATTCAACCACAAAAGCAACAATAACAACCACTACATCACACATACGCATAAACTAATCGAAGCATAAAACTCCAAAATATACCAAATATCACTCCAATAGAAACTGACATAATTTTTACCTTTTTCTCTTTAAAAAAATTTTTTTTTTTTTTTTACTGATTTTCCCCTTGCTGTCCTATCTTTTGGCATAGATCTTGTTTGTGTCACCAACCATACCTCTCATTTCAACTCTCCAACACACCAAACTCATCAAAACTTTTGGCATACATCTTGTCTGTGTCACTAACCATACCTCTCATTTCAAATCTCCAACACACCTCCAAACTCCTCAACACTGAGGTCACCAAGAAAGCAGAGTGCCAGTGACTATGTGCTGGGAAGGTTTTGAAATGGAAATGGGGGAGGGGAGGCTTGAAACCTATGCAACACAAAGCTTCTTCTGCTTCTTCTTCCTCCTCTTCTTTTTTTCATTGCCGTTGTTCTTCTTCTTCTTCCTCTTCTTCCTCTTCTTCTTCTCATTGCCGTTCTTCTTCTTCCTCCTTCTCTTCTTCTCATTGCTGTTAATAACTGGACACAAGCTCTTGAGATAAATTTGGCTGTTGTCTGCAAAAAGCGTCCACAGACCCGTACAGTTTCTCCCCAAGGGTAGTCGGCTTCAGCCACATCTTTTCCCTCAGCAGCCGGAAATTCCTGCAGACCTGTAGGATGTGGTTCACGTCTTGCATTGTCTCTCCACAAGGACACATGGGGGAGGGCACAACTTTCATTGTTAAAACAACAACAACAACAGTAACAACACACACACCCAAAAGAAAAAAACAAACAAACGCAATAGGCTGGGCTTTAAACAGCAATAACAATAGATGCTTTACGGCTCTTTTGAGATGATGCGCTATTCAAGGAGTCATTATTGTTTTCAAACACATGCTCTCGCTCCATTTTCACGTGGTTCTGTTCGTGTTCACCTGATATAATTTTACGTCTGTTTTTCTTTTACTGCATTATAGATTTGCAGGGTTCACGGTGAGCATGGGTTTTAATCGTTGTCTTTTATATAAATGGGTTGTCTTTTTTGTTGTTGTTGTCTTTTTAAAAAAAAAATTTTTTACGCGGTGTTGGCCCTGATATGGCTCCACTAGTCGGCTGGGCTATAAGCCAAATGAACTGAACTGAACTATGAACTGAACGTGGTTCTGTTCACAATACGAAAGATGAAGTCAAGGAAGTGTAGATATATTAATTCATCGGCGCTGACTTGCAACTTTTTAGATAAATGCAAAGCCACGAGCAGTGAACCGAACTAAGTGACTTGGCAGCCAGGAGCGACGTTTGCCACGCATCCAACGTATCTTGACGCTCTTAATTAATTAACCTTTGACTCCCGCATCCTATCCAAGAGCTGCAAAAACTTAACTCTTTGATTCCCTCTCCCTGTCCACCAGCTTCCTTAACTTTACCCTTTGATTCCCTCATCCTGCAGGAAGCTGGTGGACAGGGTGAGAGAATCAAAGGGTTAATTTTTTGCTATGATAACATGGTTGACAATGCAGGATGCCGGTGGACAGGGCATGGGAGTCAACGGGTTAATTAACCCTTACGTTCCCTCGTCATATTCACAAGCTGTTAGCAGGGTACTGGTAGATAAGGCCCTGGAGCGAAAGTGTTCAGTACGGGTGGATGATCGTGCTCAAGGGTGTGAATCACATTGGTCATGGTGTCAGTCTTCTTCTGTCATCGGGTCTACCACCATGATTATGTGACTCTAATACTTAAAGCCAGAACAAGATTGAGGCAGCCGAAATGTGGTTTCTAAGAAGACTGTTCAGAGTTCCATGGACAGCAAAGAAAACAAACGAGACAGTCTTGATGGAGGCAGACACAAGAAGATCATTCATAAGGAAGATTAGGAAAAGACAAGCAACATTCATAGGCCATTTTATGACGAAAGGGGAACTAGAGCACCTGGTCACAACAGGAAAGCTGGAAGGAAAGAGAACACAAGGTAGACCCATGGAGAAAATATTGGACGGACTTGCAAGGTGGCTGAGAACAGAGAGGGTGGAAGATACGCCCTGGAGTTTTGATCGTTGTTGGGTGATTGCTTTGGTAAAGGATGAGAGTGCGCGCTTTGGTTTGATTCTTGTATCAAGATTTGGGTTCCAATAAATGTCATTAATATTATCATAATCATTATCATTACTATTACTATGATGATTATGTACATAGTCGACATCAGGTCGATAAAATCCAACCTAGCACTTTATTTGTGTACCCTCATGTGGGATCTCAGGCCAAAGTCTGATGCACACAGGCAGCCACATACTGGACACTCAATGGAACGCTCTGCAGTGTTGGTTCTGGCCTTTTTTACTGCGCGCTTTTCCACTTGGCTGCTTCGTCTTTCATTTTCATAAGCTTCTGTTCCATTGCGAATAGCTCGTCTCCATTCAGACCTGTTTGTGGCCATGATTTCCCATTGTTCTTCATCAGTGTCACATTTGTGGAGGGATTTTTTCAGGGTCTTTGTAGCGAAGCTTTGGCCGTCCTCTTGGTCGATGGCCCTCCGTCAGTTCACCGTAGAAGAGTTGCTTTGGAAGCCTGTTATCCTGCATGCGCAGGAGATGTCCAGATGATGATGATGATTATTATTGTACACGCGCAGAAATACAAACACCAAGGCTACATGTTCCTGTGAACTATGTCGGTGTTCAGTGACTTATGGAAACTTGAAAATATTCAGCATGCACATGAACCATTGACAGATCATGTAAGACAGTGCAGTAATATAACACCTCCATATGTGGGTCAAACCATGTGTACATGCCCCCCCCCCCCCACACCCACAAAAAAAATACCGATCAGATTAAAAAAGTCAGTGGAGAAGAGTCGGAAAAGTGTTGGGTATTTTTAACCCTTTGTCTCTTGCACCCTATCCACCGACTGCAGGAAACTGGCGAACATGGCGCAAGAGTCAAAGGGTTAAAGTGTTGTGTAGTCCTGTTTCTGGTAAAGATTTTCTGTATACCAGTCGCCGTGGTATAGTGGTTTGCGCAACGGACTATTGACTGGAAGGTTGTGGGTTTGAATCCCTATCAGTCCCTTCAAAAATCATTGTGGGATTTTTCGGCTCTAACTGGCTCCTATCCAGAGTTGGGCGTGCTATGAGCTCGTTGGGAAACTGGGACCACACAGTCGAGTCTCATCCATTTCACAGATGCTTCATTGAGGGTGTTGCTCAAATCTTCTCACCAGCATCGCAGGTGTCTGTTTCTCTTGGGCCTGGTTGACGCCAGGATATATTATGATAATAAGCGTAGACAACAGCCCTGTCACGCAGTCTCAATCCTAGATGGGTCCATAGCAACATGATTACCATCCTCAACGACATCATCATCATTGCATTGTAAAAACTGTTAACTGTTCCAGTTTCTGTGGCCATTAATGTGGCATAGAAAATGGGACGGGGAGGAGGGGGAGGGGGGGGGGGGGAGAAGAAAAACATGAGTACAAAGGTAACCTCCCTGGGTGCAATGATCCTTAATTTAAAAAAGAAAAAAGATTTTCTGTATATGAATACATTTTCTTGGGTTTGTTTCGAATTCAATAGGAAAGGCTCTCTCCACCTTGGTAGTGGGGTGACTGATCTGCTCCAAACCAGAGGCTGCATCGCACATGATGGATTGCAATGGCCTTCAGATATGGAGGTTAACTGTGAAATAAGCCAGGTTTGCCTGGTTCAGGTTCAGGTTCATATTGCTTATCGTCCAGCCGACTACTAGAGCCATATCAGGGCTAACACCACGTCAAAAATGACAACCAGATTAAGATAAAAGACAACAGTTAAAAAACAACGCTCACTGTTAAGCTTACAAGCCTAAAACACAATTAAAGAAAAACATACTCAGAAGTAAAATCATATCAGGTGAAATCTATTGATCTCTTATAAAAACTGTAAAATGGCATCAGGAGGGACGTCTCGGAAGAGATTCTTTAAATGAATCTGCCATGTAGTGCTCATGTCTTGCATTGTACAAGTCCCAGCTAGAGAAAGTCTGATGTTCAATGGCTCGTCACATGGTATACACACGGTGCTTCATCAATTTTTTTTTTATCTTGCATGGACGAATTGCAGGCCATGACAAATCGGCCATGGTTATCATCAGGACAGGGTGGGGAGGAACCTTGCAATGCTATGCCTAAAAAATATCCTGTGTTCTATGATGGAGCGATCAGGTGGATAAAAGCGCCTAAAAAGCCCTAGCCCCCAGTTGGTTTTTTGGCCATGAGCAAAGGGCAGGGTAACCCCTACAGAAAACCTAGAGGGCTGAGACGGCCCATTAGCTCAGTTGGATAGAACGCCGTGCTGATAACGTGGAGGTCGTGGGTTCGACCCCCATGTGGATCACTGTTCTAACACATGTCATTTACATGTAACCAAGATTATTCCAGCGGTAGGCTGACAAAATACCAGTGTAAAATATAGACTAGGTAAAACATAGTCTAAGTAGGGTATCAAGACGTGGCCAGCTCATGGGTTTATGTGCAGGCTTAAGGCTTGTGCCGTGATCACCATATACATGGCAACTGTGACGTTAGTGCACACAGGATTCCTTCCGAGCGCGGAGACGTCATCTTGAGAAACTGAAACTGAAACTAGAGGGCAGAAGTCAGAGAGGTACCAGGTCTGCAGGCGTCTTCTAACAAACAAGGTACCATGCAAGAAAAATAGCCAGTATGACACTTGACAGTGAACGAGAAGAAGATGTAGTTTCAAACTCATGTGTGTGCGTGTGTGTGTGTATGTGTGTGTGTGTGTGCATGTGTGTGATATGTACATGGACATGCAATATTGTATACGCATGTGTGTGCATATGATTCTCTGTGTGTGTGTGTGTGTGTGCATGTGTATTGTAAATAATGAATGCATCATGTGTGTTGTAAGTAATAACTGTTATACATATCTTTTTTATACATGCTGATGAAAGCACTCAGAGTTCAGACAGCAGACACAGGCAATTCTTCATGATATTAATATTTTAATAATGATAATAAAACACTTTACAGATGTCAGAATTATATATATATATATATATATATATATACAAAAAAACAACAACAACAATATTACAAACAGAAACAAATCAAGCATATCTCGTAATACAATTTATATATAAACTCACATTTTCCTATGAACATGTGATGTACTTCTAAAATTTAATATACAATAAATATAACTCATATTTCCCTAAATACGCGTAATATATTTCTATAACTTAACATACATTAAATAATATAAATCACATTTTCCTATACACATGTGATGTACTTCTGTAACTTAATATACAATAAACAACTCACATTTTTCTTTAATGCATGCGACAAATTTCTATAACTTTGTATACAATAAATGATTCATATTTTCCTCATTACATGTGATATACTTCTTAAAATTTGCTATACATATATAGGCCTATATACAATATGTCTATCATTGCCCTAAACGTAATAAGAAAAAAAGATATTATTCTGCAAAGTATTATTCTACATGACAGCAAAACATGAAAGACATGTGGATCTGTTCATGACAAACAGTGTCGTTTTTTTTGTAAAAAATCACCACTGTAGACATGATAAATTCAGTGTGCATGATGTAAGAATGCTTCAAACATGATATGAAAAGTCACAGTTCATCAACAGCAGGAAACCTCCTTGACCAAAATACAGCAGATATGCATCACATAAGAGTAGGACAGGAACGCTTTGACATCATTATACAATAGCAAGCTGTGACCCTGATGTCAAGGGTACCCATCTTTATGACAGCAACTGTTAAGAAAAACAATCAACTCAAGTTTTCTCAAAGAAACATTTACAGTGCAATGCAATGTAAAATGGTGTATGTGTGTGTGTGTTGTGTGTGTGTGTGTGTGTGTGTGTGTGTGTGTGTGTGTGTGTGTGTGAGAGAGAGAGAGAGAGAGAGAGAGAGTGTATGTGTGTGTGTGTATGTATTTGTAAGATCTGTATGTCTGTGAGTGAGTGAGAGAGAGAGAGAGAGAGAGGAGAGAGAGAGAGAGGAATGACAATGACATTTCATTATCCAAGGGTGAAAGTTATTTGTTAGCAGATATTTTTCAGACCTGGAAAAATAACTAATGTGAATATCAGCACAGTGACAAATACAGAAGAGGAAACACATAAATAATAAATAGAAGAAATACATCAGTAAGTCAATAATAAAAGGCAACATACAAAAGGAAATAAAAGAGTAATCTACAGTATTTACAAGGACAGAAAGGAAGGGCTCACATATGGGCTGGGAAAGGGGCAGGGGGAGGGTAGAAACAATGATTATGATGCAACCAGAAAGATGAACTGATAAGAACAGATCAATGACTTAACAGCTGAAACTATGTTTAGATATACCAAAGGAAATAAGAGGGAAGCAGGGAGAATTTTAAATATCAACTAAGTAACATAACTCTTGAGAGTCACGGAGTTATCTCCTATGTAGAAATTAGAGCTTACCGCTTTATGCTTTGTGGCTGCGTCTATGCTAGCTGAATGGGTAGCGCAAACCGTGTTGGGTTTGAGAAATTCTACATGGGAGATAACTCCGTGACTCTCAAGAGTTATGTTACTTAGTTGATATGTTTAGATATGTTTTAAACGTTGTAAAAAAATTCCAAAAAAGTTTCTTTAGAAGAAGAGAATGTGAAAGATTAGCACCAGCGATGACTGGCGATCATGTGATAACACTGGCATTTTTGTTTTTCGATGAGGACATCAGACCTGTAGACTGGTATCTCACTCTGCTATGCTTGACGAAATGACTTGATACTGAACAGTCAGTTCACTATGGACATTCACACTGTGCAACAACGTCACTTCTCTATAGACATAAACATTGTACTATGTCACTTCTCTATAGACATAAACATTGTACTATGTCACTTCTCTATGCACAATAACATTGTACTATGTCACTTTCCTATGGACATTAACACTGTGCTATGATGTCACTTCTCTATAGACAGGAACACTGTGCTATGTCACTTCTCTATAGACAGGAACACTGTGCTACGATGTCACTTCTCAATCGACATTAACACTGTGCTATGATGTCACTTCTCTATGGACAGGAACATTGTGCTATGATGTCACTTCCCTATGGACATTAACATTGTACTATGATGTCACTTCTCTATGAACATTAACACTGTACTATGATGTAACTTCCCTATGAACATTAACAATGTACTTTGATGTAACTTCCCTATGAACATTAACACCGTACTATGACGCAACTTCCCTATGAACATTAACACTGTACTATGACGTAACTTCCCTATGAACATTAACACCGTACTATGACGCAACTTCCCTATGAACATTAACACCGTACTATGACGCAACTTCCCTATGAACATAACACCGTACTATGACGCAACTTCCCTATGAACATTAACACCGTACTATGACGTAACTTCCATATGAACATTAACACCGTACTATGATGTAACTTCCCTATGAACATTAACACCGTACTATGACATAACTTCCCTATGAACATTAACACCGTACTATGACGTAACTTCCCTATGAACATTAACACCGTACTATGACGTAACTTCCCTATGAACATTAACACCGTACTATGACGCAACTTCCCTATGAACATTAACACCGTACTATGATGTCACTTCTCTATGAACATAAACACTGTACTATGACGTAACTTCCCTATGAACATTAACACCGTACTATGACGCAACTTCCCTATGAACATTAACACCGTACTATGACGTCACTTCTCTATGAACATAAACACTGTACTATGATGTCACTTCTCTATGAACATTAACACTGTACTATGATGTCACTTCTCTATGAACATTAACACTGTACTATGATGTCACTTCTCTATGAACATTAACACTGTACTATGATGTCACTTCTCTATGAACATTAACACTGTACTATGATGTCACTTCTCTATGAACATTAACACTGTACTATGACGTCACTTCTCTATGAACATTAACATTGTGCAAAGACATCGCATGTCTGTAGTTGTGGACATCAACATAGTACTATGAAGTTACTAAGTTCTTAACCAACACACAATGACACATGACAAATCACAACACACATATACAATATTTCAGATCATGGCATGACATATCCAATCAAGACATGCACACA
>CM060306.1:124526457-124543957 GCA_030674185.1 Monoplex corrugatus | reverse complement strand
ATTTACATTTTATTTTAGAATTTACATTGTACTTCATATTTCTAATAGACTTGACATTGCAAAACTATTAAAAAACATCTCAAGATCGTAATTAGTAGGATGAAGTGGGCTTTTCCCAACGTAATTCAAACCTAAGGTCACAGGAATAGGCCCCAAAACTGCACACAATGTTACATGCATATCAAACCAAAACAAACTATAATCATAAAATTAAAAACAAAACAAAACCTCTAGCATCATGATGCAGGCATAAAACGGCTATTTCATAAAAATAAATATGCATAATAAACATGCATAATATACATTGTGTCACTTTTGCTTAATAAAGCCAAGGATGAAACCTGCTCGGTTGACAGCAAAAGTCAGACATGGTGATAATGTAGTTAAAAATATAATCGCTAAACTAAAAATGTCTTTTACAAACAGCAAAGTAGTACAAATAGAATTCTTCATATCCTTACCAAACAGCGCATGATACATTCTATTTCAACACTTGTATGCATATTTTTGTACTTTGTCTCTCATTATATCACAAAACATGTAAAAATCAATATAAAATAGCGACAATCAATTCATTTATCAGGTTTAAGATCAACTGTGAAGGCAAGTGAACAGATTCACACAATCAAGCATTTATACACACCTTTTCACTCTCTCACTCCCTCACCCAAGCAGTAAGCTGGTGGACAGGGTAAGGGGGTCAAAGGGGTTGGCTGTGAGCAACAGTTTTCAGGCACAGTTAAGATACATCTTAGATCCCTCTCCTCCACTCTCTGCCAAACAACACACACACACACACACACACACACACACACACACAATGTTCACAAGATGTAAGTCTGGCGCTGTCCTGTCACAGTGGGTGTAGGCACAAACAGGACAAACACTATATGGTCACAATCACTGCTGTGGCAAGGTCTTTGCATGTGCTGTACGTAACTTCAACTGTTCCAACATACGTTCTCTTTACTGTCCGCTACACGTACATCAGAGCTCCAGCTTTCTACCAACCAGTTCCACATACCTTTCACATAAATTTTCAGTGACAGAATATTCAGCATGATTGAAAAACGGTTGCTAAATGATCTCTCAATGCGGAGGTCACAGTGCACATCTCTAAGGCCAGCTCAGCCATTGGAACATTGATCAAGAGGCCACAGAATCAGGCCTGCCACAAAGATACCTGTGTACAGAGCAACAGTCCCAAACACCCTGCTTTAAAACCTGGACTACCTACTGACAGCACATTCGACACCTGGACGGCTCCACCTACGGAAGTTCTACAACATCATGTCATCATGTGTCTTGCCGCATGGCGTTGGCGATCATGGCCCTCGTTATGTATCTATCCCTTGTTGCCGCAAACACATCTTCCACCCTCTCTGTCCTCAGCAATATCATGTAGCAAGATAAAATGTCCAAAGTCCTAGCTCTGGAGGTGTGTCAAGTAAAGAGTGTCCACACACAAAAATCCAGCTTCATTCGACAAAGATACAGTTTGTAGGGAAAAAAAACCAGTTTGTAGGGAAAATAACAGTTTGTAGGGAAAAGAACAGCATCCCACACGTGCTCCCGAATGGAGATCAAGGGTACTATGACCACAGAAGACCACTGAAGCTACAGAGGATACCCTGGAGGCCAACCTCATCAGCAGTGGCATCAACCCCACCGTCTAGGAAGACACTGTCCACAACAGAACAAGCTGGCTAAAACAGTGCACACTGAGTGAAAAACAGCTGCTATATTCAACAGAAGAGGAACTGGTGGAAGCAGAATCCAAATCTGTAAGAACCCTTTCCCATGCAATGCCATGCCTCAAAAAAGCATGTACCCCCAGGGCTGGTCTTCTATCCCACATGAAGACCAACACCAGTCAAGCCAACAGGAAAGTCCAAGAACATACACCTGTCTCTGTCATCATCATCATCATCATCATGTGCTCTACCACATGGCGTTGGCAATCATGGCCCTCCATATGTATCTATCCCTTGTTGCCGCAAGCACATCTTCCATCCTCTCTGTCCTCAGCCACCCTGCAAGTCCATCCAATATTTTTCCCTGGGTCTACCTGGTGCTCTCTTTCCCTCCAGCTTTCCTGTTGTGACCAGGTGCTTGAATTCCCCTTTTCTCATAAAAAGGCCTTGAAATGTTGCCTGTTTTTTCCTAATCTTCCTTATGAATGATCTTATTGTGTCTGCCTCCATCAAGACTGTCTCATTTGTTTTCTTTGCTGTCCATGGAACTCTCAACATTCTTCTTAGAAAACACATCTCGGCTGCCTGTCTCTGCAGGTGTCAAAAAAGAGGCTGATTCCCTTAACACCTGTCTGTGGAACTGAACAGACAGATATATATGAAGAGAGGCTGATTCCCTTAACATCTGTCTCTGGGTCTGAAGACAGATACGTGAAAGAGGTGTGTTTCAAGATTCAATGGCAGTCATGTTTGTCTTGATCAAGTTTTTATCAAACACAGATGAATGATATGCAAAACAGTTCCCTGATGCCTCAGGCATGGCGTTAAACAGGAGGACCATGTTCAGAAGGAGGCAGGCTTCAAGACTCAATGTTGCTGACCTCCACGGTGGTCCAGTTCTTCTCAAACCCTTCAATGATATGTACCAGAAGCGTTGATGTCTTCACCCGTTCACTCCCTCACTCTATCCACAAGCTTTCTGCCTTAACCCTTTCACTCCCAAACTTATTCACTGGCTGGTGGACAGGGTGAGGGAGTGCAAGGGTTAAAGCATAAGCAGCGTAGCAAAAGGGTTCGTCACGGATGTCATTGTTCAGGGGCATGTTTCAGGATTTGGTGTGACTGATTTCCAGGATGGAGGGATTCTTCTCCAGGATAGTGAGGAGCATTCTGTCCACGTACTGCTTCAGGCGATGGTTGTATTCCTGCTCTTCCCCCAGTTTCTGCATCAACTGTACACACAGAATGGATATGATGTGTTTCACTGTCTTGCTTTAAAGATGCTTTCAACAAAATACATGAACCACACACATGCACGCACACACATACGCATGCACACACACATGCACACACAGAATGGATGATATGATGTGTATTGCTGTCCTGCTCTGCAGCTTTCAACAAAATACATGAATTACACACACACACACACACACACACACACACACACACACACACACACACACTCACTCACACACACACACACACACACACACACACACACACACACACACACACCACACACACACACACACACACACAAAGAGAAACACACACGCGCGCGCATGTGTGCTCCCACATCAGAATGCATACACACACACACACACATACACACACACACACACAATCAGACATACACACCTATACATATCAGTGGTGAATCGTGAATCTTATCTTCTAGCTTTAAAAGTTCAGGATAAATGAACTGAATTGCAGTCACACAGAGAACATGAATCTCAATTATCTATCTGTGTGTGTATGTATGTATGTATGTATGTATGTATGTATGTATGTATGTATGTATGTATGTATGTATGTATGTATGCATGTATGTATGTATGCATGCATGTATAAGTACACATATATGTATGTATGTATCTGTGAGTGCGGTATCATTAATCTATGTTAATGTTATTCATTATTACATAAAATGATGTGTTTAATAAAGCAGCGATTATGTGTAAAGTTTATATATCTTTAATAGCTGCTTGGTGTTTGAAGGAATCAATGGGTTAAGTTTTTGCTTTCTAGCATGTTTGACAATGCAGGATGCTGATGGACAGGGCGCAGGAGTCAAACAGTTAACTTCATCAAACAGACTTTAAAATGGAAAACTGACCAAACACAGATGTGTTGTGGTACTTTCTTTACCATTGGTAAACTGATCAATCAATTATTCAATCAGTCTATCAATCTATCCACCCAGCCATCCAACATCCATCCACTCATCTACCTACCCACCTATCCACAACCTATCCATCTGTCTACATGTGACAGTGAACAGTAAAGTAACAGATACTGCACAATATTGAAAAAATGGATTTTTGTTTTTTAAATTAGAACACAGAATGCTGAATAAAAAGAAACACACTTGAAAGACAACAAAAGAAAAAAAATCCAAATAACAAACCCCAAATAAAATAACAAATTCATCAATCTTCATTCACACCTAAGATTAAGATATGTACATGAATCACTGGATCATCAATACCTGGATCATCAATACCTGGATCATCAAAAACTCAATCTGTGGAAAATCTATTAGTCTGACATATTCAAACCCTTGTGCCATTTCCCAGGAGAAAATGGGCACACCAACAAAATAATTGTTTTAGCACAGAGTGACATTTGACTTAACAGAATTCAACAGATTTCAGGTTGAAGAACCTATATATGAAAAAATCTCAAACTCGTTATCTTTAGGGTCAGGTGGGTTTTCAGTTTCAGTTTGTCAAGATGGCGTCTCTCGCTTGAATACGTTCTGTACTGACTCATGCCACATATGCCACGTACCACTCAGGTAGGTCTGCATGTTAGCACGCCTACTGCGCACCAACATACTATCACAGACAGGTTGATAAGTTTAAATACCAGGGAACGGTCATCTCACCAGACGGTAGATGCAGACCAGAAATAGCCAGCAGAATAGGCCAAGCCAAAACAGCATTCAAGAAGATGAAAAGCATTCTTACCAACAAAGCCTATCAATTAACATTGGGAAGAGAGTTCTTGAATGTTATATAGAACTGATACTGTTGTACCGTTGTGAGGCATGGACAGTCAACATGCAAAGTCAGAACAAAACTGAGGCAACTGAAATGTGTTTTTTAAGAAGAATGTTGACAGTTCCATAGACAGCAAAGAAAACAAACAAAACAGTCTTGAAGGAGGCAGACACAATAAGATCATTAATAAGGAAGATTAGAAAGAGACAAGCAACATTTACAGGCCATTTTATGAGGAAAGGGGAATCAGAGCATCCGGTCACAACAGGAAAGTTGGAGGGAAAGAGAACACAAGGTAGACCCAGGGAGAAAATATTGGACAGACTTGCAGAGTGGCCGAGGACAGAGAGGGTGGGAGATGTGCTTGCAGCAACAAGGGATAGATTTGTGTGGAGAGCCATGATTGCCAACACCATGCGGCAGGGCACATGATGATCATCATCATGATGCTATCATACATGCCAACTCAACTTAACCCTTTGATTCCCTCAGCCTCTGACCAGGCTTCCCCAATTTCCTACAGGAAAAATGTGTATGGGAAGGTGATGGGAGGTGGTAGACTGGTGGAGAGATTCAAAGAGTTAAGTCCCCTAGTACCTCTTCTTTGGTGAGGTGATCCAGTTCCTCAGCCAGAGACTTGGTTCCCCCGTCCTGAAGGAGAGACTTGCCCTCTGCCACACAGCGTGTCACCAGCTGCGCGTTCAGGTCCTCGTTGCTGTCCTGCAGCGACTGGTTCTTCTGAACAACACAACACACACCCTGACAAATTGCCTTATTAATATCATCATTAGTGTTTTAAAGCCCAGCTGACTGCTCAGAGCCGTATCAGGGCTATGACCATCTCAAACAAAATACATCTAAACACATCAACAATGCTAGACAAAAGAAAACTTGGAAAATAAAATCAGGTAAACATATCATTGAAATTCACTCAAATAATCTAAGGATATGTCCCTGGTGTTGACCATTCTGTATAATTTATCACCACAGGGATTGAAAAAAACCCCAAACAAATGAGGCTAAGGACACTACAATATGTATATATATATATATATAAACTGGCCTGAATTACCTGAAACTGCTTGTGTACATAACATTTTCTTGGAGTCGAAAATGCAGTTAATACATGTACCCAATCACCAATCCTAATAGAAATATCAATCCTATTAGAAAGTATTAAGGCTTTTTAAAACACATACAGGTGAATGGACCAGCAAGGCAGAAATGACAGGAAGAAATGACAGAAAGCAAAGGAACAAGGTAGAAACAAAAAGAGCAACAGAAAAGAGGACATTTCTAGCACAGAAATTCCAGAAGGTGCGGATACTATCTATATTGAAAGAGCCCCTGGCATTCCCATGGGGGAAACAATATCCTGATAATGCTTTGACCTGTGAACATGACAACACAGGTCCTGATAGAACTGTTTCTTTTTCTTGTGAACAATACACCTGAGAAAATTTTGTTCACACACTTTTGTGCAGACAGACAGACAGACATAGACAGACAAACACACACAGACTGGCCGAACTTTCTCCAATCAATACTGAAAAAAAAAAAGAGGAAAAAAAACAGAGAGGAAAAATCTCAAAGAGGGAAAGAAAGAGAGGAAAAATCTCGGAGGGAAAGAAAGAGAGGAAAAATCTCAGAGGGAAAGAATGAGAGGAAAAATCTCAGAGGGAAAGAATGAGAGGAAAAATCTCAAAGAGGGAAAGAAAGAGAGGAAAAATCTCAAAGAAGGAAAGAAAGAGAGGAAAAATCTCAAAGAGGAAAGAAAGAGAGGAAAAATCTCAGAGGGAAAGAAAGACAGGAAAAATCTCAAAGAAGGAAAGAGAGGAAAAATCTCAAAGAAGGAAAGAAAGAGAGGAAAAATCTCAAAGAAGGAAAGAAAGACAGGAAAAATCTCAAAAAGAAGGGAAAGAAAGAAGGAAAAAATCTCAAAGAAGGAAAGAAAGAGAGGAAAAATCTCAAAGAAGGAGAAATAGAGGAAAAATCTCAAAGAGGGAAAGAAGACAGGAAAAATCTCAAAGAGGGAAAGAGAGGAAGGAATAATCTCAAAAGCCTCACCGCTTTCAGTTTGTGTATTTCACTCTGCAGCTCCAGGTAGCGCCCAGAGAGTTCTGACATGCTTCCCCCCGGGGAGCGCAGACCTGTCTCCACCTCCTGTTTGTATTTACGCAGGTCTTCCAGTTCCTTGCGCAGCTCCTCCACCAACTGAAACAGTGCACACGACGCCTGTCATCTTCACATGTACAAGGATAATAAAAATCTTTTGGGAGAAAAACACTGAGAACAGTTAGGACGATGCAGCAAAGTGCATCCATTGACATAGAAAGAGAGTGTGGGAGACAACCAATCAGCTCTGTCACACTCAGACATAAATTCCTTGCTATATCACAAAGCCAGCATACAGACTAAACAATGCTGATGTTCACTCAACCAACTTCAGTACAATTTCAGGTCAAATTTCTTTTTTTTTAAAATCAATGCATTTAAGGAAATTTCCTCTGAGGTCATCCCCCCTCATTTTTTTTTTGGTTCCACTTTCCACGCCATCCTAACGGTCACAGAAACTGGCAGTTTTTTTTGGTTTTTTTTTAACATGCGATGATGATGGAGACGAGGAGGATGACGATCATGATGCTATGGGGTTCCATCTAGGACTGAGACTGTATGACAGGGCTGTATTCTACGCTTACTATCATACTATATCCCGGCATCAACCAGGCCCAAGAGATACAGAAATGCGGTGTTGAGTGTTGTTATGGTGAATTCTAGGAGTGGCTTGAGTGTTGTTTTGGTGTTTTCTAGGAGTGGCTTGAGTGTTGTTTTTGGTGTTTTCCAGGAGTGGCTTGAGTGTTGTTTTGGTGTTTTCCAGGAGTGGCTTGAGTGTTGTTTTGGTGTTTTCCAGGAGTGGCTTGAGTGTTGTTTTGGTGTTTTCCAGGAGTGGCTTGAGTGTTGTTTTGGTTATTTCTAGGAGTGGCTTGAGTGTTGTTTTGGTGTTTTCCAGGAGTGGCTTGAGTGTTGTTTTGGTGTTTCTAGGGTGGACTGAGTGCATTATGATATTTCCTACGGCTTGCTCAGCCAATACTCATTTTGAGTGTTTTTCTAGGAGTGGACTGAGTGTTGTTTGGTATTTCCTATGGTGCTAGCCATATCATTTTGGTGTTTTCTAGAGTAGTAGTCCTTCTTGTGTTGTGTTTGGTGTTTTCTATGAGTGGTTTGAGTGTTGTTTTTGGTGTTTTCTATGAGTGTTGGGTTTTTTGGTGTTTTCTATGAGTGGTTGAGTGTTGTTTTGGTGTTTTCTATGAGTGTGTTGTTTTTGGTGTTTTCTATGAGTGGTTGAGTGTTGTTTTTGGTGTTTTCTATGAGTGTTGTTTTTTGGTGTTTTCTATGAGTGGTTGAGTGTTGTTTTTGGTGTTTCTATGAGTGTTGTTTTTGGTGTTTTCTATGAGTGGTTGAGTGTTGTTTTTGGTGTTTCTCATGATGAGTGGTTGAGTGTTGTTTTTGGTGTTTTCTAGAGTGGTTGAGTGTTGTTTTGGTGTTTTCTAGAGTGTTGAGTGTTGTTTTGGTGTTTTCTATGAGTGTTGAGTGTTGTTTTGGTGTTTTCTAGAGTGGTTGAGTGTGTTTGGTTTTTCTAGGAGTGGCTTTGAGTGTTGTTTTGGTGTTTTCTATGAGTGGTTGAGTGTTGTTTTGGTGTTTTCATGAGTGGTTGAGTGTTGTTTTTGGTGTTTTCTCATGAGTGGTTGAGTGTTTTTTTGGTTTTCTTGAGGGTTGTGTTGTTTTGGTGTTTTCTATGAGTGGTTGAGTGTTGTTTTTGGTGTTTTCTATGAGTGGCTTGAGTGTTGTTTTTGGTGTTTTCTATGAGTGGTTGAGTGTTGTTTTGGTGTTTTCTATGAGTGGTTGAGTGTTGTTTTGGTGTTTTCATGAGTGGTTGAGTTGTTTGGTGTTTTCTATGAGTGGTTGAGTGTTGTTTTGGTGTTTTCTATGAGTGGTTGAGTGTTGTTTTGGTGTTTTCTATGAGTGGATTGAGTGTTTTTATGG
This sequence comes from Monoplex corrugatus, assembly GCA_030674185.1. Taxonomy (NCBI): domain Eukaryota; kingdom Metazoa; phylum Mollusca; class Gastropoda; order Littorinimorpha; family Ranellidae; genus Monoplex; species Monoplex corrugatus. The sequence goes on along the minus strand of CM060306.1, from coordinate 124,535,214 downwards.
TGTTTCTAGGTGTGTTTTTTGGTGTTTTCTATGAGTGGTTGAGTGTGTGTTTGTGGTGTTTTCTATGAGTGGTTGAGTGTTGTTTTGGTGTTTTCTATGAGTGTTGAGTTTGTTTTTCTATGAGTGGTTGAGTGTTGTTTTGGTGTTTTCTATGAGTGTTGTTTTTGGTGTTTTCTATCGAGTGGTTGAGTGTTGTTTTTGGTGTTTTCGAAGAGTTGTTGAGTGCTGTTCTTGGTGTTTTCTATGAGTGGGCTGAGTATTGTGTTGGTGTTTTCTATGAGTGGTTGAGTGTTGTTTTGGCAATTTTTATGATGGTTGAGCCTTGTTTTGGTGTTTTCTATTGGGCAGGTTGAGTGTTGTTTTGGCGTTTTCAATGACTCTAGTTACCACCTTTGAGAGACTGTATTGGCACTTCCAGCCACTTTGCAAGGTTTCACAATGCTGCAACCACTGGTCTAGGCAGAACTGGCTGCAGAGCGCAGAATTGTTCGAGGAAGCTCTCAAGTGCACACCCAAAAAGTCACATGAAAACCAAACAAACAAACCAAAAAACTACTCAACTGAATCAAGTGAGCACTCTTTGCTTATTAAAAACGGCAGAACCAGGTATACGTGCACACTGAAAGCTACCTACCTGTCCTGTGGATCGTCGCTCTTTCTGATGCAGCTCCCCCTGCTTGTGGTATTCTCCCTTGAGTTGTTCGTTATCATCGTACAACATGTTGTACATCTCCTGTTTCTCCAGCATGCGCTCCTGAAGCTCGATCTTCTCCTGTACATAAACACACATCAACATAACCTGAAAAAACGTTGCAGGCCTCAGTAACTCAGTTGATTAAGTGTTGGATTCACATGCTAATGGTTGTGGGTTTGAATCCCGGGGTGCACTACATTAAAACTGGCCTTCTCACTGTCCCATCTTAACATCATTGCTGTTCTGGTGGTGTCAGTATAGGATAAGATAAGTCTTCCTTCTCCAACTCTCCCTGAGATGGTTATCCCCGTCGGCCATATCATCTGAAGTGGGTGTCAACGTAAAAACTAAACCAAACCAAACGTAAAAACATTTTCGTGTAGGCACATACACATTAACATGTAGAAACAGTTTCATCAGGAGTGTGGATGTACTTATATATATATGTGACCCTTCACCACACAGTCGACATGTGCCTGGCCCAGTTTTGAGATCGACCTAAAAGAAGTGTGAGGGGTTCACGTCTTTTCTTGTTTTGCATGCAATGTGTTCTAAAACTGTTCATTTGCACATTGGTGAAGTGATAGTGTTACATTTTACCTCTTTCAGCTAAAAAAGTCAATTTTTAGACACCTATCCTATCAGTTTTTGTTGCAAAACAGCAATGAAACCAGCCATTTGTAACTATCCTGTTCTCCCTGCCAGCAGAGAGAACCCATCTTGTTGCATACCGTTGAAAAGTGTGAAATTCCCGTTTTCACAAAAAAATACTGGTCTTGGTCGGCTAAGTTAAGAATAGAGAATGAATGAACATGCAACAAAAAATAGGTTAATTTGAATTTCTGGGAAGTTTATCCTTGTTTTTCTCAAAACATGGATTTGATGGGTTGCCAGCTTCAAAACCCTGTAGATCATTGGCCATTCATCTGATCTGAAAATGGTTTCCACCATTGGAAAGAGCATACTTTTTTCTACAAAATAATGTAAAATGTCAAAAATCAACAAATGGCACAAGCACACTCATTTTGTGGTGGAAATCCACATATGTATGAATCACAGTTGTTCAGCACTGAACTTTCAGCTGAAGTAGCCAAGGGCAAGGCCAAATAACGCTGTTGGCGACCACAGAGCTCGAAAGGAAAACAATCCCTTTTCTGTTCCAGCTCAGTGGCAATCAGTGTTTAAGTGGACACATAGGGAAAAGAAAGGGAAAGCACTAAGACTCTTTGACTCTCAGTAGATTTTGCCCAACAAGCAACCAGCTGGCTCGACTCATGACGAGACCCGATAACATGTGGTGCCATGTTCTTTGTTCATCGTTTAGCTGCTGAGACAATGAGACTTTGGTCTGTACAGGACTGTTCACCCTGACAAAACTGAAGTACAGTAGGCCTAGTAGATGGACCCACACCTGTTTTAACAAACTGTGAATATAGTTTGTTGTAAATATGTGCAAATGCTAAAATAAATATGCAATTACATTCATCTCTCATTTTACACACACACACACACACACACACACACACACACACACACACACACACACACACACACACACACACACACACACATACACATCACACACACTCACAGCAGATACAGAGAGAAAGAAAGAATGACTGCACACAGATAGAATGAAAACCAAAGACAAAGAGAGTGGGGGGAGAGAGACAGGGAGATAGAGACAGCAGAGAGAGAGGTAGAGTGTGTGTGTGTGTGTGTGTGTGTGTGTGTGAGGGAGGAGAGAGAGAGAGAGAGAGAGAGAGAGAGAGAGAGAGATGTGTGGATGGTGTGTGTGTGTGTGTGTGTGTGTGTGTGTGTGTTTTGTGCGCATGTGTGAGCGCATGTGTGAGTGAGTGAGTGTGTGTGTGAGAGAAAGAGTGAGTGTGAGTGTGTGGTGTGTGTGTGTGTGTGTGTGTGTGTGTGTGTGTGTGTGTGTGTGTGTGTTGTGCGTGTGTGTGTGGTGTGTGATTGTGCGCGTGTGTGAGTGAGCGCAAGTGTGTGAGTGAGTGCGTGTGGAGAGAGAAGGTGTGTGTGTGTGTGGTGGTGTGTGTGTGCATGCATGCATGTGCATGTGCATGTGCATGTGGGGTGTATGTGTATGAGCATGCAATACCAAAGACTCACACTTCTTAATCTGCTGATCTCATGACGCAATCTGGCCGTCTCCTCTTTCAGTTTTCGTACTCCTCCTCCACGTGACGCATCCTGCACACCGCAGGCTCTCACATGACAAGGCAGCTACAGGTGCAAAGTTCTAGTTTGGATTTGTTCAAGGAATCATCACACTTGAGCATGTCCATATGCACTCCACCCAAACCTTCCAGAAATTATCTGTTTGCAGATTTTGGTGGAGTGCATATTGCACGTGATGAACCATCTTGAAAAAACTCCAGTGTACAAGCATACAAGATCAACAGTGCTGCATGACCTTTGCTGAAGAAGCTGGTGGATAGTTTGAGGGAGTGAAAGGGTTATCGGCTGATCACAGCAAGAATTTCCTATCTATGAACAATTTGATTTATACCAACCAAAAAGTGTTCCAAGTTCTCCCATTAACCCTTTGAATCCGCACCCCATCTACCAACTGCAAAAACTTAACCCTTTGACTCCCTCACCCTTTCCACCAGCTTCCTGGTGTTGCTTTGCTAGCATGGTTGACAAAGCAGGAAGCTGGTGGAAAGGGTGAGGGAGTCAAAGGGTTAAAAATGTCAACAGCACATTCAGATTCTTTCTCAGAACTACAGGAGGCAATAATAATGCAGCACATTCTCTCTCTCTTTCACACATGCAGAAGACACAGAAACAGAAAACTGGGCCAGAATGTCCTCCCCCCCCTCCCTCACACTGAACAACACACAGCAACACGCCACTCTACTCAGTTTGCCACACTCAGGAAAGAAAGAGCTGGTAGGGGAGTTAAATCTTGTAGTACAGCAGCAGATATTTCTGCAATGCTGAATGGAACACCATCATCATATTATCTGACGTATGGCAACAACACACTGGCAATGATGAAATAATGATGAACATGAACAGAGAAGCGAAAAGGTTAATGATGCCATGGGCAATTTATCAAAATAATTCAATAAAACAAAAAACTGACAAATTTTAGTCACAGTTTCAGTTTCTCAGCAAATTAACGCCAAGCTGAGGAATAAATCCCATACGCACTGATACCACATAATAAAGAAGATCCAAAATAATCACAGCATAAGCCACAAATCTTTGCATTAATCCTAAGTGCTGACAAGATTATGAGGTGTAACCTAGAATAAAGGTTTTATGTCTGTCTTTGTATCAGTCTGTCAATGGAACACAACACACCACACACACACACACACAACACACACACACACACACCACACACACACACACACACACAACACACACACCACACACACACACACAACACACACACACTCTCTCTCTGCCGTAAAGACAGATGAAAATACATCCAACAAACACTAGCCACACCAACAACCCCAAACTATCAGTCTCCCTCCGCCTACAAATATGATTTATCGTCTTACTCACTCAACTGTCTCAGTCCATCCTCCATCCCTTATAAAAAAAACAAAAAAACAAGAACAGCAACAAAAACTACCGTCCCTTCTACCCTCTCCTAACAAATACTGACATCCACCAGAAAAGACAACCAACCTCTGAGTCACATAGTCCACTTCTTCACAATTCTCTCGGTCTCGCCTGGCCTGAAAAGGAAAGATCAGCCATGAAAAAACACAAGTCTCTCAGTCTCGCCTGAAAAATAAGACAGTCATGAAAAGCACACAGCGGACACAAGTCATGAAGAAAAGATGCGACCAAGTAACAGGAGAAGTGTGGCACAACGGTTTAGATATCTGCATGCCAATAACCAAACGCGAGGTTCCTGGGTTCATTTCATGTTGAGGACTTGACTTTTCGTCCGTTTGACAGGAAAATCAAACTGAATATCTTGTCCTTCGGCAGGGACAAAAAAAAAAGTCAGACCCGTGTGCTTCTGGCATACACATGCAAAAGATCCCACAACAATTGAAAATCATGAAGAGTGGGGCATTCGTCCAGCTGCCCTGATATATAAAAACACTGGAGAGACAGGTTCATTTTTCAGGTCCCTCCCCTTGAAGGCCGATTGGCCTTCTTGCCTTTTCTGAAGTCTTGACTAAAAAAAAAAAACACACACAAAAAAACTGGGTGGTGCTGCACTGTGGCAACACACTCTCAAAGGGGAGAGCAGCCTGAGTTTCACATGATAAATCCACTGTGACAAAAGAAATGATTATGAATATGAATATGAATATAATTTATAAATAACGAAGATTTATTACAGGAAATCCAGATCTAGTTCTTCTGAAGGTCACTATGATCTTAAAAAAGCTTCAGCTAAAATACAATCTGAGAAGCACTGAGGACAATGGAGGACTATGATAACGACAACAGATTTTGAATATTGTCAGAAATATTTTGGAAAAAGCTGTTCACACACCTTCCTTGAAAAGCAATAATTTGGTATTTCTTTAAATCTGAACAACCGTGACCTTGGTGTCATACCTTCCTTGAAAAGCAATAATTTGGTATTTCTTTAAATCTGAACAACCGTGACCTTGGTGTCATACCTTCCTTGAAAAGCAATAATTTGGGATTTCTTTAAATCTGAACAACCGTGACCTTGGTGTCATACCTTCCTTGAAAAGCAATAATTTGGGATTTCTTTAAATCTGAACAACCGTGACCTTGGTGTCATACCTTCCTTGAAAAGCAATAATTTGGGATTTCTTTAAATCTGAACAACCGTGACCTTGGTGTATACTTCCTTGAAAAGCAATAATTTGGGATTTCTTTAAATCTGAACTAACCGTGACCTTGGTGTCATACCTTCCTTGAAAAGCAATAATTTGATATTTCTTTAAATCTGAACAACGTGACCTGGTGTCATACCTTCCCTTTAAAAGCAAAATTTGGGATTTCTTTAAATCTGAACAACCGTGACCTGTGTCATACCTTCCTTGAAAAGCAATAATTTGGGATTTCTTTAAATCTGAACAACCGTGACCTTGGTGTCATACCTTCCTTGAAAAGCAATAATTTGGGATTTCTTTAAATCTGAACAACCATGACCTTGGTGTCATACCTTCCTTGAAAAGCAATAATTTGGTATTTCTTTAAATCTGAACAACCGTGACCTTGGTGTCATACCTTCCTTGAAAAGCAATAATTTGGGATTTCTTTAAATCTGAACAACCATGACCTTGGTGTCATACCTTCCAAAGTTACGATTTCATGAACCCTCAACAGACCACAGCCTGTATCAACATTTGGTAAAGAGCATACATAGTGATAAAGAGCTTAGAAAATTTTGTCCACATATCCCCCCACCCACCTACGCACATACACATACACAGAGACACACACCTTTTTCTGCTCAATATGAATTAACTTCTTTAAACAAAAAAACAACATCAACAAAAGGGAGATTAAAAAGCAAAGGACAGAACAGCACCTATTCACCTGGAAGAAAGGGATGCTGTCAACATTCAGTCCAAAGAAAAAGAAACCAAGTAGTGACAAGAACACTCGTTCAAACAAGAAGGGAAATAATCCATTGTTACTTACCATGTGGTCTTGGTGATTCCGTCGCTCCTCAGTCAGACGTTCTTGTGACTGTAACTCCATGTCACGAAGTTGCTCCTCTAGAAAGATTACTCTGCACAATGATATCACAATATTTTTGCTGACACAAATAATAATATGACCGTTCAGTTTTACCTGACATAAATCATGTTTACAGACACCACAATATCTTTTGGCTGACACAAACAATAACATGACCATACAATTTTACCTGACTAAATGACTCTTTTTAATGATATTACAATATTATTTTTGCTAACACAAATAATAACATAGCCATACAATTTTACCTGATTAAATGACTCTTTTTAATTATATCACAATATTATTTTTGCTGACACAAATAATAACATGACCATACAATTTTACCTGACTAAAATCAAAACACAGATTGTCCTCCTTATCACAAGCTTGTGTGCCAATGTCACCTGTGAAGTAGGAAACAGTGAACACAGATTTTGAAGTAACGGTAGAGTAAGATAAGGATGTGTAATGTCAACGCTCTACAATATGGCCACAGACTGGGTGATAAGATGAATGATCGAGAACCAAGAGGCATCAGATGAAATTTGTTTCAAAACTGGAAGACTTGACTTTGCAGACAACTTGGCATCATCCCCCACACTCATCAACACATGCAGGAGAGAACATCCTGTATCGACATACTTGTGCAGAAAGTACACCTAAAGATCAGCCATTAGAAAACAGAGGTGATATCAATGAATGTTCCAAACCCCTAACCAATCCAAGAAGATGGAACAGACTTACCCACAACTGAAGAGATTGCATAACTCAGCAGAACTGTCTGACATGACTAAGGAGCAGGTAGTGACATCATAAGCCATCTCAAGAAAGCCAGATACACTTTGAGAGTGTTGAACATGTGCAGGTCCCTCAGTACAACATCAACACCAAGCAGAGACTCACCAGAGCTGAGACCTTTCCCCCTCCTTAATACCTCAGAATGCTGAAGGATGATAGACAGTGACCTTACCAAGTCATCAACCTTCTACACAAAGAACTGCTGACGGATCGTACAAATCTTCTTGCCTGACACCATTTCTAAACAACAACTACTTACTTGATGCAATCAAGATAGTATAGGCATTATTGTCTGAAAAAACAATGAAGATGACCTGGGTGCAGTTTCCAAAGACAGCAATATAAAATCACCTGGTTGAGCATCAGATTCATATGCTAATGGTTGTGGGTTCGAATCCTGGGGTGTGTTATATTAAAACTGGCCTTCTTACTGTCCCATCTTGATATCACTGTTGTTCTGGTGGTGTCAGTATAGGATTTGATAAGTCCCCCTTCCCCCACTTCCCTGGGATGGTCATCCATGTTGGCTGTATCACCAGAGGTGGGTGCCGACATAAAAACTGAACCAAATCAATCCAAATACAATACAAAACAAAACAAAACAAAAACAAGAGAAGAAGACCCAGGGAGAAATGGCCATGAACAGCTAACTCTGAAGGCCCTGAAACACACCTGGCAGACCACACACTGACCATGTAGCCTCCAGTCCACCCACCTGTCAGTGACTACCTGACCCTGTTTAGAGATGTGTAAGGTAAAGCAACAAGGGAGAGGAGATGGGCAAAATCTTCATTCTAGCCAGGTGACCAAGAGAAACATCATCATCATCATGTGCACTGCCGCATGGCATCAGCGATCAGTCGCCGCATGCACATCTTCCATCTCTCTGTCCTCAGCCACCCTGCAAGTCCGTCCCATATTTTCTCCCTGGGTCTACCTGGAGTTCTCTTTCTCTCCAGCCAAGAGAAACGGTTCAGGCAAAATTGCTTACCTGCTGACCAGCACACTGTTGTCGTCCTTCAGCTTCACTTGTTTGGTCTTGGTCTCCACCTGGTCTTTGCTCAAGTGTTGTAACTGACTCTCCAAATGTTTTACCTGAAGACACAAGACAGATGATTCAGTAACTGCATTTAGCAAGATCATAGTTCTGACCTTCATAATAACGACAATGATATTCTGTTGTTGGTGTTGCTTTTGCATCATCTTTTACACTGTTCAATTACCTCTACCCTCATCACTGCTCACTTCAGCTCTCCAACACGCAGACATAACCACGAAAATATAGTATGAAGGACCACAGAACCTGGGACTGTTTTTCACAGTGCTACCATGATGACAATGGGGATGACAGTGATGATCATGACCCAGAGAAGCCAAGCTGCCTCAGAGTGTCAAGAGTTAAAGGCCGACACACTTGCTTGATGAGGGATTCTCCTCTCAGGACCTTCTGCCGACCGCTCTCCCCAGTGTTTCTTACTACCATGAGAATGGGGATGATAATGCCGATGTCACGGAAGTTCCACAGCCTTACTGGTATCGTATGACAAGTGTGTAAGGAATGTGAGAGTTGAGATGGTGTCAGTATGTATGACATGTGCGAACACATG
>CM060306.1:124518957-124521457 GCA_030674185.1 Monoplex corrugatus | reverse complement strand
GAGACATTTGAAACAATAGTCTGAAAGTAAGCAGGCAGCTGTTTTGTCTTCACCATACTGGGAGTGAGTACCATATTGTTGGGACATTCAGATGAACGGATCCCAAAGCCAGAAGAGAGATGTGGAAAGGTGACAGAGAAAAGAAAATCGAAGACAGGGAAAGACAGGAAAGAGGACGTTTCAAGCACTGAAGTTTCAAAGGGTTAGGATATGCTACCAATGATACTGAAACTACAGAGGCTGGGCTTGGGAAATTTCTACAGTTAGAATGGAATGCTGTAACAGATATAGTAGTCGGGTAAGATGTATGAATTCCAACTGAAAGGTCCGGGGTTTGATCCTACCTGGGTACCTCCTGCCTGGTGGGTAAAGGGTGGAGATTTTTCGGATCTCTCAGGTCAACGTACAAGCAGACATGTTAGTGACTATACCCCCAAGATGTGTATATGTTCGCAGAACATCAAGTAAAAGATCAAAAAGATTAAAAAAAAATAAAAAAAATAAAAATAAAAAAAGATAAAAGATCCTATAGGTCATTTCAATGCCTGGCTCATGGAAACATGAAAACACCCAGCATGCATGTGCATCAAGGATGCAGACTGTGCAATAACAATGAGCAATATGGTCAGCTGGCCTGATGGCTTGAGTCTGTCAGTCCCCTTGCATCACGCATACTATATGCCCCTCACCCTTCACCACCAAGCAGCAAACTCTCTCCTAAAAATACCAACTGTGTGGCAATATGTTCCTAACTGGTATGACTGCCAGTTGACCAGAACAGGATGCCCACCTTACCATAAAAATCGTTCTTGCATGGCACTATTTTCCAAACTCATTTGGACTCAGTATGCATTACACGTAATCAGACTTTTTAACCCTTTGACTCCTGCACCCTGTCCATTTTCAACCATGCTAATAAAGCAAAAACTTAACCTTTTAACTCTCTCACCTTATCCACCAGCTTCCTGCTGGGAGCTGGTGGATAGAGTCAGGGAGTCCAAGGGTTAAGTTTTTGTAGTTGGTGGACAGGGTGCAGAAGTCAAAGGGTTAATGGAGTGCAGAAAACTCAGGCCATGAGACAAACTGACCACATTCCAGTATGCTGCTGCAAACCAGCCACTGACAAGATCAACAGGACCCTGATTGTGCATACTAGATGTACACACGAAGGAGGTTTATACATAGCAGGTCTGCACACACATTATTGTTGCTTAAAGCCTAGCCGACTGCATAGAGCCATATCAGGGCTATAACCGCTTCAAAACGTACAAAACTTCATCAAAAGAGAAAAGAAAATTAAGTACACATACCAATGCATTTGTACACATAATCTAAGGATATGCCCCTGGCGCTGACCACTCCATCCAATTCATCACACAGGAGATAAAAAAAAACACCTGAATACAAATTTAAGCATACCAAAGGACACCAAAGGACACAGACAGAGAGTGAGTGAGTGAGAGAGAGAGAGACACAGACAGAAAGAGAGAGAGAGAAAGAGACAGAAAGAGTAAGAGTGAGAGAGAGAGAGAGAGAGAGAGAGAGAGAGAGAGAGAGAGAGAGAGAGAGAGAGAGAGAGAGAGAGAGAGAGAGAAGTAGTGGTGGGGAAAAAGCCACAAGATGAAGTCTATAGAATCCATTGGCACGGCAGACAAGTGGTCATGATGTCAGACTTCCAATTGGAAAGTCTGAGTTCAATCACGCCTGAGTTGTGTCTGCTGGCTAAAAGGGTGGAGGTTTTTCACATCTCAAAGATCAAAGAAAATGCAGACCTGCTACTGCCTGAAATCCATGTATGTGTATGCATTCAAAACATCAATACACACATCAAAGATCCTGTAAGTCATGGCAGTATTCGACAGCTCATGGAAACTAGAAAATCACCCTGCATGCACACTCACCGAAGAGTATGCAGTCTGCACAGCAACACACTGACTACATGGTCAGCATAAATAAACAGCATACATGCATCCATTCCTGGGAACAAAGTGGGGGGGTGGGGTAGGGGAGGGGAGTCTACAGAGAGAGAGTCAAGCAGTTTGTTTGCAATGAGAAGTTACTTCAAAGGGGCATCATCCATACTTTAAAGCAAGAATGCAGACTGAGAGAGTCATGCAGTTGGCAGTGATAAGCTGCTTCACACCAGCCATACTTCAAAACAATTATACACAGACTGAGAGAGTCATGCAGTTGGCAGTGATAAGCTACTTCACACCAGCCATACTTCAAAACAAGTATACAGAGACTGAGAGTCATGCAGTTGGCAGTGATAAGCTACTTCACACCAGCCATACTCCAAAACAAATATATATATATATATATATATCTATACACAGACTGAGAGAGTCATGCAGTCGGCAGTGATAAGCTACTCTACACCACCGTCATCCATAGATTAAAACAAGAACACAGATGTGACAGAGAATTGATGCAAACCAGACACAAATGAAAAGAGAGTTGAAACGCATATTTAACTGACACATAAACACCAGGAGATAGG
>CM060306.1:124498957-124513957 GCA_030674185.1 Monoplex corrugatus | reverse complement strand
GTCGTCATGGTACAGTGGTTAATGCAATGGACTACTGACTGGAAGGTTGTGGGTTCGAATCCCCATCAGACCCTTCAAAAATATATCATTCTGGGATTTTTTGGCTCTAACTGGTTCCTACCCAGAGTTGAGCATGCTCTGGGCTCGCTGGGAAGACTGGGACCACACAGTCGAGTCTCATCCACTTCACAGAGGCATCATTGAGGGTGTTGCTCAAATCTTCTGATCAGCACCGCAGGTGTCTGTATCTCTACAGCATAGCTGATGCCAGGATATATTATGATCCTAAGCACAGAGTACAGCCCTGTCATGCAGTCTCAATCCTAGATGGAAAACCATAGCATCATGATCATCATCCTCATCGCATTGTAAAAAACCTCTGCCAGCTTCTGCGGCCATTAAGATGGTGCAGAAAATGGGACAAAAAGAAAAAAAAGGTGAGCACAAAGGTAACCTCTCCATGTGCGATGATCCTTAAAAAAAGAAAAAACAACAACAAAAAACACATACAAAAGACTACCATCCTGACCACCACTTAGGGTCTAGCCCGCAACACAGTTAACACTATGCCCCCAACACAGCTGACACTATGCCCCAACACAGTTAACACTATGCCCTAAAACAGCTGACACTATGCCCCCAACACAGTTAACACTATGCCCCCAACACAGTTAACACTATGCCCCCAACACAGTTAACACTATGCCCCCAACACAGTTAACACTATGCCCCTAAAACAGCTGACACTATGCCCCCAACACAGTTAACACTATGCCCCAACACAGCTGACACTATGCCCCCAACACAGCTGACACTATGCCAGCAACACAGTTAACACTATGCCCCCAACACAGCTGACACTATGCCCCCAACAGTTAACACTATGCCCCTAAAACAGCTGACACTATGCCCCAACACAGTTAACACTATGCCCCAACACAGTTAACACTGTGCCCCAATACAGTTAACACTGTGCCCCAACACAGTTAACACTATGCCTCCAACACAGTTTCCAACACAGTTACACTATGCCCCAACACAGTTAACATATGCCTCCAACACAGTTAACACTATGCCCCAAACACAGTTAACACTATGCCCCAACACAGTTACACTATGCCCCAAACACAGTTGACACTATGCCCCCAAACACAGTTAACACTATGCCCCCAACACAGTTAACACTATGCCCCAAACACAGTTAACACTATGCCCCAAACACAGTTGACACTATGCCCCAAACACAGTTACACTATGCCCCCAACACAGTTAACACTATGCCCCAAACACAGTTGACACTATGCCCCAACACAGTTAACACTATGCCCCAAACACAGTTAACACTATGCCCCAAACACAGTTAACACTATGCCCCAACACAGTTAACACTATGCCCCAAACACAGTAACACTATGCCCCCAACACAGTTAACACTATGCCCCAAACACAGTTGACACTATGCACCCAAACACAGTTAACACTATGCCCAAACACAGTTAACACTATGCCCCAAACACAGTTAACACTATGCCCAAACACAGTTAACACTGCCCCACAGTACCTATGCCCAAACACAGCTGACACTATGCCCCCAAACAGTTGACACTATGCCCCTAACACAGTAACACTATGCCCCCAACACAGTTAACACTATGCCCCCAACACAGGTGACACTATGCCCCTAACACAGTTGACAATATGCCCCAAACACAGTGACACTATGCCCCCAAACACAGTTGACACTATGCCCCCAACACAGCTGACAATATGCCCCAACACAGCTGACACTATGCCCCCAGCATGGCTGACACTATGCCCCCAACACAGCTGACACTATGCCCCCAACACAGTTGACACTATGCCCCCAGCATGGCGAACGCTATGCCCCCAACACAGTTGACACTATGCCCCAACACAGCTGACACTATGCCCAATGCAGTTGACACTATGCCCAAAACAGTTGACACTATGCCCCCAACACATCCTTTCACTTGGTTTCAGGTTTGTGTTTACCTGTTGTGTATAATTATGCCTATCATATATGTTAACAACAGTCTCTGTCAAAACCCTGGTACTATCAGTTCTAACTTAGTATATTTCAAATTTGAGACTATTTTAAATTTAAGTGAGAGTAATATTCTCCAGAGATAACTTGAATTTGACAATGTACTGACTGACTGATTGACCTCGCTTAGTTTCTAAGGACTGATATTTCCAGGGCACAAGCTTGGACATTATTATCATTCTAATAATAATATCATTACTATTATCATTATCATCAGATCGTGAAAAAAATGTTGAAAAAAAATTAAGTACACATATCAATGCAGGCACACAATCTAAAAATACGCCCCTGGTGTTGACCATTCTGCTAATTTATCAACAGGGGTTTTAAAAAAATCCAAACCTGAATAAACATACATGTACAAAGACAACTCAGCACACTAAAACATACATACAAAAACTGACCTAAGTTACCCAAAACTATTTCTGCAAATTACATTTCCTCAGAGCCAGAAATGCAGTTAATACTTGTATCCAATAATCAATTCTATTACAAAGAACAAAAGGATTTATTGGACAAGTACAGTTGAACCGATCAGCGAGGCAGAGAATTATAGGAAGTGACAGAAAGCAAAGGAGCAAGGCAAAAACAAAAGTGACAGGAAGAGTTTTTCTTCTAATAAATTCCTGTTTAGCTGGTACACTTATCATATATGCATCTCTCACTGTACAAAAACTAAAAAGAGGGAATTTGTAGCACAAAAATTCCAGAAAGTGAGTATACTATTTATACTGAAAAAGCTTCCAACATCTGCATGGGAGAGAAAAGCTAACAAACCAAAAATTTAACCCTTTGATTCCCCTACCCTCTTCATCAGCTTCCTGCAGGAAGCTGGTGGATAGGATGAGGGAGTCAAAGGGTTTCGTTTTTGCAGTTGGTGGAAAGGGTGCGGGAGTCAAAGGGTTAAGGAAGAGGCTAACGCCCATGCAGGTGGGATCTTGGTGAAGGGAACATTTCTTTTTCTTTCTTTTCTTTTCTTTAAAAAAATTATTTATTTATTTATTCATTCATTTGGCTTCCAACAGAATTTGAGAGCACAATGACACAGTATGTCACATTCTTATTGGGTTGTTTCTTATCTCCTTATGTGTGTATTTTTGTTTATTTATAAATGATTTTGTAAAGAATAATCAAAACTTAGTTGTAATATGAACTATAATTTTTTTTTCTATAAAAAGTGCAACGAGCATGTTGTCATATGGACTGCCTGCCCTGTATAAATGATGATGATGGTGAGAGATGATAAATGAAGATTACGATGATGATGATGACAGTAATAACAACAACAATCACAATAGTAATAACTATTATTATCCTTATCATTACTACTAATATCATCATTACTATCAATATCAACATTCTGATTTTCCATTTAACTGAACAGGAGAGAAAGAAATAGCCTTCACCATGGGTCAAAATTTGTCAGTTACAGATTTCAGAAGTGAAACCTTCAGCAGTATGTTGTATGTTATACAATTAATGCGTGCACATCTGTTTCTATTTCCTTGCACTGTCAGATGACAAAAATGCAGGTTTGCTATGGTTTGTTTTGGGGCTACAGGCAACAACGGGAGAGGTGCAGCAGTGCTTGTCATGATAAATTACACACCCAGACAATGATGTCACCCACTTTATCATGAATACGTGCAAAACATACAAACACACACGTGCGCACGAACACACACTCACACACATAGAGACAGACAGACTGGCAGACAGACAGACAGACACACACACACACACACAACACACACACACACACCCCCCCTCATCAACTCTGCACTCTTGTCTCTCACTCATATGCTTTCACTCACACACACACACACACACACACACACACACACACACACACACACACACACACACACACACACACAACGACACTCTCTCTCTCTCTCACACACACACACTCAATCACACATGTATATGTTCACTCCCCCTCCCCCCCCCCCCACACAAAACAACACACCCATATGCACACACACACGCATGAACACACCCACTCCACCACAATAACATCACATCTTAACAACATTTACCAAATCCACATAAATGTATAATACCAACACAATATACCACATCTAAGAGAACAAATAACTACTGTACTATAACCCATATCAATCAATCATACCTTTTCCTCTTCAACTGACATTGCACTTTTCCTTGCTCTCTCTCTTTCTCTGTCTCTGTAAGGCTCACTTGATTCTCTCTGTGTGTCTCTGTCAGGTTCACTTGATTCTCTCTGTCAAGTTCACTTGATATTCTTCGCTCTCTCCCTCTCTCTGTACAGTTCACTTCATATTCTCCTCTCTCTCTAAGTAAGGTTCACTTGATTCTCCCCTCTCTTCTCTTTAAGGTTCACTTAATTCTCTCCTCTCTCTCTCTCTGTGTAAGGTTCACTTGATTCTCCTCTCTCTGTCTGTAAGGTTCACTTCATTCTCCCCTCTGTTCTCTTTAAGGTTCATTTATTTCTCTCCTCTCTCTCACTTGATTCTCTCCTCTTTCTGTAAGGTTCACTTGATGCTCTCCTCTTTCTGTAAGGTTCACTTGATGCTCTCCTCTTTCTGTAAGGTTCACTTGATGCTCTCCTTTCTGTAAGGTTCACTTGATGCTCTCCTCTTCTGTAAGGTTTACTTGATTCTCTCCTTTCTGTAAGGTTCACTTGATTCTCTCCTCTTTCTGTAAGGTTCATTTGATTCTCTCCTTTCTGTAAGGTTCACTTGATTCTCTCCTTTCTGTAAGGTTCACTTGATTCTCTCCTTTCTGTAAGGTTCACTTGATTCTCTCCTTTCTGTAAGATTCACTTGATTCTCTCCTTTCTGTAAGGTTCACTTGATTCTCTCCTCTTTCTGTAAGATTCACTTGATTCTCTCCTCTCCTGTCTGTAAGGTTCACTTGATTCTCTCCTCTCCTCTCTGTAAGGTTCACTTGATTCTCTCCTCTCCTCTCTGTAAGGTTCACTTGATTCTCTCCTCTCCTCTCTGTAAGGTTCACTTGATTCTCTCCTCTCCTCTCTGTAAGGTTCACTTGATTCTCCTCTCTCTCAGGTTCACTTTGATTCTCCTCTCTCTCTTTAAAGGTTTGACTGATTCTCCCCCCTCTCTCTCTGTGAGGTCCACTTGATTTTCTCCTCTCTCTAAGACTGACTTAATTTTTTCCTCTATGTTCCTCTGATTCTCATGTTCTCTTCGTAAGGTTCTCTCGATTCCCTCCTCTTTCTGTAAGGTTCACTTGATTCTCTCCCCTTTCTGTAAGGTTCACTTGATTCTCTCCCCTTTCTGTAAGGTTCACCTGATTCTCTCCAAATTTCAGTAAGGTTCCCTTGATTCTCTCCCCTCTCTGTAAGGTTCACTTGATTCTCTCCTCTTTCTATAAGGTACCCTTGATTCTCTCCCCTTTCTGTAAGGTTCACTTGATTCTCTCCTCTTTCTGTAAGGTTCACTCGATTCTCTCCCCTTTCTGTAAGGTTCACTTGATTCTCTCCTCTTTCTGTAAGGTTCACTCGATTCTCTCCCCTCTCTGTAAGGTTCACTTGATTCTCTCCTCTTTCTCTAAGGTTCACCTGATTCTCTCCAAATTTCAGTAAGGTTCACTTGATTCTCTCTGTAATGTTCACTTGATTCTCTCCTCTTTCTATAAGGTTCCCTTGATTCTCTGCCCTTTCTGTAAGGTTTACTTGATTCTCTCCACTTTCTATAAGGTTCCCTTGATTCTCTCCCCTTTCTTAAGGTGTACTTGATTCTCTCCTCTTTCTATAAGGTTCCCTTGATTCTCTCCCCTTTCTGTAAGGTTTACTTGATTCTCTCCTCTTTCTATAAAATTCCCTTGATTCTTGTCCCTGTCTGTAAGGTTCACTTGATTCTCTCCTCTTTCTATAAAATTCCCTTGATTCTTGTCCCTGTCTGTAAGGTTCACTTGATTCTCTCCTCTTTCTATAAAATTCCCTTGATTCTTGTCCCTTTCTGTAAGGTTCACTTGATTCTCTCCTCTTTCTATAAAATTCCCTTGATTCTTGTCCCTGTCTGCAAGGTTCACTTGATTCTCTCCTGTCTGTGTGTTAGATTCACTTGATTCTCTCCTGTCTGTGTGTTAGATTCACCTGATTCTCTCTCCTCTCTCTCTGTAAGGTTCACTTGACTCTCTCTAAGATTCACCCGATTCTCTCTATTTAAGATTCACTTCTCTCTTTATGATTCACATGACTTATTCTCTCTACTCCGATTGAGTACATCTCTCTACTTCAACTGAGTATACTTCGTTTCAACTGTGCTTCAAATGAGTATCTTTCTTTCTATTTCAATCAAGCCTCTACTTCAACTGAGGATATCTCTCTCTGCTTCAACTGAGTCTCTAGTTCTGTGCTTCAGTGAGTATCCCTCTCTCTCTCTCTCTCTGTCTGATCCAACTGACTATCTCTCTGCTTCAACTGAGTATCTCTTTCTGTACATCATCATCATCATCTCTCTCTCTATTTCCAACGAGTTCTCTTCACAAAATATCTCTCTTTCTGCTTCAACTGAGTCTCTGCTTCAATCTCTTTCTATGATACAGCTGCTTCCAACTCTCTCTCTCTCTATCAACTGAGCACTTCGTTACAGTTTTCGCTTGCGCCCTTTTCCAACATCTCCTCAGCCAGAACAGATCACAGCCTCTAATTGCACTACACAAGCATAGACTGATACAAACACATTACTCCACACACACACACACACACAGCTCCTTGACACAGGAAACACATTGAATGACTCCGCTTCTAACCCCTCCTCTCCCTCACCCTGTCCATCAGTTTCCTGAATGACTCGGCTCTGCTCTTAACCCTTTCACTCCCTCGCTATAGTTTTCCCGCAGGAGGCCCTGTTTCCAGCAAACACTCACGGACGTAGTTTTAACTGTTTGATTCCTGCACCCTGTCCACCAGCACCCTGCATTGTCAACCATGCTAGCAAAGCAAAACCTTGACTCTTTGACTTCCTCACCCTATCCATCAGCTTCCATCGGGAAGCTAGTGGATAGGGTGAGGGTTCAAAGAGTTAAGTTTTCGCAGTTGGTGGAGAGGGTGCGGGAGCCAAAGGATTAAGCTAAACTGAGAACATTCAGGGTGTTTTTTTTTTTTTTAAGGTATTACAGATTGCCCAAGTTTTTTGTTTTGTTTGTTTGTTTTTGCAATAACAAATTGATACATGCATAGAAAAATGATTGATAAACGCACAGAACACAAGAAACTGATTGATACATGCACACGACAGCAATAACAACTGATAGAAACAAGGACACCAATAACAGATTAATACAAGCACAGAACAGCAATAACAGATATGATGACAGTATAGAACAGAAACAGACTGATACAAGCTACAAGAACAACAACACGCTGATACAAGCACAGAACAGCCAAACAATTTGATACAAACACAAAAGAACAAAACAATACAAGCACAGAACAGCATAAATTGATACAAACACAGAACAGCAATAACAGACTGATAGAAGCATAGACAACAACAACAGACTGATAAAAACATAGAACAACAATAACAGATTGATACAAACACAGACATTGTCGTCAGCCTCTTTACATCTCAGGAGATGATAGTCTGCACCAAGAGGCATTGTTATCATGACATGCACTTTCTGCTGTGGCTGTGCAGGCCAATAACCGATACAAGCATAGACAACAACGACAGACTGATACAAACATAGAACAGCAGTAACAAATCAATACAAACGCAGAAAAGCAATGACAAATCAATACAAGCACAGAACATCAACAGATCGATACACGCATAGAACAGCAATAACAAATTGAAACAAACACAGAAAAACAAGACAAACTGATACAAGCATAGAACACAGATTGACTGATACAAGCATAAAACAGCAATAACAAACTGATACACACACAGAAGAGCAATAATACAATAACAGATTCCTACCAGCACTGTACACCAACAGACTGATACAAGCATAGAACAGCAATAATATACTGATAGACACACACAGAAGAGCAATAACAAACTGGTAAAAGCATAGAACAGTTACATAGAACATCAAGACCCGACAGCATGTACAGTTTATGCACAGGCTTATGGCTTATACTGTGATCAATTTGGATGTTCTATTTGCATGGCATATGTGGTGTCAGTGCATGTGCAATATATTTTGAGTGCCAGACGGTGGTGTCTCTGGAAAACAAACTGACATGACAGGAACTGGTGGACAGACTGTGGGAGCAAAAGGGTTAAATGAAAGGCTGGTACTTCACTCAAGTCTCTGCTCTCTCTCTTCAGTTTGTTTTCAAACAGCCTTGCTCTCACAGTGTAAGTCTGTTCCTACACATTGTGCTTAACCCTTTGACTCCCGCACCCTATCTAACAACTGCAAAAACTTAACTCTTTGATTCCCTCACCCTATCCAACAACTGCAAAAACTTAACCCTTTGACTCTCGCACCCATCCAACAACTGCAAAAACTTAACCCTTTGATTCCCTCACCCAGCTCCCTGGAGGAAGCTAGTGGGTAGGGTGAGGGAATCAAAGGGTTAAGTTTTTGCTTTGCTAGCATGGTTGGCAAAGGCAAGATGCCCGTGGACAGGATGTGGGAGTCAAAGGGTTAAGACCAGGTTCAATCAAAGAGGCTGGCTCAATCAAGCATGGTTTTCACAACTGGCGTCTGTTCCTTAATACTGGTACTTTTAATTTAACTCTTTCACTCCTAACCCCATTTACCAGTGGAAAAAAAAAATTTTTACTCCCTCAACCCGATAGGGTGATGGAGTTGAATGGCCAAGTTTTTACTTTGTTATCATGACTAATAATGCTGTAAGCTGGTGGTTAGGGTAAAGGAGTCTTAGTCAACTTTTTGCTTTGCTATCATGACTGATAATGCTGTAAGCTGGTGGTTAGGGTAAGGGAGTCTTAGAGTCAAATTTCTGCTTTGCTATGACTACTAATGATGTAAGCTGGTGGTTAGGGTAAGGGAGTCTTAGTCAACCTTTTACTTTGCTATCATGACTAATAATGCTGTAAGCTGGTGGTCTAGTAAAGTAGTCTTAGAGTCAAATTTCTGCTTTGCTATATGACTACTATGATGTAAGCTGGTGGTTAGGGTAAGGGAGTCTTAGAGTCAACTTTTTGCTTTGCTATCATGACTGATAATGCTGTAAGCTGGTGGTTAGGGTAAGGGAGTCTTAGAGTCAACTTTTTGCTTTGCTATCATGACTGATCATGTTGTAAGCTGGTGGTTAGGGTAAGGGAGTCTTAGAGTCAACTTTTTGCTTTGCTATGACTGATAATGCTGTAAGCTGGTGGTTAGGGTAAGGGATCTTAGAGTCAACTTTTGCTTTGCTATGACTACTAATGATGTAAGCTGGTGGTTAGGGTAAGGGATCTTAGAGTCAACTTTTGCTTTGCTATCATGACTGATAATGCTGTAGCAGTGGTTAGGTAAGAGAGTCCTTAGAGTCAACTTTTGCTTTGCTATCATGACTGCTCATTTGTAAGCTGGTGGTTAGGTAAGGGAGTCTAGAGTCAACTTTTGCTTTGCTAGACTGATAATGCTGTAAGTGGTGGTTAGGGTAAGGAGTCTAGAGTCAACTTTGCTTTGCTATGACTACTAATGATGTAAGCTAGTGGTTAGGTGAAGGTATCTTAGAGTCAACTTTTTGCTTTGCTATCATGACTGATAATGCTGTAAGCTGGTGGTTAGGGTAAGGGAATCTTAAAGTCAACTGTTTGCTTTGCTATCATGACTGATAATGCTGTAAGCTGGTGGTTAGGGTAAGGAAGTCTTAAAAGAGTCAACTTTCTGCTTTGCTATCATGACTGATAATGCTGGGAGCACGATGTCCACTTGATGTCAGCACTTGTCTGTATATGGCTAGCAGCTAAAACCTCATGCCTCTTTTCCACAGATGGGGAGAAATGATTAAGAACCAGAAAAAAACACGAAAAAAAATCAGAACACGTATTTAATAAAACCAGACAAAACAGGTGCAAATCTTTGGCCAACTTGCCTTTGTCAAGCGTAAGATCACAAACAAACAAACACCAGATACTAAAATTAGGAGATAAAGACTGAAACTTCCCTGCTGCTTCATTCAGTGTGAGAACAGGACTAAACTGACTAAAATGACATCATAATGTGTTTGTGAGTAAATATGATGTCAGAAGGGAAGTGAGATGAATTCTGCAATTTGAAGAGTGGTCATGCCATATCAATATTGTTTTATCCTGAAGAGGATCCAGGGCTAAAATTAAAAATTGTGATGCACTAACTGTTTGCTTGAACATAGGCAGTCACACTTTTTTGGATTTTGAAATGATTAAGTTTTTGTTTTATTTCATGACTGATGATGCAGAAAGTTGACGGATAACGTGAGGGAGTCAAAAGGTTATATGATGAATAAAGTGAGGGAGTCAAAGAGTTAAGTTTTTGCAGTTAGTGAATCAGGTGCAGGGGTCAAAGGGCTAAAAACAAAAAGGTATGACTGGACTGTACTAACACCTTATAGATTCACATCACAGAAACCTATCTATAGATAACCTTTCTTGTCAAAAACAAAAAGATACAACTGTACTGTACTAACACCTTATAGATTCACATCACAGAAACCTATCTATAGATAACCTTTCTTGTCAAAATCAAAAAGATACAACTGAGCTGTACTAACACTTTACAGATTCACATCACAAAAAAACTATCTATGGCCAACCATTCTTCAGTTTTTGTCAAAAACAAAAAGGTATGACCACTATACTAACACCTTACAGATTCACGTCAATGAAACCTATCTATAAGCAACCAACCTAACATACAACTGTTTCTTGCTCTCTTAACACAATTCATCATCCCATCACATCAATTCTTTTAACCCATCCTTTACCCCTGATCCACACACACACACACACACACACACACACACACACACACACACACACACACACAACGGCACACACACACACACGCGCACACGCACACACACACGCACACGCACACACACACACAGGCACACACACATGCACACACACACACACAGCACACACACACACACACATGCATACACATACACACATGCACACACTTGAAATACAAAGCGTATGGAATCAACAAATGCTTCAATCAAGTGTTGCTCTCCCTTGTTCTCCCACTGAGTGAGGATGTTGACAATTAAAGTCACACTTGGCTGTTATAACATTTGCACTTCACACACACAGCAGGCAAAAAAACGAAAAAAAAACGTTGTTCTCTTGGCAATCTTACACCACTCTTTCTATGAGGGCTGGCTGCCAGCAAAGACCATCCCCTAAGGAATTTCCCCCTAGGGAGGAGAGATGGGAAAGGTGCTCTCTGCAGCCAGCTATGCGGGCTTGTTGATGAGAGTTCGGAGTCTGGAGTTCGGAATTAGGTCAAGGAGGATTCATCACACTCAGACAATTCCATACATGCTCCATCCAAATCTGTTAGTAATTACCTTGCAGGCTCTTTGAGCCTATAAACACAAAACCCTAGAATTGGCAATGTCTTCAAATGGGGATGGGGAGAGGGCAGAATCATGGGACCTATGAAAAACAAAGCTGGCACACCATCCCTTTCATCATTAAAGCATTAACCTGAATAGGATGTCCCCCGCAGGGATGCCGGGGTGTTCCTTGTGCATAAATAGTATCCCAATCATCATCATCATCATCAAGTGCCCTGCCATATGGCGTTGGCAATCATGGCTCTCCATATGTATCTCTCTGTATCTATCCTTGTTGCCGCAAGCACATTTTCCAACCTCTCTGTCCTCAGCCACACTGCAAGTCCGTCCAATATTTTCTCCTTGGGTCTACCAGGTGCTCTCTTTCCCTCCAGCTTTCCTGTTGTAACAAGGTGCTCTAATTCCCCTTTCCTCATAAAATGGCCTGTAAATGTTGCCTGTCTTTTCCTAATCTTCCTTATCAATGATCTTCTTGTGTCTGCCTCATAGTATCCCCACCTTCTGGAAATTCTGTGCTAGAAATTTTTTTTTTGTCTCTCCCTTTGTTTCTGCCTTGCTTCTCTTGTTTTCTGTCATCTCTATCATTGTCTGCCCTGCTGGTCCACTCACTTGTATGTGTTTTTTACATACTTTCTCTTAGGACTGATAAGTGAATACATGTATTGGCTGCATTGTTTTGCCTCTGAGAAAATGTGATGTGCAGAAGCAATTTTAGGCAATCTAAGCCATTTTCATATTTTAGTGTCCTTAGTTATATTCATTTTTGCATTCAGGTCTGTTTTTTTGTTGTTGTTTTTTTTTGTTTTTGTTTTTTAATCCTCTAGTGAAAAACTGGATGGAGTGGTCAATGTCAGGGGCATAACCTTAGATTATGTGCCTGAACGCATTGTCAAGTGTACTTAATTTTCTTTTCCAGGTGTTCCCCCCCCCCCCCTCCAAAACCATATGTTGTATATGTTCTGAAATGATTATAACCCTGATATGGTTCTGCACAGTCTGCTGGGCTTCAGATGATAAGAATAAGATTAAAAACATACACCAAACAATCCAACTAACAGGACACTGGTCAAACTGTCACAGGCATAGCAAGGCTGTTATATAACAATCTGACTCACAGGATACTGGTCAAACTGTCAAAGGCCTAGCAAGACAGTAGTAGATTATATAACAATCCGACTAACAGGGAACTGGTCAAACTGTCACAGGCCTAGCGAGATGATAGTGGATTATATAACAGTCTAACAGGACACTGGTCAAACTGTCACAGGCCTAGCAAGATGGTTATATAACAATCTGACTCACAGGACACTGGTCAAACTGTCACAGACCTAGCGAGATGATAGTAGATTATATAACAATCCGACCAACAGGGAACTGGTCAAACTGTCACAGGCCTAGCGAGATGATAGTAGATTATATAACAATCCGACCAACAGGGAACTGGTCAAACTGTCACAGGCCTAGCGAGATGATAGTAGATTATATAACAATCCGACTAACAGGACACTGGTCAAACTGTCACAGGCCTAGCGAGATGATAGTAGATTATATAACAATCCGACTAACAGGACACTGGTCAAACTGTCACAGGCCTAGCGAGACAGTAGTAGGTTATATAACAACCCAACCAACAGGGAACTGGTCAAACTGTCACAGGCCTAGCGAGATGATAGTAGATTATACAACAATCTGACTCACAGGACACTGGTCAAACTGTCACAGACCTAGCGAGATGATAGTAGATTATATAACAATCCGACTAACAGGGAACTGGTCAAACTGTCACAGGCCTAGCGAGATGATAGTAGATTATATAACAATCCGACTAACAGGGAACTGGTCAAACTGTCACAGGCCTAGCGAGACAGTAGTAGATTATATAACAATCCGACTAACAGGACACTGGTCAAACTGTCACAGGCCTAGCGAGACAGTAGTAGATTATATAACAATCCGACTAACAGGACACTGGTCAAACTGTCACAGGCCTAGCGAGACAGTAGTAGATTATATAACAATCCGACTAACAGGGAACTGGTCAAACTGTCACAGGCCTAGCGAGACAGTAGTAGATTATATAACAATCCGACTAACAGGGAACTGGTCAAACTGTCACAGGCCTAGCGAGATGATAGTAGATTATATAACAATCCAACTAACAGAGAACTGGTCAAACTGTCACAGGCCTAGCGAGACAGTAGTAGATTATATAACAATCCGACTAACAGGGAACTGGTCAAACTGTCACAGGCCTAGCGAGATGATAGTAGATTATATAACAATCCAACTAACAGGACACTGGTCAAACTGTCACAGGCCTAGCGCGATGATAGTAGATTATATAACAATCCGACTAACAGGGAACTGGTCAAACTGTCACAGGCCTAGCAAGATGATAGTAGATTATATAACAATCCGACTAACAGGGAACTGGTCAAACTGTCACAGGCCTAGCAAGATGATAGTAGATTATATAACAATCCAACTAACAGGACACTGGTCAAACTGTCACAGGCCTAGCAAGATGATAGTGGATTATATAACAATCCAACTAACAGGACACTGGTCAAACTGTCACAGGCCTAGCGAGACAGTAGTAGATTATATAACAATCTGACTCACAGGATACTGGTCAAACTGTCACAGGCCTAGCAAGATGATAGTGGATTATATAACAATCCAACTAACAGGACACTGGTCAAACTGTCACAGGCCCAGCGAGATGACAGTGTATTACATAACAGTCTAACAGGACACTGGTCCAACTGTCACAGGCCTAGCAAGATGGTTATATAACAATCCAACTAACAGGACACTGGTCAAACTGTCACAGGCCTAGCAAGATGATAGTGGATTATATTACAAAAAATGATGATAGTGGATTATATAACAAAAATGATGGTAGTGGATTATATAACAAAAATGATGGTAGTGGATTATATAACAAAAATGATGGTAGTGGATTATATAACAAAAATGATGGTAGTGGATTATATAACAAAAAATGATGGTAGTGGATTATATCACAAAAATGATGATAGTGGATTATATAACAAAAAATGATGGTAGTGGATTATATAACAAAAATGATGATAGTGGATTATATAACAAAAATGATGGTAGTGGATTATATAACAAAAAATGATGGTAGTGGATTATATAACAAAAAATGATGGTAGTGGATTATATAACAAAAATGATGGTAGTGGATTATATAACAAAAAATGATGGTAGTGGATTATATAACAAAAAATGATGGTAGTGGATTATATAACAAAAATGATGGTAGTGGATTATATCACAAAAAATGATGGTAGTGGATTATATCACAAAAATGATGGTAGTGGATTATATCACAAAAATGATGGTAGTGGATTATATCACAAAAAATGATGGTAGTGGATTATATCACAAAAAATGATGGTAGTGGATTATATAACAAAAATGATGGTAGTGG
>CM060306.1:124436457-124493957 GCA_030674185.1 Monoplex corrugatus | reverse complement strand
AAATTCCGTGGGCTTTCAGTATTTCCGTTAAGTGAAACTAACAGACAGAATAGATTCTTTGTCATTCTTAGCCTCGTTTCAGGCCATGAGGTCACTGTACTATGCAGTTGGTGTGTGGACAGTGCAAAGTTCACGACCCACTATCTCCGTAGCGAAGCAGACGACGGAAAAGAAAATGGCTGAACAGTACTCAACAACTCAGCGCTGTTCAACACAATCTCTTCCTTCAGAGCACAATGGATTTTTATGAAATTTCATTCAAAATGTGACTGTAGGAACTGATATATTGACCTGACTGTGTATTTTTAAGACATATTTCACCTGAAAAGTTCTCTAATTTTACTTGTACCATTACTCAGCAACCATGAGGTTTAGACAGTTGAAATTTCAGCATTTTGTACACCAATCTTTTAATATAAGACCAGCCAAATTTCAAAACTCTCTGTTTTCAATTGTTTGTATGAGAATTTTTCTCATGACCTATACAAATGGTACGTATCAGGGAACAGCAAGGGGCATAATCATACGTAGCGAGTGAGTTAAGCAATGTTGGACTTGGTTTGTGCTTGGATGGGAGACAGCACTGAAACACTGGAGCCACTGGTGCACGCGCGCACACACACACACACACACACACCACACACACACACACACACACACACACACACACACACACACACACACACACACACATACCCACACACACACATAAACACACACACGCATACACACACACACACTATATATACACACACACATAATATAAATACAGAGTGAGAGAGAGAGACACACACACACACACACACACACACACACACACAACAAAACAAAGAACATTCACAGAGTACAACAGAGCTAGTTCGAGGTCTATCCATCCCTGTTTACGGTGCTATCAAGAGGATTCAAGTTCTTGGGTGTGGAATTGCAGAGAAGCTCAAACGTCACCATGACAATGAATTGACTGTACAGACTACGGTGAGCAACTATCAATTCATGAGTGTGGCTGAGTTGGGTTGCAATCCACATTCTCAAGCCTCAGCCACAGTGAGAAGAGGAACATCAGCAGATCACTCCTGAAATGGATTATTCCACAGAAATTAAAAACTACCCCTTCTGACTTGAGACCTGTGGTCTTGGTGAAATTCTGTACAGACCACAATTAGCTAAATGCACAACTACAAGTTCAAACAGATTGATTCACCAAGCTGCCCCTGCAGTCAAGAGGACCACACAGCTGAACACAGACTGCAGCGATGTCTCCTCTATTAACCCTTTGAATCCCGCACCCTGTCCACCAGTATCCTGCGTTGTCAACCAAACTAGCAAAGCAAAAACTTAACCCGAGAGTCAAAGAGTTAAGTTTTTGCAGTTTGAGGATAGGGTGCGGGAGTCAAAGGGTTAAATGGAGCAACAGGAGACACCGTCACCATTCACTCAGTTCCATATTGGTTAATGGGAACTGGAGTAAACAGCAATGTTCGTCGCTAGATTACGGTAGATGTGACCTGATCATGTAGACAGTGAATGAAAGAAGAAGACAAAAAAGAAAAAAAGAGAAAGAAAGTTAACTGTTACAATCTTGTTTTTCTCCACTTTCCCACACAAACAGCAATGGACACAGACAATGACAGAGAAAGATACTCAGACTGACACACAGAGAGACAGACACACACATAAGCAGGGACACACACAACTATGGAAAGAGAAACTAGCAGAGAGACAAACACACACACAGACACACACATAGACACACATGTACAGAACTCCAGCAAATGGCTTGTCAGCAATTGTCAAACGCGCACGCGCACACACACGCACACACGCACGCACGCACGCAGCACGCACACACAACACACACACACACACACCCTGCTTAGGATGTCAGAAACCCAGGTCTGATTCACAAACTGAACAGGAACTTTTGTCTCATCTCCAGTACATTTTAAAAGGTGGGCAAGGTTACCTGTTTGCAAGATACGGAAACAGATCAAGGTCCTGTGCACAGCACACACTCAACACATGTTAAATATCCAATGGCAACAAAGGATTGTCCCTGGCAAAATTCATTTCCGTACATGTTCTCATTCTATTTGTTTGTGTTCTGGTTTACAACTGCTTGAATGCTGGCAGTTTGTGAGTTACTTTGATACAGACTTCACTTTCATACCTAAAGAGAAACATATATACATTCAGGAGTCATTGCACTGCAGCAACACAGCTTGAATTTTACATGATTAGTCCACTGTGACCAAAAATAGTCGCAACAAAATTTACAAACAAAACAAAGTCAAGCTGGCCCCTATGTTTAATGTAGAAAAACTGAAAAAATAAAGCATTGCATCTGATTTTGAGACCCAAGTCAGCAATCGCTTTGAGGCTTTAATCCACGACAGGACATTAAACGACCAGTATCCAGAAGAAATTTGGGCAGATATGAAGAAGCAGAAGAAAAGTTTGCCCCCCCAAAAAGAAAAACCAACTAAGCCCTACATCAGCAAGGAAGTTATAGATCTAGCCAAACAGAAAAGCCAAGCTTGCAAATCTGGTAGAAAAGAAGAATACAAAAAATTCTAAAAGAGAAATTAAGAGCAAAATTAGAACAGATATGAAAAATTGGCTGGAGGAAGAATATGTGAAAATATATGACCATAATAAATGCAGAAGATCTAGGGACTGATATGTTATTTGTGCTACAAACACTCACAGAGACAATAAAAGCACTGAAAAAAAAGCTTTTATCACCTTCACAGACTACAGCAAAGCATATGACAGCATCACTCATCTCCACCTGTTCAACACAATGTCAAAATGGGCTTTCCTAAACATCTCACTGCATTAATTAACCCTTGCCACCTGCACCCTATCTACCAACTGCAAAACTTAACCCTTTGACTCCTCACCCTATCCACCACTTCCTGCAGGAAACTGGTGGATAGGGTGAGGAGTCAAAGGGTTAAGTTTTTGCTCTTCCAGCATGGTTGACAAAGAAGGATGCTGTTGGACAGGCTGCAGGAGTCAAGGGTTAAGACCAAAAGGCTACAGTTAGATAGAACAATCAGATATGTGAATTCTTCACCATCCACAGTTAGACAAGTTAGACAAGGTTGTATCCTCTCACCATATCTCTTTAACATCTACACAGAACAAGTCATGAGAGATGCGGATATAGAAGGCATGGGAATAAAGATGGGAGGAAAAAATCTTAAAAACCTGCCCTATGCTGATGATACTGCCCTCTTAGTAGACAACATTACCAGCATAAAAAGAATTCTATACAGGGTAGATACAGCAGGCAAAAAGGCCGGCCTAAACTTGAACGCTAAGAAAACAAAAGTGCTACATATCAAAGGCAAAGACACTGAAAACAACCATGACATTTTAATTAACAAAGTTTCTTCAGAAAATGCGAAGGATTTCAAACATTTTTGTTCTGTAAAAACTGATGACGGAACCTGATCTAAAGACATCAAAATCAGAACTGGAACGGCAAAACAAAAAATGGTCCTACTCAACAACATCTGGAAAGACAGAGGCACACCAAATGGCTGAAAGTTGAGACTTTTAAAATGTTTGATCTGGCCAGTCATGATTTATGGCTGTGAAGCCTGGACTATGAGAAAAACTGATTGCAGAAGAACTGAGGCAGCAGAGATTTGGTTTTTACTGGAGACTACTATATGTCAAATAGACAGATAGAACAACTAATGAAAGTGTCCTGGAAGAACCTGATACCACCAGAAAACTACTAGCAGACATCAACAAGAAAAGACTAAAATACACTGGCCATGTGTCACGCAGCAAGAACATGGACCTCATGGCAACCATCTTTCAAGGAAAAACAGTGCAAAAATAAAGAAAGGCTGACCTCTAATCTCATACATAAAGAACATAATCAACATCAGTGGCCTAAATATTCAAGGAATTGTCCACAAAAGTCAAGACAGAATGTCCTGGAAGGAGATGGTGGCGTCAAAATGTGCAGCAGTCAACACCAAACCTGGTGACGCCGACAGCTGAGACAGGTGAAGACAAAATAAGAAACACACATACACACACAACATACACACACATGTAAACACACACACATATGTATACACACACATACATGTATACATATAAACATACACATGCATATAACTATACACACACACAAACACACACAACACAGAGTGACCTACCAGTCCAACAAATGGCTTGTCAGGGGCGTTAAGCAGATCAGGTGATGACAGGTAATCTGCACTCTCACTGGATGTGGAATTGAATCTGGAACTATGTCCTGAAACACAGTTATCACTATCCTTATTTTACTGGACAGCATGCTTCATGTAGGTGGTGGTCTTCGATTTAATGTCTATTCATAAAGTGATTTTAGACTAAAAAAAAAAAAAAAAAAAAAAGGTAGGGGGGGGATACAAGAGGAGTGAAGAGGATATTTGAAAATTGTCAATTTTGATCGTTAAAAAAAAAAAAAAATTTTTTTGAGGGGAAGGTAAAGCTAACAAATAATGTTATCACAATTAAAGATTTTAACAATCAATCTAATAAACAAAATTAATAAACATCTAGAATAACTGAATAAAAAGTAAAACTAATAATTGACTAACCACAACAATGAACAAGTCAAATAACATTTTAAAGGTAATTCGCTATAGGACTTTTTGACAGGCTAAACAAAAAATTCATACAGTAATGATGATGAGGCAAATATGTCAGAAACTGTATTCACAGATAGTGTTGGAATATGTCGTTTTACCCTAACGCAAGAAAGAATATGACTATGTGTTATCTTCTTTCCACACAGACACACTATGTTATTGGTATATTTTGTTTTGAATGCATCAAGTTTCCATCTGTACATAAGGGACTGTATAGTTCTGCTGGCATGAAGCTGCTTAAGTATTTTGCTAACTTCAAAGTTCATGTGACATTTATCATACTTTTTCTGTTTTAATTGGAACTGCTTCCAGACGTAGTTGTCCACTAAAGTGTAATTCTCGTGCAACGAGAGAGAAAGCTGGATATTGTTTGAATCTGGTGAGTTATTAGCTCCCGTTTGGCAGCCCTGTCAACTGTATTATTATAACTAAAAGAACTATGAGAAGGTATCCAGCAGAAAGTAATATCAGTGCCTCTTAAAGATAAATTATGAATCAAGTGACTTATTTCCAGAATCATTTCTGATCTTGTTTGTAATTTTGATAATTCAAGAGCTGAAGTACTGATTTTGAATCAACGCAAAGAAGTATCTAAAAATTGTCCTAGGAAGACTTATCAGAAAGTTTTAAAGCATCTAGTTGCAAAGAGTTCAGCTGGTAAGATAGATTATCAAGCCTAGTAAAAGATTTTCATTGAGGAGGTGAAACGCTGGGGCACTGGCTATTTCTTCAATTACGACCCATGCTTTAATTTTGCATTGATCATTATAGTCGTTTAGACATTACCTGCTTGCCAGTTCAGTTTAATTGTCTCCTTCCCTTTAAATAAGTGTGGTACGTCAAAGCTGTGCTCTTTGGATTCCTAACTGGGTACTGGCGAAAAGAAGGTGTAAACGATCTACGTCAGTCACATTCCTGAAGCATTTCATGAACCGTCAGATGTGTATTTCCAAGTGAACACGTGTTCAAGATTTGATTTAGCTCGTTTGGAAAGTCGGTTCTGATTCAGTTAATTTCTGTTTTGAGTGTTTTTCGGTGTGTTTTTAAATTTAGTTGTGTGTGTGTGTGTGTGTGGTGTGTGTGTGTGCGCGCGTGTGTGTGTGTATGTATGTACGTATGCATGTATGTATGTATGTATGTATGTATGTGTGTGTGGTGCGTGCGTGCGTGCGTGCGTGCGTGTGTGCGTGCGTGCGTGTGTGTGTATGTGTGGTGTGTGTGCACACATGCATGCGCAATTGCATGTGTGCATGCACGCATACGTGTGTGGGCGTGTGCGTGCCTATGTGTGTGACACTGACAGAGACAGAGAATCCAAAACAAGTATCACAGCCCACGTTCAAGCAAACAGGAACCAGAAAAGCACAAAAACAGAATCAGAACACATGTTTAATATAACAAGACATGACAGGTGCAAATTTCTGGCCAACTGACCTTTGTCAATCTAATGTAAGACAACAAATAACAAAAAATACAAAAATTAGTGGAAAACAGCATTTTTTGTTCTCCTATTTGATGAAACAACAGGGAAGTTTTGCTGCTTTTCCACTGGCCAGCTGGCCGAAAATTTGTCTTTCTTGTCTTGTTACATCCAATACGCGTTCTGATTCTATTTTATTGTTTTTCTGGTTCCAGAGAGAAATAAAGATCAGATAAGTTAAATTCAGTCTTAACCCTTTGACTCCTGCACCCTGTCCACAGGCATCCTGCATTGTAAACCACACTAGCAGAGCAAAAAACTTCACCCTTTGATCCCCTCACCCTATCCACCAGCTTCCTGCAGGAAGCTGGTGGATAGGGTGAGGGATTCAAAGGGTCAAGTTTTTGCTGGCAGTGGATAGGGTGCAGAAGTCAAAGGGTTAAAATGAGCAATGGCCAAAGGGAGCAACTTTAGAACAGTCGTTCATAGGCAAAAATAAGGACATCAACAACACATCCTTCACTGGCTGCAGCCAGACAAACAAGACTGATTGTTTGAGACATATCCATCACACACACACACACACACACACACCACACACACACACACACAAACACACACACACACACACACACACACACAACACATGCGCACACGTACATCCACACCACACACCCACATACACACACACACACTATAATAAACACATGAATACAAGTTCATCTACTGACATACCATCATGTATTATACATATCATATAAGCATGGTACAATATAAGATATCTATCTCTCTACATACATACATACATAAACATGCATATATATATAATACACACATACATATGTGTGTGTGTGTGTATTATATTATAAGAATATGTAGCTACACACAGGAATTTAAACTAACCTTCTGCATGTTCCATAACATTAGCTCAGATTTTAAAAATTAACAAAATGAATTCTGACAATTTCACAAAGTGTTACATTCACTGTTCAAAATTCTGGACTTACTGTTCAGATTATCTTATGCTCAAACAAAGGCAAATATTTATTTCTCATTTCTGTGTTTGCTTTGCATTCAAATTACAAACTGGGTTTCCTTTCCTTAAGTTAAACTGAAAAACAGGACTTATCAAAATGAAATCAGTGTACATTTAACTGAAACACACCTGTCCACAACTGAGCTAGAACATTTCTGTATGACTCACTTCAGAGACTGGAGAGACTTAAACTTTCCTGTGAGAAACTGACTATCTGATAGTGATAGTTATTTTTCCATGGTAAAGACAAGGACAGAATATATGTTCAGTGTTTGGTCAATAAATAAAAATACTGACCACAAATAAAAATGGCAGCTTCCAACTGCTAACTATCAAGACTATAGTAAGGGGAAAGGAGCTGGCAGCTATGCGAGCTGGTGGCAGGGTGGGCTGCCCGAAAGAGAGATGAAGACCCACAGTGGGACGAGAGAGGGCTCTTCCATTCTCTCTTGGTCTGGTGGCTGGGCTGGACCTGGATGAAAGTGATTGGTGTGTGGCTGTGTCCCAGGGTTTGTCATCTCCCCACCTTCCCATTCGGTTTGTAAACATGGTGACTGGTGACTGGGTCTGAATGGGTCATGCAATGCACGGACAGCCCCCCTTTGCTTGATGAAATGACTATTGAGTGGTGTCAGGAGCTGGGGAGGTTATTGTCTACAGAGTGGAAAGGCATTGGTGCTCTGGGTCCCAACTGTACCCTCAGGATGTTTCTTGTTAACTATTAATTTTTACAATGCCAACAGGTCATGCATTTTACAAAAGCATGAGAGACAAAGGCATACATATGTAAAGCAAGTACTTGTCAATCTTTAATAATAACAATTTAATAGCAATAATAATAAAAAAAAACATAACAAAGGAAAACAAGAAAGTAGACCTAAAAGAAGCATATTTAGAACAAACAAGGGAGTGTGTATGTTGGGGTGGGAGGTGGGGTGCTGAGACAGAATATCACAGAAGTTATAAGAATAGAGAGAGAGAGAGAGAGAGAGAGAGAGAGAGAGAGAGAGAGAAGAAGAGAGAGAGAGAGAGAGAGAGAGAGAGAGAGAGAGAGAGAGAGAGAGAGAGAGCAGTTATGTGGGTAATAATAGTACAGCAAATACACCAATAACTTGCATTTTCTCTTTTCTTTTTCTTTATTTTTTTATATTTACATACCTGTTTATGTTCACTCTGCTCATAGCAAAGCTAACCACTTGAGCCACATCAAGCACAACTCCAGTCTCCAGGTTTAATTAAAAAAAGAAAAAAGGTTAAAAAAAAAAAAGCTCATAATCATCTGTTTTGTCTAAAAATGTAAAATGCATTTAAAAATCTTTCCACATGTGTGGACAGAAAACACCCAGAAAAGAAAATTAAGTAGGCACATTCAACACATTCCTGCATATAATGATATAACCTAAAGATTCACCTGGCATTGACCATTTCATCCAACTGATCACCAGGGGTTACAAAAAAACAAAACAAAACAAAACAAAAACGGATACAAATGTACACACAGCTAAGGGACTAATACTAATTAGTATATTATAAAAATTGACCTAATTTATCTACACACCACCATTCCTTAGAGTAAAAAAAAATGCAGTCTACAGACCAAGACCTGAGGGGGGAGGGGGGAATGGTGCTAGAGAGAGAAAACAGATGAGGGTGGGGCAGAGAGAGGGGTGGGGCAGAGAGAGGGGTGGGGCAGAGAGGAGAGAGGAGAGAAGAGAGAGTTATTGTTTGATCCTGACTTTAATTATTCATCGAATAGATAGATTATTCATATGATTCTGATATTCATATTTATCGTAATGTTTATTTATGGACGGAAACGAAACTTTACAAACTAACAAACAATTTTATGTATAAACTCTAGAAGTCTAGGAACGTCTGTAGTCTTGATATCAAGGCCTACCTCAAAGAAACCATGATTGGCATAATCTGCGATGGAATCTCTGACAGACCATAGTCTGAATTTCAAATCTAATGCAAAGTAAACTTAGGCCTTGGGAGGCCTGTAATTTGTTACCTCCAGACTCAAACCGTCAGCACCAAAATGAGTTTTTGCGAGCTCTTTGAAATGATCAACGTCTATGAATCCATCTTTGTCATCATCGCACAGATCAAAAATAGCTCTGTATCGATTGGCATTGTCCTGAGGATCATCCATAGCACGGTGAACACTGCGTCCCACGCACACAACCCTCCTTCCTTGTCGCTCAACTTAGTACCAACACCTGCCAGGTGTTACCGTCCCTCCATTGTCGGAAGATTCAGTGTGCACATCCGGTTCCATTTGTCTCGGTGCTTCAAAAAATAGGCCTACATGTCGTGTGCTTGAACCACAACTATAGAGATCAGTTACCCTGGTACGCTTCAGTCTGACTTTAGATGCTACACATCTTTGATTAGGACGCGCCTTATTGTTTCTAAAGGGAAATTTAAGCAAAGGGTGAAAGCGAACATTTGTCTCACCTGCGGCGTAACAATATTAATGACGTAAGTTTGTCAAGAATGTCAACAAACGAAGATATCTGACTAGGAAGTGTCCACGTGTGTGTGTGTGTGTGTGTGTGTGTGTGTGTGTGTTATTCATTCTTACACGTTTTGTTTTGTGTGCCTCTGCATGCAGTGTGGGTGTGTGGTGTATTCAGATGCCAATCACGTAACACGATAGGCTACTTGAGACGTATATTAAAATTACATACACACACAAATGACAGCCAGTAGTTATATTTTCATGAATAGTACGTGAAAGGCACATGCACTCAGCCCCAAGAGAAGAAAAGAGGGTTGTCTCCCTCACGATTATAAGAACAAAAACAACAACAAAATCAAGCGAACAGAATTTTTGTTGTTGTTGACAGAATTAACTCATTTGAAACACAGATGAACCAGACTTTTAGGAAGACACTGTGGGGAGAAAATGTACGGCCGGGGATGGGGCAATGATCACCTGGAACGTAAATTTTTGTCTCCTCATCCCTTTCATGTATTTTTGTAGCAGTGTCTCTCTCGAAGGTATCTGTTTCGTTTTACAAATTTTATTTTTTCTAACTTACACATTCTTCTTCTTCTTCTTCTTCTAGCCCATAACCATCTGTTTTCTTCTTCTTCTTTTTCTTTCTTTTTCTTCTTCTTCTTCTTCTTCTTCTTCTTCTTCTTCTTCTTCTTCTTCTTCTTCTTCTTCTTCTCTTCTAACCCACACCACCTGTTTTCTCTAACTTACAAATTCTGTTTTCTTTTACACATATTGTTAACTTACTTAACTTAAGATTTGACGCCATATGAATGTTGTTATTGTTGTTGTTATTGTTGTTGTCGTCGTCGTCGTCGTCGTTATTATTATTACTATCATCATCATCATCAACATCAACATCAACAACAACAACAACAACAACGATAATACTAAAGATAAAAGTGATAACAATAATGATGATGATAATAATAATAAAAACAATGATAATGGCAACCACCACTGCCACCACCACCACAACAATAACACCACTACTACTACTACTAACCACCACCACCACCACCAATAATGATGATGATGATGATGATAGTAATAATAATAACGACGACGACGACAACAACAACAACAATAACAACATTCATATGGCGTCAAATCTTGATGTATAAATCAGATTAAAGTGCACACTCTCATCATTCACCACAGCATTCACCTGCGTTGACAAAAAGCCAAAGGTACAAAACCAAATTACGAAAGTGGAATGAAGAGTAATAACAGCAACAACATTCCATCATGTCATCGTCGTCATTGTCATCATCAGAAATGAAGTATCTTACTCTGAGAGAAAAAAGAGAATATCTGCTGGTAAATAATGTCGGTCACCTGTAAGGAACGACACCAGTATAGACATATATCTAAATAAACAACGTCTGCAGGAAAATGATAAAACTGCAAAAAGATGGTGGTTGACAATATGCATGACAATGGGTTGCCACTTTTGGAGCTTATAGGGCATGAAACCCCACATGAACTGACCTCATTACATGACCTGACCTGACCTGACCTTTGCTGACCCATAGGGACTTGCGAGAGATGCAAAGTAGAGCAGCATGCGTGATGCAACTCGTTCCACACACATATGGCGTGCCTCAGTGTCGCCTGTCAGCTTCTTGTTGCACTCACAATTAGATGCCATCCTTAATCT
Source organism: Monoplex corrugatus (assembly GCA_030674185.1). NCBI lineage: Eukaryota > Metazoa > Mollusca > Gastropoda > Littorinimorpha > Ranellidae > Monoplex > Monoplex corrugatus. The sequence continues at coordinate 124,482,683 of CM060306.1, read as the reverse complement.
ATCGATACTTCCATTATCCTTTCTCTCCTTCTCTTCGTTTATTCTCCATTACTTTTAGGTTCTTCTCCGCCTTCTCCTTTCTTTCTTGCTTTCGCCATCTCCGAAGCCAGACCACATCTGGTCATGAACGCGGTCATCTTTTCCATAGCCTGACAGCTGCCATGGAAGTGGATGATGAGTGGAGCTGCAGTCAGCCACATCTCCCTAGGTGTATAAAAAAAAAAAAACGGGGGGGGGGGGGGATTATTTCGTATCGGCAGGGCGCAGGCCTCAGTAGCTCAGTTGATTGAGCCGTCGGATTCACATGCTAGTGGTTGTTGGTTCGAATCCCGGGGTGCACTATATTAAAACTGAAAACTGGCCTTCTCACTGTCCCATCTTAACATGAATGTCGGTCTGGTGGTGTCAGTACAGGATTAGACAAGTCCCCATTCCCCCACTTTCCTGGGGTAGTTATCCTAGTCGGCCATATCACCTGAGGTGGGTGTCGACGTAAAAACTGAACCAATCAATCAATCAATCAATCAATCAATCAATCAATCAATCAATCAATCAAAATATCGGCACGCAGGGATGTGTCTGTGTATATCTGTTTGTCTGTTACAAAACGTGTCAGCACAGATTTCTCTGCTGTTTCATGATGGATTCTTACTGACCAATTTTGTAACTTTCTTTCTGTTAGTTATTCTGCATACACGAGCGTCCATCACAGTTTTGTATTTACAGCCGTAGACTGTAGATCTGATAACTCTAGTTCAGTCCCAGCATGCAACATTAAAAAAAATTGGCATGTTCGCTGCCATCTTAATATTTCCATTACTCTGGTGTTGTCACAACACGAGGTTCTAATCACTAGACTATGTGACGTTAGTGTACATGGAATTCGTTCCAAGCGCAGAGATCATCTTGAGAAACTGAAACTGGTCTTGTCAGCTTAGTGTTTTATATTTCCATCTACCACCTCACCCCCCCCCCCCCCATTCCATCGGGACCTTGTCAGCGTGTAGAGTTTTGTGCAGGTTAAGGGAGTCTGCCACATACTCGTAGCTGGTAGATTTGGGTGGAGTGCATATAGAATTGTCGAAGTGGTATGTTGAATCTCTCTTAAACGATCTCCAAACACCATGAGAACGGTCCAGTATCTGTGTGGTTCATATTTGAAAATATTTATCTGTGGAGTATGAAGGTCAGTGTTCCTCAGAAGCAGTCATGACATGTTATTTGTCAACAACCAGTCATCATCATCATCATCATCATCATCACCATCACCACCACCATCATCATCACCATCATCATCATCATCAACACCATCATCATCACCACCACCACCATCACCACCTTGACAATCATCATCACCATTACCATCACCATCATCACCACCATTACCATCACTACCCGCCATCAACATCACCTTCATCATTACTATCACTACAATCACCACCACCACCACTATCAACACCGTCATGACCATCACTACCTTCACCACCACTACCACCATCATCACCATCACCACTACCACCATAGCCACTACTATCATCATTACCAGCAGGCTTTCTTTGTTCTATACAGTTTTTGTTTAGAATTTAATGTTCATGCGTTGTCTTCAGAGGTTTGTATTTTGTTTTGCTTGTGCATGGTCATATGCACAGATACATAGACATGGGAACAAAAGAAATGTGAACACGCACTCTGTTCCCATAAACTAATGCACACACACATGTACACGTGGCGTGCATACACACACATACACACATGCACATATAGATATTGACAGGTCTGTATCTGGCCCTCTCCCCACCCCCTCCATTCTCCCAGAGACAGACAGATCCACACACACACACGTACATATATAAACGCTCACTACAGCTCCATCTCCATAGAGATATTGAGAGGTCTGTATCTGGCCCTCTCCCCTTCCATCCCCCCCCCCAGACAGACAGATCCACACTCACACACACCACTGACAGAGTGTCTGTGTGCGTTAGAGAAATGAGCCTACAGGATGACAACTTGGGTCAGAAGTCAGACGCCTGGCATGTTAAGTGTAACCTAGCTGAGCATCCTCTGATTGAGTGTGTGTGTGTGTGTGTGTGTGTGTGACACGCGCGCACTTGAGTTCTATTCCTGTAAAATGCAAAGAGCATGATTTTGACATGGACTGTTTCCGCTATAAAAGTGAAATTATTATTTTTTGTATTGCTATCATCATCATCGTTATTGCTGATTTGGGTGGAGCGCATACGGAATTGTCTGTCCGATTGCAATGAATCCGTTTTGAACCAATTCCAAACCTTCACATAAAGCAGTGTAGAAAACAAGAGCAGATAATTCGTACTTCCTTTTCTGCGTTTGATCGTTTTTTATCTCCCGCTGTGCCACCGCGAGCCCAGGTACGACTTGCCGACCTCTGTTCTATTTCCTACGTTTACTTGTCGTCTGCTCTGAAGTCTCTCTTCCATTCACATAGCTAATTGACTTATAATATAAGTTGTCTGTTACCTCCTCGCCGTCAGTCTAATTCTCTGCCTGATGGTTTGTTTGTTGTCTGTTCATTAATAGGCTACCACCTGGTTTCTTAAGTCAGTGTTATACCATTGGAAAGTCCCAGGTCTGGGTATCTCCCTGGTGTTTTTCTTGTCAGCCATGAATGACTGGGACTTTATGCTGTTCGGCCGTGCTGCTGTTCCACCACGCAGTTCCCAAGATACAAATGAAAATAAAACTTAAAAAGCGCTTACGCCTGCTGTAAAAGTTTAGATCCAACGCTTGTCTTTGCGGTTTAGATCTATTTCTGTGGCACACTCAGGAATAGTTTGTGTTTAAATTACGTCTACCTAGATTTATTACATGTGAAATTTGAGCATTTACTCACAACAGGAAAACTAGAGAGAGAAGGAGCACCAGTTAGACCCAGGGAGAAAATATTAGTTTTGCAGGGTGGATGGGGATATAAAGGGTAGGAGATATACTTAAAGCGACAAAAGATAGATTCGTATGGAGGGCCATGGTCGCCAACGCTATGCGCATAGGTGCGCATAGCACATGATCTGATGATGATGATTAGATTTGCTGCCCGATTAAATTCTAGAGCGTAGCAAAAGGTGTAGGTAGACTACACATTCTCAACAATCTCCTTGCAACTGATACTGGCAAAGTCTCTCTCCTCACACTCCTTGATCTGTCTGCAGCCTTCGATACCATTGACCATGGTATTCTCCTTTCTAGACTTCATCATACTTTTGGCATCTCTGACATTGCTCTCTCCTTTTTCACTTCGTATTTATCAAACAGAAAACAAACTGTTCTCATCAATGGCACTTACTCTCAACCTGCATACCTGATCTGTGGTGTTCCACAAGGATCTGTCCTTGGCCCTGTTCTTTTCACTCTTTACACCTCCCCCCTGTCCACCATCATCAACTCCCACTCTATAAAAACACCATTTCTATGCTGATGACACCCATCTTCAAGACAGTGACTCACCTGATAATATACAGCGCCTGTTGACTCGCACCACTGAGTGTTACTCGGACATTAAGAACTGGATGACGTTCAACAAACTTCAGCTTAATGACGACAAGACAGAAGCTATCCTCATTGGCACCCGTCAGAAACTTTCTCAGCTGCCTCCTCTTTCTCTCCCATTATGTAACACATCAGTCCCAATTTCTGATTCAGCTAAAAACCTTGGTGTCTGCATTGACTCTACCCTCTCCATGAACAACTTTGTTTCTCAAACTGCCAGATCTTGCTACTGTCATCTCCATCGTATAAGGCTGATCAGGAAATATCTCTCTGTGGAAACAACTGCAAAACTCGTTCTCTCCTTCATAATGTCTCGCATTGACTATTGCAATTCACTCCTGTCTGGTCTTCCTGCCTCCACCATTCACATCCTACAGCGCATTCAAAACAATGCTGTACGCCTTGTACTCAAAAAGAAAAAAGCTGATCACATATCTCCTCTCCTGGCACAACTTCACTGGCTCCCTGTATCAAAGCGCATACAGTACAAACTAGACACCATGTGCTACAAAAGCCTCAATAACGCAGCCCCCGATTACCTGTCAAGCCTACTTGAGATCTATGTTCCCTCACGTACCCTCCGCTCTGCCTCCGATCCTCTGACTTTTCGCTTTCCACGCACTAAGCTCAATACCTATGGTCCACGAGCCTTCTCTGTTTCTGGTCCACTCTCCTGGAACAAACTTCCTCTCTCAGTCCGTCAGCAACCTACTTTTGTCTCCTTCAAGTCCGCTCTCAAAACTCACCTTTTCTCCTCCGCATAAAATCCTAACCTCACTCAACCCCCCCCCCCCCCTCTGCAGCCTGTCTCCACTCGGAGGGGAATCACATGGTTATAATATATAATTGTATAATTATGCTATGCTCTCTATAATTTTCCATTGCTTTTATTCTTGCTTTTATTGCTTTTGTTCTTTCTCCCCATTTATAGCCATGCGTGTGTGTGTGTGTGTGTGTGTGTGTGTGTGTGTGTGTGTGTGCGTGCGTGCGTGTGTGCGTGCGTGCGTGCGTGCTGTGTGTGTCTGCTTCAGCGCTTAGATTTGATTTTATCAAGATTTTGCGCTATATAAATATTGTAATTATTATTATTAATTATTAAATTATAGGTCCCATTTTTTGGGGTTGGGGGGTGGGGGGCCGTTTTAAACTTAACCCTAACCCTAGCACTACCTACAATCCTCTCCCACGGGATCTTAATGCATTCAAGTATTCAAGGAGAAAACTGATTCCAGGGTGAAGGTTTACACACACACACACACACACACACACACACACACACACACACACACACACACGCACACACACACGCACACGCACACACACACACACACACACACACACACACACACACACACACACACACACACACACACACCACTGAAACAGTGTTACGGGGGAACAACAGCATGACCCCGAATGTTATGTGTGCGTGCGTGTGTGAAGTGTCGTGTGTGTGTGTGTGTATGCTCGCGCACGTGTGTGTGTTGTGGATTAGGGGTGAGAGATGGTCTGATGGCGAAGAGAAACTATGATACAAAGTGGATGGGGGTTGTGTTGGGTTATTCTGGTGCGTATTTCTCCATTACTCTCTCATCACACACACACACCCCTCGCCAAGTGCCCTGCCCCTGTTCTTTTTTGTTGTTGAGATTAGTTCATATTAATAAGACGTGTGGGGTGTGTGTGTGTGTGTGTGTGTGTGTGTGTGTGTGTGTGTGTGTGTGTGTGTGTGTGTGTGTGTGTTTGTGTGTGTATGTGTGCGCACACGCGTGTATGTGTGTAAGTATGTGTTATGTGTGTATGTAAATGGGTATATGTATGTGTATATATCTGCTTGCGTGCATATGTAATTGTGTGTATGCGAGTGCACGCGTGTGTGTATTATGTGTGTGTGTGATTGACAGAAATGTGTGGACACAATTCTCTCAGCTGTGTATGGGGTGGATTGTAGCCAAACTTTGGTCAAAGATGTGGACTGTTAAGAAGTCACGAAAGGGTCAGTTTGGAAGATAAAGCGCTCAGGTAAAGATCCCTTGGACCGAAAAATGCCTAAAGACCAGTACGTTTGGAGAAAGGTGCATAAACAACACTTTCTCGAGAACTTTTGCCAATATCTCAAAAGCCAAAACAAGTGTGACTGCCTGCGTTCAAGCAACAGGAACCAGAAAAAAAAAAAACACGAAAAAAGAATAAGAACGCGTATCTAATACAACCAGACAAGACAGGTGCAAATTTTTGGCCAGCTGGCCTTTGTCAAGGTAAGATCACAAACAAACAAACACCAGATACAAAAATTAGGAGATGAAGACTGAAACTTCCCTGCTGTTCCGTCCAGTGTGAGAAAAGGAATAAACTGACTAAAATGACCCTGCACACATGTATGCACACATGCACACACAGATAGAAACAGAATCATTGGTTCACAGTCCTGTTAATGTATTGCTTTAAGTTTATAAAGTTGTATTTTAGCGTTAAATTTTCCCTTCGCATTGTTAATGTTAATTGTTATTGTTAAGATCTTGTTCCATTTTTATATTTACCCGCTTACTCATGTCTCATACTCATTCTCCACTCTGCCCCCAATCCAACTCGCCCATCTCCCATCCTCCATTTTCCCCCCCCGTCTAATATCACTCATAGTGAACAGACGTTAAATCAAAGAACGAACGAATAGAAACATGCAACTTTTAATGTTTCTGTCTCTAGCAAAAGTCTTTACAACAGCTTTTCATTCAGTGAAAACAGAAGAATGTTGAAATGGCTTGACCATCATTATTTTCCTCATTTTATTTCTCATTTCACCCTGCCTCGACCTCCTCCTCCACTTCATTATCATCATCATCATCATCATCACCATCATTATCATATCTTTTTTAAAATTTTTTTTAAACGAACCCTTCTTGAGGATCCTCCTTACCATCACTATTATATCATCTTTTTTCTTTTCCACCCTCCACCACCTCCTCCTCATTAACATCCTCGTCCTCTTCCTCCTCATCCTCATCATCATCATCTCAGTATCATTGTCAACATTGTACTTCTTCTTATGTCAACGAATTTTCGTTTCTTTTTCGTCTTGTTCCTTTTTTGTCTTTTCAAGTTGCAAAAAGTACCAGGGACACTCCTGAGGTGGTGACTTGTGTTTAATTAACCGCCAAAAACTGAGGCTGGCCCCCCCCATGCAATTATTCTGAACACTGGTGAGAGTTGGGAAGGGGTAATTTACATGGTCCAGACATGTGGCAGACGGCCCCACAGTGGTACAGCAAGTGATACACCACAGCGTTGCGGTTCTTCTCTTTAACAGAATTATGTTTTTATTTTTATTTTTATTTTTAACATTGCGAGCAATGTTTACGCGCGTGCGGATGTGCAGACTGTGTTGCCCACACTGTCGTCAAGTTGCTGCGCAGTCAGCACACTCCCGTCTTCTGTGGGAGTGCATACTGGGTGCTTTCCTGTTTCCACAATCCACTTAACATTGACACGGCTTAACGGGTAGATGTTTTGTGTGAGCATACACAAGAAAACTGAAGCCATGGTAATCAGTAAAAACATGAAATCCCCTCATGCAAAACAACAGCAAACGGCACAACCTTGAGACAGGTTGATAAGTTTAAATATCTGGGAACGATCATTTCACCAGACGGCAGATGCACGTGAGAAATAGCCAGCAGAATCAGCCAAGCCAAAACAGCATTCAAGAAGATGAAAAGCATTCTAGCCAACAAATGCCTATCAATTAACATCAGGAAGAGAGTTCTTAAATGTTATGTAGAACCGATAATGTTATACGGTTGTGAGGCGTGGACAGTCAACAAGCAAAGCCAGAGCAAGATTGAGGCAGCCAAGATGTGGTTTCTAAGAAGAATGTTGAGAGTTCCATGGACAGCAAAGAAAACAAACGAGACAGTCTTGATGGAGGCAGACACAAGAAGATCATTGATAAGGAAGATTAGGAAAAGACAGGCAACGTTTCTGGGCCATTTTGTGAGGAAAGGGAATTAGAGCAACTGGTCACAACGGGAAAGCTGGAGGGAAAGAGAGCACCAGGTAGACCCAGGAAAAAATATTGGACGGATTTGCAGAGTGGCTGAGAACGGAGAGGGTGGAAGATGTGCTTGCGGCAACAAGGGGTAGATGCATATGGAGGGCCATGATCGCCAACGCCATGTGGCAGGGCACTTGGTGATGATGATACACAAGAAGGTCGCTCAGGCTCGAGCAGGTCTGCCCATTATGTTGACCCGGGTGATGGGGAAGAATCGCCTCCCTTTACTAACGAGACGTTCGCTACCCAGATCAGAATCGAACCCAGGTGTTCGCACGTCGAAAGGAGTGTGCCTATCGCGCTCGTCTTCTGGGTTCAAACTTGTTTACCTGACCGACAGACGAACCAGACATTGTCTGGGTCTATTCCAGACCTGTAATGATATGGCCGGTAATTTGTGTATGATGAGCAGCAAATGAGTAGTCCTTTGAAGCTGCTGGAAGCAACAGTGGGAGGAGGCAAACCACTCATGATCACTCGCACAAAATGAAGGTGAACGAATTACGGTTAGGAAGGGTGGAAGGTGTAAGGGTTGTTTTGCCAGGGGGAAGGCAGACTGGAGATAGATACTGAGTGAAATGAAATATCAAAGCAGAAAGCAGGAAAGGAATTAGAGTCCCAGACAGACAGGCAGACAGACAGACAGACAGACAGACATATAACGACAGACAGACAGACAGACAGACGGACGGACAGACAGACAGATAGGCAGACAGGCAGACAGACAGACAGAACAGACAGGCAGGCAGGCAGGCAGGCAGGCAGCAGGCAGGCAGGCAGGCAGGCAGACAGAACGACCCACAACCCAACCACGGCGTTCCTATTCAGCCATCACTCTCTCTTTTTATTTATTTTTTCATTTTTATTTTAACTTCGAACTTGTAGCTTGGTAGGTTCCGTCGTTTGGTTGGTAGGTTCAGTCATTCGGTAGGTTCAGTCATTCGGTAGGTTCAGCTATTTGGCAGGTTCAGTCACTTGGTAGGTTCAGTCATTTGGTAGGTCCAGTCATTTGGTAGGTTCAGTCGCCGCAGGGTCAGGGACCTTCCATCTCATCGTAACCTTCTGTCTTGTTCTGCCACGGGCAGTTGGGGATGGGAATGAGGGTGTGGGGTGTGGGGGGTTATGAATGCTCTTCTCTCGGTGTGCCTCATAGACATGGATGGAGCGCTGTGATGTGATCATAGACATAGACTGGGACACAGGCAACTACTTTGCACTATGATGATCGTAGACATGGATAGGGAGACAAGCAACTAGCTCTGTCACACTCTGTGAAATGAACATAGACACAAATAGAAAGGCAGGCAGTCATGTCTGTTACTCTGTGATATGATCATAGACATGGGTAGGGTGACGGGAAACTAACTCTGTTACACCCTGTGATATGCTCGCCCATAGACATAGATAGGGAAACAACTAACTCTTGTCACGCTCTGTGATATGATAATAGACATGGATAGGGAGACGGGAAACTAACTCTGTTACACCATGTGATATGCTCGCCCATAGACATAGATAGGGAAACAACTAACTCTTGTCAGGCTGTGTGATATGATCATAGACATGGATAGGGAGACGGGAAACTAACTCTGTTACACCCTGTGATATGCTCGCCCATAGACATAGATAGGGAAACAACTAACTCTTGTCAGGCTGTGTGATATGGTCATAGACATGGGTAAAGAGACGGCGACTTGGTCTGCCACTCTATGTGATATGATCACCCACAAATCTGTGTTATATCTGTTGGACAATGGATGGCTTGCAATAAATTAAAACTCTTGAGACAAGACAGAGGTCATAGTTTTAGAGGTTTTTTTTTTTATCTCCTTGCGAATACATCAGTGGAAGGTTCTGACTTTTTACTGTTTGCTTGAACTGGGAGGTGAGGAGGGGGAGGAGGGAGGAAATGAAGCTGGCGTTGTGCAGCTAAACAGGAAGCGTGGTTTATAGCCATGACATAGATATGTATAACCATATCGTAGATGTGAAGTATGCCTACCACTGTATCTAGGCAGCGTCACCGTGGTCTTCCTTTGGCCCTGAAGCCGGAGCATCTGGTGTAAACTTGAAGGGCTGGCTGGTTGACTGGCATCCTGGTCAGGTGGCTAAAACATTTTGATCCACCGTTGTGAGACGAAATGGTTGACATCTGTCGTTCCAACAATTTCTAAGATCTCTTGATTTCTAATCAAGACTTCCTAAATTTTCACTCTGTTTGCATAGTCAAATTAGTCAAATCAGTTTCCTGATCTCCACTGGCCGTACTATAGTGCCTAAATGTAGTGTCTAATATCTTGTGGTTGTTCTGACTCTATTCTTTCCATGCACAGAGACCGCCAACTTTGAACGTTGAAAAAGATCTCGTTATAGCTGTTCTCACACAGTCTGCCACAGTCTAACTTGTTTCTATTCTTGTCCTGAGTCGTCTTGACAACTGAAACTCGCTCTTAGCCGGACTTCCTGCTGATGAGTTCTTACGTCATCAAACAGTTCAAAATATTGCTGCCACTCATTCATCAAAGATCAAAACGTGACCATATCACTCCACTGTTTATCAAACTTCAGCCTTCACTTGTGATATTGTTGTCTTATTCAACTAGTTTCAATTCACATTTTTGGCAAATTTCTGTTATTAGAAAAACAGCAGAGTTTAAGCAGTCAGCTTACAAATTATTCAGAACAAAGAAGTTTACTATCAAATACGAAAGAAATGCCTGAGATTAAAATAATAATAATAAAAAAAAACTGAAGAAACATCGTCCATCTTAATCAGTACTTTACAAATAGGAACCAGCTGCCGCCACATAGAACTGGGCTGGTCATGTCATTTGGAGATCTGAAAACAGATGGACCACCAAAGTGACTCCCTGGATCCCTCGAAGCCAAAAAAAAAAAAAAAAGGAACAGAGGTCGCCAGAGAACCAGATGGCAAGACGATCTAGAAAAGTTGTTCAACAAACAGTGGACCAGAACTGCAGTTAACCGGCAACAGTGGCGTGCAATGATGAAGGCTTATGTCCAACAACGGACCGAAACAAGCTGAAGGTGAAGTGAGTGAGTCGCCACATAAGTACATTAATTACCAAGCAACCATCTTTAAGTTGGCTCAGTGTTGTTTCGAGGTATAAAAGTGTTCTCATCATCATCATCATCAAGTGCCTTGCCAACTGGCGTTGGCGATCATGGCCTTCCATCTGTTTCTATCCCTTGTTGCCCCAAGCATCTCTTCCACCCTCTTTGTCTTCAGCCACTTTGCAAGTCCGTCTAGTATCTTCTCCCTGGGTTTACGTGATGCTCTCTTTCACTCCAGCTTTCTGTTGTGACCAGGTGCTCCAATAAAATGGCCTATAAATGTTGCTTGTTTTTTCCTAATCTTCCTTATCAATGATCTTCTTGTGTCTGCCTCCATCAAGACTGTATCGTTTGTTTTCTTTGCTGTCCATGGAACTCTCAACATTCTTCTTAGAAACCACATTCGGCTGCCTTAATCATGTTCTGGCTTTGCTGTTGACTGTCCACGCTTCACAACCGTATAACATTATCGGTTTTATATAACATTCTAAGAACTCTCTTCCTGATGTTAATTGATAGGCATTTGTTGGTAAGAATGCTTTTCATCTTCTTGAATGCTGTTTTGGAATGGCCGATTCTGCTGGCTATTTCTGATGTGCATCTGCCGTCTGGTGAAATGATCGTTCCCAGGTATTTAAACCTATCAACTTGTCTCAAAGTTGTGCCGTTTGCTGTTATTTTGCACGACGGGATTTCATGTTTTTTTTTTTATTTTTTTTTTTTACCGATCACCATTACTCTGACAAAACAAGGGGGATGTCGATGCTGATGGTGACATAGACCAGAAGATCGCTGAGTTTCCAATCTAGATGGCTATTGATGTCTATGGTTTGTCCAGAGATATGATGAGAGATAGTGATAGCATAGTCCTTGCAGTGCATATTCTTTGCAGCGCAATCTATGCCTGGCGCTCTGACATACCCTTTTGGTGGTGTTTACAATTTTCTGGAATTCTTTTTTTTAGCTCTCTGACCGATATTTTCTTGGATGCATGTATAGATGTATGCACATTGCTTGGCCCACAGTCTACATACTCCATCTTCGTTGAGCATCATTTTCATCATGTGCCCTGTCGCGTAGCGTTGGCGATCATGGCCCGTCCATACAAATCTACCATTTGCAGTTGCAAATACATCTCCCACCCTCTCTGTCGTCATCCACTCCGCAAGTCCGTCCAATATTATTTCCCTGGGTCAACCTGGTGCTCTTTTTCCCTCCAGATTTCCTGTTGTGACTAGGTGCTCTAATTTCTGTTGCCTCATAAAATGTATAAATGTTGTTGTCTTTTCCTATCTCTTCTTCATTAATGTTATTCTTGTGCCTCCTTCAAGACTGTCTCGTTTGTTTCCTTTGCTGTCCATGGAACTCTTAACATTCTTCTCAGAAACACAGCTGCCTCAATCTTGTTCTGACATTGCGTGCTGAGTGTCCAGGCTTCACATCCGTACAAATATCGGTTCTAGATAACACCGAAGAACACTCTTCCTGATGTTAATTGCTAGGCATTTGTTGGTGAGAACGCCTTTCATTTTCTTGAATGCTGTTTAAGCTTTGCCAAATCTGCTGGCTATTATCTGCTGTGCATCTGCCCTCTGGTGAGATGACTGTTCCCAAATATTTAAACTTATCAACTTGTCTCAGTGTAGTGCCATTTGCTGTTATTTTGTATGAAGGGATTTCATGTTTTTTTTTTTTTTACTAATAACCATGACTTCAGTCTTCTTGCTATTTAGCTCCAGCCTTTTATTTCTGCTTTTTATTTCTATTATATTTGCAAGACTGGTAGATCTTTTCATTTTCTGCAGTTAGAACGGTGTCATCGTGATGTTTTCGCCTTAAATTGAAAACAAATCTGGTGATAGAACACATCCCTGCCTAACCCCTATTTGAAATTTTGGAAAGAGCTTATATCATGTTACACTCTCATTGATGCTGTTTGTTCTCAATACTTATTCCTTACACATTCCTTATCATTCTTAGATCCTTTCCATCAACTATGAGACTCTCTAGTTGGTTGATCAGTTCTTTGTGACTTACCCGATCAACAGCCTCCAATGTCAGTCAACAGGTATGTATATATGCAGGTTATTTTAATGTTTCCAGGAGCAGTCGTAATTAACATAAACCGAACGTCAGTATTGTATTTCAATACAGTTTTATAGTTTCTTTGACACTGTGTGTTATCATGGTGCATGTTTTCATCACAATGTTAAAGTTTACGTGTTTTTCATCTTCCCTTGTGTGTTCTTTTATTTTGATGTATATTATTCCTTTTGTTTTTAAATATGCTCATGGTATATGCGTAGAGCAGTAAGAACTGTCTGTAAGACAGACTAGAGGGACCTAATGCTACCATCTTTGAGTACTGAAGTGTTTTCAAGTTTGCGCTTAAGTTTAACGTGTGTGTATTATGTCTTCCATGTGTATACGTGTGTGTATTATGTCTTCCATGGTATACGTGTGTGTATTATGTCTTCCATGTGTATACGTGTGTGTATTATGTCTTCCATGGTATACGTGTGTGTATTATGTCTTCCATGTGTATACGTGTGTGTATTATGTCTTCCATGCGTGTACGTGTGTGTATTATGTCTTCCATGCGTATACGTGTGTGTATTATGTCTTCCATGTGTATACGTGTGTGTATTATGTCTTCCATGTGTATACGTGTGTGTATTATGTCTTCCATGCGTATACGTGTGTGTATTATGTCTTCCATGCGTATACGTGTGTGTATATTATATGTAGTCTTCCATGCGTATACGTGTACGTGTGTATTATGTCTTCCATGTGCATACGTGTGTGTATTATGTCTTCCATGTGTATACGCCAGAGGAGGATTCAGGCACTTGCAGGGCTGTGCACATGTTGATGAATTGAAATATCTCCATCCGTTATCCATCAGATATTATCCAGACAGAATCGAACCCAGACCTTCCAATTAGAAGTCCGACTCCCTGTCCACTAGACTACGGCGACCATCTGCTCTACACGTAGTCTTGGCCCAAAGGACGAGATGTGATACCTGTCTTGATCCTGTGGCTACAGGCCTGCAGAGGGCCGAGGACAGTTCAAACCACAGCTTGCTTGTAGCGCTGAGATGTAGAACACATACACACAATAGCTTCATGATGGTTTTGCTGTAAATTGAAAACAAGTCTGGTGATAGAACACATCCCTGCCTAACCCCTCTTTTGATATTTTGGAAAGAGCTTATGTTATTTTATACCTTCATTGATGCTGTTTGTTCTTACTACACATATTCCTTTTTATTCTTAGATCCTTTCCATCAACATTGAACTTTTCTAGTTGGTTGATCAGATTTTTGTCTTACCCGATCAAAAGCCTCCGATGTCAGTCAACCGGTATGTATATATGCAGGTTATTTTAATGTTTCCAGGAGCAGTCAAACATGAAAATAATCCTAAGTCAGTACTGTATTTCAATTCTGTTTTATAGTTTCTCTGACATTGTACGTATCATTGTGCAAGTTTTCATCATAACGTTAAAGTTTACGTGTTTTTTGTCTTCCCTTCTGTGTTCTTATTTGTTTTTTTATATTAAATTTTTTTCTCATTTGTTTTCTTTTTAAAATGTGCTCATGGTATATGCGTGGAGTAGCAAGGACTGTCTGTAAGACAGATCTAGTGGGAACTAATGCTATCATCCTCGAGCAATGAAATGTTTTCAAGTTTGCGATTAAGTTTAACATGCATATATTATGTCTTCCATGACACAGAGTGTATCAGGGCAAAATGCCTCACTTCATATCTATGTCTATGATCATATCACAGAGTGTAACAGAGCAAGCTGCCTTACTTCTACCGTCTATGATCATCACTGATGTACAGAGCAAAATGCTCCTTCTATCAGTCTTGTAATTCCGGTTAACAGAGCAAGTGTTTATCATCAGTTATGCTTTGAACAGAATGTAGCAAGTTGATCCTGACTCCCCACCCACGTCTATGGTGAACGTACCATTGGAATTTGGAGTTTACTCAAGAGGGATTCATCGCACAAGGGCAAATTTATATGTGCATTCCAAATCTGCCAGCATTTATCTGGCAAACTCGCTGGCCACACACAATCTTATGCTCTAGTAAAGTCTTAAACTGGAAAGGGAAAGGAAGGGGGGGGGGGGGGAGGGAGGGAAGATGGATTTATGAAACACTGAAATGGCACCAGCAGAATGATGGGTACATTAAGACGGACAAAGACCAGATCAGTTTTTAACGTTGTGGGCTGGGATTGAACTCGAGATGTCTGGTCTTGAGTCCATGGCTCTATCAAAAGAACGAGCAGAACGTAACATTGTGGTACGTATGCCTATCTCCTTACAGAACGTAACACGGCGATACATTTGCCTGTCTCCTTACAGAACGTTAACCCACGGTTTATCCATATGCCTGTCTCCTTACAGAACGTAACACGGCGATACATTTGCCTGTCTCCTTACAGAACGTAACACGGTTTATTTCCATATGCCTGTCTCCTTACAGAACGTAACACGGTTATCCATATGCCTGTCTCCTACAGAACGAACCGGCGATACATTTGCCTGTCTCCTTACAGAACGTAACACGGCGATACATTTGCCTGTCTCCTTACAGAACGTAACACGGTTATCCATATGCCTGTCTCCTTACAGAACGAACGCGGCGATACATTTGCCTGTCTCCTTACAGAACGTAACACGGCGATACATTTGCCTGTCTCCTTACAGAACGTAACACGGTTATCCATATGCCTGTCTCCTTACAGAACGAACGCGGCGATACATAATTATGCTTGTCTCCTTACAGAACCTAACACGGCGATACATATGTCTGTTTCCTTACAGAACGTAACATGGCGATACATATGTCTGTTTCCTTACAGAACGTAACACGGCGATACATATGTCTGTTTCCTTACAGAACGTAACAGGCGATACATATGTCTGTTTCCTTACGGAACGTAACACGGCGATACATATGTCTGTTTCCTTACAGAACGTAACACGGCGATACATATGTCTGTTTCCTTACGGAACGTAACACGGCGATACATATGTCTGTTTCCGTACGGAACGTAACACGGCGATACATATGTCTGTTTCCTTACATGACCTAACACAGCGATATATATGTCTGTTTCCTTACAGAACGTAACACAGCGATATATATGTCTGTTTCCTTACAGAACGTAACACGGCGATACATATGCCTGTCTCCTTACAGAACGTAACACGGCGATACATATGCCTGTCTCCTTACAGAACGTAACACGGTTATCCATATGCCTGTCTCCTTACAGAACGTAACACGGCGATACACATGCCTGTCTCCTTACAAGCAAACCGTTAACACGGCGATACATATGCCTGTCTCCTTACAGAACGTAACACGGCGATACATATGCCTGTCTCCTTACAGAACGTAACACGGTATACACATGCCTGTCTCCTTAACGAACATAAACTCTACAGTGTATACATATGCCTGTCTCCTTTACAGAACGTAAACACGGTTATCATATGCCTGTCTCCTTACAGAACGTAACACGGCGATACATATGCCTGTCTCCTTACAGAACGTAACACAGTGTACATATGCCTGTCTCCTTACAGAACATAACACAGTGATACATTGCCCGTTCCTTACAGAACTAACACAGTGATACACATGCCTGTCTCCTTACAGAACGTAACACAGGTACATATGCCTGTCTCTTACAGAACGTAACACACATAGTGATTTACATATGCCTGTCTCCTTACAGAACGTAACACAGTGGTACATATGCCTGTCTCCTTACAGAACGTAACACAGTGATACATATGCCTGTCTCCTTACAGAACGTAACACAGTGATACACATGCCTGTCTCCTTACAGGACGTAACACAGTTATGCATATGCCTGTCTCCTTACAGAACGTAACACAGTGATACATATGCCTGTCTCCTTGTCCATGTCTGTGGTGCTGTCTTGCTCTCTTGCTCTGCTCCAGAATCGCGGAGGCGGGGGTGGGGAGGGGGTGGAGGAGGGAGGGAACGTGGTTTGGATGGGGAGTGTGGGGGATAATAGTATGAGTCACAGTCCTGCAGTGTGCTTTGCACATAGCCAGCCAATCAATGGGCTGCATATTGCTGACGACACAGCTCTGGTGGAGAGATCTTGGAGGTACCTTGCCTATATATAGCGATACACACGCCCATCTGCCCATCTGCTCTTGAAATCCTAACATCTGACTGGGTTGGACTAAGTGTCATTGGCAGGCCAGTCTTTGTAAGAAGTGTCATTGGCAGATCAGTCTTTGTAAGAAGTGTCATTGGAGACCAGTCTTTGTAAGAAGTGTCATTGGTAGATCAGTCTTTGTGTCTGAAAGAAGTATTACCTGCTCTTGAAATCCTAACATCTGACTGAGTTGGACTAAGTGTAAGTCTTTGTGTCTGTGAGAAGTGTCATTGACAGATTGATCTTTGTGTCTGTAAAAAGTGTCATTGACAGATTGATCTTTGTGTCTGTAAAAAGTGTCATTGACGGATCGATCTCTGTATCTGTCAGAAGTGTCTTTGACAGATCGATCTCTGTGTCTGTAAGAAATGTTATTGACAGATCTGTCTTTGTGTCTGTAAGAAGTGTCATTGACAGATCGATCTTTGTGTCTGTAAGAAGTATTGACAGATCAGTCTGTGTGTCTGTAAGAAGTGTCATTGACAGATCAGTCTTTGTGTCTGTAAGAAGTATCATTGACAGATCAGTCTGTGTCTGTAAGAAGTGTCATTGACAGATCAGTCTATGATCTGAAGAGTGTCATTGCGATCAGTCTGTAGTAAGAAGTGTCATTGACATATCAGTCTGTGAGTCTGTAAGAAGTGTCATTGACAGATCAGTCTGTGACTGTAAATTCATGACATCGTTTGTGTCTGTAAGAGTTCTTGAAGATCATCTGTGTCTGAGAAGCATTGACAGTCAGTCTATGAGTCTGTAAGAAGTGTCATTGACAGATCAGTCTGTGAGTTAAGAAGTGTCATTGACATATCAGTCTGTATCGAAGAGTGTCATTGACAGTCATCTGTGAGTCTGTAAGAAGTGTATTGACATCGCTGTGTACAGAAGTGTCATTGACAGATCAGTCTTTGTGTCTGTAAGAAGCGTCATTGACAGATCAGTCTTTGTGTCTGTAAGAAGCGTCATTGACAGATCAGTCTTTTTGTCTGTAAGAAGTGTTATCAGCAGATCAGTCTTTGTGTCTGTAAGAAGTGTTATCAGCAGATCAGTCTTTGTGTCTGTAAGAAGTGTTATCAGCAGATCAGTCTTTGTGTCTGTAAGAAGTGTCATTGACAAACCGAAAGAAACGAAATTGAAAGCAAAAACTCAAGTTAGCTGTTTTATAAAGCTACTGCACACATATACATGTGCATCAGAAAAACAACAACAACAAAACAAAACAAAAACAAAAATCAAAATAAATACATACACATGGATACACAAGCATACACACACACACACACACACACACACACACACACATACACACACATACACACACACACACACACACACACACACACACACACACACACACACACACACACACACACACACACACACATAAACAACAACAAATAAACAGTACATGCACATTTATAAATAAGACGTTGATAGTCATGGTAGCCACACGTTTTGCCATAGTGGAAAGCAAACGATGTTACTGGTACAGCCAGTACAGTCATATCTTTTCACTTGTCTCATCCTCTGCGAAGATGTGACTTCAAGATGTTTGCATTTGTACCTTCATGTCAGTCACAATATCGACGACTTCGAAATCAATGTTCGCAGGCAACAAGAAATTTACAGGAAAAAGATTTGTACACCTATTTTGGTTGACTGAGCTTGTCGATTTGCTGTTGTCAAAAACGTTGTCCTCTGCTTTGTCAATTTGGTGATGTCAAATAATTTGTTGTCGACTGTGTCAATTTAGTGATGTCAAAGAGATTGTTGTGGACCTTGTCAAGTTGCTGACGTCAAATAGATTGTTGTGGACCTTGTGAATTTGCTGATGTCAAAGAAATTGTTGTCAACTTTGTCAATTTGCTGATGTCAAAGAGATTGTTGTCAACTTTGTCAATTTTCTGATGTCAAAGAGATTGTTGTCGACCTTGTCAGTTTGCTGATGTCAGAGATTGTTGTCGACTTTGTCAGTTTGCTGTCAAAGAGATTGTTAACATTGTCAGTTTGCTGATGTCAAAGAGATTGTTGTCGACTTTCTCAATTTGCTGATGTCAAAGAGATTGTTGTCGACTTTGTCAATTTGCTGATGTCAAAGAGATTGTTGTCGACCTTCTCAGTTTGCTGATGTCAAAGAGATTGTTGTCGACTTTCTCAATTTGCTGATGTCAAAGAGATTGTTGTCGACTTTGTCAATATCCTGATGTCAAAGAGATTGTTGTCGACCTTCTCAATTTGCTGATGTCAAAGAGATTGTTGTCGACTTTCTCAATTTGCTGATGTCAAAGAGATTGTTGTCGACTTTGTCAGTTTGCTGATGTCAAAGAGATTGTTGTCGACCTTCTCAGTTTGCTGATGTCAAAGAGATTGTTGTCGACTTTCTCAATTTGCTGATGTCAAAGAGATTGTTGTCGACTTTGTCAATATCCTGATGTCAAAGCGATTGTTGTCAACTTCGCCAGATCCTTGTATTAGGAGATTGTTGTCGGCTTTGCGAATTTTTTGATGTCAGTGAAATTAAGGTCCACTTTATCAATGTGGTGATGTCAGTGAAATGTAGCTGACTTTGTCGGTTTCCTGATGTCATAGAGATTGTTGCTGACGTTTTTGATACAGTTATCATAGAGATTGTTGCTGAGGTCTGTGACACACAGTTATCATAGAGATTGTTGCTGAGGTCTGTGACACAGTTATCATAGAGATTGTTGCTGACGTCTGTGACAAAAGTTATCATACAGATTGTTGCTGAGGTCTGTGACACAGTTATCATACAGATTGTTGATGAGGTCTGTGACACAGTTATCATAGAGATTGTTGCTGACGTATGTGATACACAGTTATCATACAGATTGTTGCTGAGGTCTGTGACACAGTTATCATAGAGATTGTTGCTGAGGTCTGTGACACACAGTTATCATACAGATTGTTGCTGACGTCTGTGACACACAGTTATCATACAGATTGTTGCTGACGTCTGTGACACACAGTTATCATACAGATTGTTGCTGACGTCTGTGACACACAGTTATCATACAGATTGTTGCTGACGTCTGTGACACACAGTTATCATACAGATTGTTGCTGACGTCTGTGACACACAGTTATCATAGAGATTGTTGCTGACGTCTTTGACACACAGTTATCATAGAGATTGTTGCTGACGTCTGTGACACACAGTTATCATATAGATTGTTGCTGACGTCTGTGACACACAGTTATCATAGAGATTGTTGCTGACGTCTGTGACACACAGTTATCATACAGATTGTTGCTTACGTCTTTGATACACAGTTGTCATAGAGATTGTGATGACGTCTGTGACACACAGTTATCATACAGATTGTTGATGACGTCTGTGACACACAGTTATCATACAGATTGTTGCTGACGTCTGTGACACACAGTTATCATACAGATTGTTGCTGACGTTTGTGACACACAGTGTCATACAGATTGTTGCTGACGTCTTGAACACAGTTATCATACAGATTGTTGCTGACGTCTGTGACACACAGTTATCATAGAGATTGTTGCTGACGTCTGTGACACACAGTTATCATACAGATTGTTGTGACGTCTGTGACCACAGTTATATACGATGTTTGAGTCTGACACACAGTTATCATACAGATTGTTGCTGACGTCTGTGACACACAGTTATCATACAGATTGTTGCTGACGTCTTTGATACACAGTTATCATACAGATTGCAGCTGACGTCTGTGAAACACAGTTTCATACAGATTGTTGCTGACGTCTGTGACACACAGTTATCATACAGATTGTTGCTGACGTCTGTGACATACAAGTTATCATACAGATTGTTGCTGACGTCTGTGAACACAGTTATCATACAGATTGTTGCTGACGTCTTGATACACAGTTGTATACAGATTGTTGCTGACGTCTGTGACACACGTTATCATACAGATTGTTGTGACGTCTGTGACACACAGTTATCATACAGATTGTTGCTGACGTCTGTGATCACACAGTTATCATACAGATTGTTGCTGACGTCTGTGACACACAGTTATCATACAGATTGTTGTTGACGTCTGTGACACACAGTTATCATACAGATTGTTGCTGACGTCTGTGACACACAGTTATCATAAGATTGTTGCTGACGTCTGTGACACACAGTTATCATAAGATTGTTGCTGACGTCTGTGACAGTTATCATACAGATTGTTGCTGACGTCTGTGAACACAGTTATCATACAGATTGTTGCTGAGTCTGTGACACAAGTTATCATACAGATTGTTGCTGACGTCTGTGACACAAGTTATCATACAGATTGTTGCTGACGTCTGTGACACACAGTTATCATACAGTTGTTGCTGACGTCTGTGACACACAGTTATCATACAGATTGTTGCTGACGTCTGTGACACACAGTTATCATACAGATTGTTGCTGACGTCTGTGACACACAGTTATCATACAGATTGTTGCTGACGTCTGTGACACACAGTTATCATACAGATTGTTGCTGACGTCTGTGACACACAGTTATCATACAGATTGTTGATGACGTCTGTGACACACAGTTATCATAAGATTGTTGCTGACGTCTGTGACACACAGTTATCATACAGATTGTTGCTGACGTCTTTGAACACAGTTATCATACAGATTGTTGCTGAGTCTGTGACACACAGTTATCATACAGATTGTTGCTGACGTCTGTGACAACGAGTTATCATACAGATTGTTGTGACGTCTTGAACACAGTTATCATACAGATTGTTGTGACGTCTGTGATACACAGTTATCATACAGATTGTTGCTGACGTCTGTGATACACAGTTATCATACAGATTGTTGCTGACGTCTGTGAACACAGTTATCATACAGATTGTTGCTGACGTCTGTGACACACAGTTATCATACAGATTGTTGCTGACGTCTGTGACAACACAGTTATCATACAGATTGTTGCTGACGTCTGTGACACACAGTTATCATACAGATTGTTGCTGACGTCTGTGACACACAGTTATCATACAGATTGTTGCTGACGTCTGTGACACACAGTTATCATACAGATTGTTGCTGACGTCTGTGACACACAGTTATCATACAGATTGTTGCTGACGTCTTTGATACACAGTTATCATACAGATTGTTGCTGACGTCTGTGAACACAGTTATCATACAGATTGTTGCTGACGTCTGTGACACACAGTTATCATACAGATTGTTGCTGACGTCTGTGACACACAGTTATCATACAGATTGTTGCTGACGTCTGTGACACACAGTTATCATACAGATTGTTGCTGACGTCTGTGACACACAGTTATCATACAGATTGTTGCTGACGTCTGTGACACACAGTTATCATACAGATTGTTGCTGACGTCTGTGACACACAGTTATCATACAGATTGTTGCTGACGTCTGTGACACAAGTTATCATACAGATTGTTGCTGACGTCTGTGACACACAGTTATCATACAGATTGTTGTGACGTCTGTGACACACAGTTATCATACAGATTGTTGCTGACGTCTGTGACACACAGTTATCATAAGATTGTTGCTGACGTCTGTGACACACAGTTATCATACAGATTGTTGCTGACGTCTGTGACACACAGTTATCATACAGATTGTTGCTGACGTCTTGATACACAGTTATCATACAGATTGTTGCTGAGTCTGTGACACACAGTTATCATACAGATTGTTGCTGACGTCTGTGACACAAGTTATCATACAGATTGTTGCTGACGTCTGTGACACACAGTTATCATACAGATTGTTGCTGACGTCTGGTGACACACAGTTATCATACAGATTGTTGCTGACGTCTGTGACACACAGTTTCATACAGATTGTTGCTGACGTCTGTGACACACAGTTATCATACAGATTGTTGCTGACGGTCTGTGACACACAGTTATCATACAGATTGTTCACAGTTACAACAGATTGTTGCTGAGTCTGTGACACACAGTTTCATACAGATTGTTGTGACGTCTGTGACAACAGTTATCATACAGATTGTTGTGACGTCTGTACACACAGTTATCATACAGATTGTTGTTACGTCTTAAACAGTTATCATACGATTGTTGTACGTCTTGAAACGTTATCATAGAGATTGTTGTGACGTCTGTGAACACAGTTATCAAAGATTGTTGCTGACGTTGTGACCCTGTTATCATACAGATTGTTCTGAGTCTTGTACACAGTATATAAGATTTTGTGAGTCTTGAACACAGTTATCATACAGATTGTTGCTGACGTCTGTGACACAAGTTATCATACAGTTGTTGCTGAGTCTGTGACACACAGTTATCATACAGATTGTTGCTGACGTCTGTGACACACAGTTTATACGATTGTTGGACGTCTTGACACAGTTATCATACAGATTGTTGTGACGTCTTGATACACAGTTATCATACAGATTTGCTGACGTCGTGACACACAGTTTCATACAGATTGTTGCTGACGTCTGTGACACACATTTCATACAGATTGTTGGTGACGTCTGTGAACACAGTTATCTACAGATTGTTGTGACTCTGTAACAAGTTATCATAAGATTGTTGCTGAGTCTGTGACACAGTTATCATACAGATGTGCTGACTCTTGAACACAGTTATCATACAGATTGTTGCTGACGTCTGTGACACACAGTTATAACAGATGTTGCTGAGTCTGTGACACACAGTTATATACAGATTGTTGCTGACGTCTGTGCACACAGTTATCATACAGATTGTTGTGACGTCTGTGACACACAGTTATCATAGATGTTGTGACGTCTTGAACACAGTTATCATACAGATTGTTGTGACGTCTTGACACACAGTTATCATAAGATTGTTGCTGACGTCTGTGAACACAGTTATCATACAGATTGTTGCTGACGTCTTTGATACACAGTTATCATAAGATTGTTGCTGAGTCTGTGACACACAGTTATATACAGATTGTTGATGACGTCTGTGAATACAGTTATCATACAGATTGTTGTGACGTCTGTGAACACAGTTATCATAAATTGTTGTGACGTCTGTGAACACAGTTATCATACAATTGTTGTGAGTCTTGAACACAGTTATCATAAATTTGTGACGTCTTTGAACACAGTTATCATACAGATTGTGCTGACGTTTGAACAGTTATAACAGATTGTTGCTGACGTTTGAACAGTTTTACAGATGTTGTGAGTCTTTGAACACAGTTCATAAGATTGTTGCTGACGTCTGTGAACACAGTTATCATACAGATTGTGACGTCTGTACACGTTATACAGATTGTTGGACGTCTTTGAACACGTTATCATACAGATTGTTGCTGAGTCTTGAACACAGTTATCAAAGATTGTTGCTGACGTCTGTGACACAGTTATCATACAGATGTGTGCGTTGTGACACACAGTATCAACAGTTTTGTGACGTCTGTGACACACAGTTATCAAGATTGTTGTGAGTCTGTGAACACAGTTATCATAAGATTGTTGGACGTCTGAACACAGTTTCATACAGATTGTTGCTGACGTTTGATACACATTATCATACAGATGTTGTGACGTCGTGAACACAGTTATCATACAGATTGCTGACGTCTGTGACAAGTTATCATACAGATTGTTGCTGACGTTGTGACACAGTTATCATACAGATTGTGTGACGTTGTGAACACAGTATCATACAGATTGTTGTGACGTGTGAACACACGTGTTTGACACACAGTTTCATAAATTTGTGAGTTTGACTATCACGATTGTGTGACGTAACACAGTTCATAAGATTGTGTGACTCTGGACAAAGTTTCATAAGATTGTTGTAGTCTGCATACATAGATTTTGTGACGCTTACACAGTTCTATGCGCGTCTTACCAGTATCAACGATTGTGCTGAGTTGAACAGTTTCTAATGTGTGACTTAAACAGTTACAACAAGTAGTCTAATACAGATGTTGATGTGTAACAATTGTGCTGAGTCTGTCCCAGTTCATCATTTGGACTTGAACGTTATCAAATTGTTCTGTCGTGACACAGTTATCACGATGTGCTGACCTTGAACAGTTTAACAATTGTGAGGTCTTGAACAGTTATCATACATGTTGCTGACGTCTTACACATTCAACGATTGTTGACGTTGACAGTATCTCATTTGTGACGTCTTGAACACAGTATAAGATTGTGGATCTGGCACCGTTCAAAGATGTGGACGTCTGAAGTTACTAAGATTGTGGACGTTGAACAGTTTAACAGTTTGACGTCTTGAACACATTATATAAGATGTTGCTACGTCTGTGACACAGTTATACAATGTTGCGACTTGACACAGACACGATTTGCTGACTGTGAACACGTTATAGATGTTGGACTCTTGACACCGTTAACAGATTTTGCTGACGTCTTGACACACAGTTATCATACAGATTGTTGCTGACGTCTGTGACAACAGTTTCATACAGATGTGTGACGTCTGTGACACACAGTTATCATAAGATTGTTGTGACGTCTTGAACACAGTTCATAAGATTGTTGCTGACGTCTGTGACACACAGTTATCATACAGATTGTTGCTGACGTCTTGATACACAGTTTCATACAGATTGTTGCTGACGTCTGTGACACACAGTTATCATCAGATTTTGCTGACGTCTGTGAACACAGTTATCATACAGATTGTTGCTGACGTCTTGACACACAGTTATCATACAGATTGTTGCTGACTCTGTGACAGTTATCATACAGATTGTTGCTGAGTCTGTGACAACAGTTATCATAAGATTGTTGTGACGTCTTTGAATCAGTTATCATACATTGTTGTGACGTCTGTGACACACAGTTATCATACAGATTGTTGTGACGTTTGACCAGTTATATACAGATTGTTGTGACGTCTTGACACAGTTATCATACGATTGTTGCTGACGTCTGTGAACACAGTTATCATACAGATTGTTTGCTGACTTCTTTTGACCACACAGTTATCATACAGATTGTTGCTGACGCTTGACACACAGTATCATACAGATTGTTGCTGACGTCTGTGACACACAGTTATCATACAGATTGTTGCTGACGTCTGTGACACACAGTATCAAAGATTGTTGTGAGTCTGTGACACACAGTTATCATACAGATGTTGCTGACGTCTGTGAACACATTATCATACAGATTGTTGCTGACGTCTTGAACACAGTTATCATACAGATTGTTGCTGACGTTGTACACAGTTATCATACAGATTTTGTGACGTCTGTGAACACAGTTATCATCAGATGTTGCTGACGTTGGACACACAGTTATCATACAGATTGTTGCTGACGTCTTTACAAATTATCATACAGATTGTTTGACGTCTGTGACACACAGTTATCATACAGATTGTTGCTGACGTCTTTGATACACAGTTATCATACAGATTGTTGTGACGTCTGTGACACACAGTTATCAACAGATTGTTGCTGACGTCTTGACCAGTTATCATACAATTGTTGTACGTCTGTGACACAGTTATCATACAATGTTGTGACGTCTGTGAACACAGTATCATACAGATTTTGTGACGTCTGTGACACACAGTTATCATACAGATTGTTGTGACGTCTGACACCAGTTATCATACGATTGTTTGAGCTTGACACACAGTTATCATACAGATTGTTGTGACTCTTGAACACAGTATCATAAGATTTTGTGACGTCTGTACCACAGTTATCATCAGATTGTTGTGATTTTAACACAGTTATCATACAGTTGTTCGAGTCTGTGACACACAGTTATCATACAGATTGTTGCTGACGTCTGTGAAACAGTTATCATACAGATTGTTGCTGAGTCTTGAACACAGTTATCTACAGATTGTGTGACGTCTTTGACACACAGTTATCATACAGATTGTTGCTGACGTCTGTGATACACAGTTATCATACAGATTGTTGCTGACGTCTTTGATACACAGTTATCATACAGATTGTTGCTGACGTCTGTGACACACAGTTATCATACAGATTGTTGTGACGTCTGTGACACACAGTTATCATACAGATTGTTGCTGACGTATGTGACACACAGTTATCATACAGATTGTTGCTGACGTCTGTGATACACAGTTATCATACAGATTGTTGCTGACGTCTGTGACACACAGTTATCATACAGATTGTTGCTGACGTCTTTGAACACAGTTTCATACAGATTGTTGTGACGTCTGTGAACACAGTTATCATACA
Organism: Monoplex corrugatus; assembly: GCA_030674185.1. Lineage (NCBI taxonomy): Eukaryota > Metazoa > Mollusca > Gastropoda > Littorinimorpha > Ranellidae > Monoplex > Monoplex corrugatus. Next base: position 124,455,606 of record CM060306.1, on the reverse strand, counting down.
GATTGTTGCTGACGTCTGATACACACAGTTATCATACAGATTGTTGCTGACGTCTTGTGATACACAGTTATCATACAATTGTTGCTGACGTCTGTGACACACAGTTTTCATACAGATGTTACTCTTGAACACAGATCATAAGATTGTGTGAAAGTCTGTGACTACACAGTTATCATACAGATTGTTGCTGACGTCTTGATACACAGTTATCATACAGATTGTTGCTGACGTCTTGATACACAGTTATCATACAGATTGTTGTTGACGTCTGTGACACACAGTTATCATACAGATTGTTGCTGACGTCTGTGACACACAGTTATCATACAGATTGTTGCTGACGTCTTTGATACACAGTTATCATACAGATTGTTGCTGACGTCTGTGACACACAGTTATCATACAGATTGCCACTGACGTCTTTGATTTACAGGTGTCATAGAGATTGTCACTGACGTTTGTGATTTAAGTTCCCATAGAGATTGTCACTGATGGCTGTGATTTACAGTTGTCATAGTGATTGTCACTGACGTTTGTGATTTACAGGTGTCATAGAGATTGCCACTGACGGCTGTGATTTACAGGTGTCATAGTGATTGTCATGGACGGCTGTGATTTACACTAATTACAGGTGTCATAGAGATTGTCAGTGACGTTTTGATTTATAGTTGTCATTGAGATTGTCTCTGACAGCTGTAATTTATACAATACAATACAATACAATACAATACAATACAATACAATACTTTATTTGTATAGCGCAAAATCTTGATAAAATCAAATATAAGCGCTAAAACAGACACACACGCACGCACGCACACACACACACACCACACACACCACACACACACACACACACACACACACACACACACACACACACACACACACACACGCACACGCACACGCACAAGGCTAAAATGGGGAGAAAGAATAAAAGCAATGGAAAATTATAGAGAGCATATTATATACAATTATATATTACAATGTGATTCCCCTCCGAGCGGAGACAGGCTGCAGAGGGGATTGAGTGAGGTCAGGATTTTATGCAGAGGAGAAAAGGTGAGTTTTGAGAGCGGACTTGAAGGAGACAAAAGTAGGTTGCTGACAGACAGAGAGAGGAAGTTTGTTCCAGGAAATGGACCAGAAACAGAGAAGGCTCGTGGACCATAGGTATTGTTGAGTTTAGTGCGTGGAAAGCGAAAAGTCAGAGGATCGGAGGCAGAGCGGAGGGTACGTGAGGGAACATAGATCTCAAGTAGGCTTGACAGGTAATGGGGGGCTGCGTTATTGAGGCTTTAGTGATTGTCACTGACGTTTGTGACTTACAGTCGTCACACATATTGTCACTGATTTACAATTGTTATAGAGATCGTTGCTGACGTTTGTGATTTACAGTTGTTAGAGAGATTGTGTGAACGTTGAAGGACCACCTGCGTTATTGATTTGCAGTTGTCATAGTGATTGTCACTGACGACTGTGATTTACAGGTGTCATAGAGATTGTCACTGACGACTGTGATTTACAGGTGTCATAGAGATTGTCACTGATGGCTGTGATTTACAGGTGTCATAGTGATTATCACTGACATTTGTGACTTACAAGTGTCACAGTGATTGTCACTGACGTTTGTGATTTACAGATGTCATAGAGATTATCACTGACGTTTGTGATTTACAGTTTCCATAGAGATTGCCACTGACGTTCGTGATTTACAGTTGTTTTAATGATTGTCACTGACATTTGTGACTTACAGTCGTCACACATATTGTCACTGATTTACAATTGTTATAGAGATCGTTGCTGACGTTTGTGATTTACAGTTGTTAGAGAGATTGTGTGAACGTTGAAGGACCACCCATAATGAAAGATGAAATAAAAGCAGCACTGAAAAAGATGAAACCAGGAAAAGCCCCTTGACCAGACAACATTACTACAGAGATGATTGAAGCCCTGGAGGAAATTGGTATAGAAACAAAAAGGAGCCCTCCTAAACAAAATTTACGACACTGGAAAAATCCCCAAAGATGTGTCAAAATCAATTTTTATTGCACTCCGAAAGAAGACAGAGGCTATAGAACGCGAACCCCATCACACAATCAGTTTGATGAGTCATGTGACAAAAATCCTATTAAGAATAATCCTGATGAGGACAAGGAATACAATCAAAAGAGAAATAGCAGAAGAACAGTGTGGATTTGTGGAAGGGAAAGGAACTATTAATGCCATATACATCATAAGAATTATCATAGAGAGGTCAATCGAGATGACTAAGTATTTATATTTATGCTTTGTTGATTATACCAAGGCTTTCGATCAGGTAAGACATGCAGAATTGATCAACCAACTAGAAAAACTCAATATTATTGGAAAAGATCTACGAATAATCAGAAATATGTATTGGGAACAAACAGCAACAATGAGAATAGAAAAAGATATCAGCTCTTTCCAAAACATCAAGAGGAGTCAGACAAGGTTGTGTTTTGTCACCAGATCAGGAGAAACCTAGAGGAAGACCCTGGATTAAAGGTTAGAGGAAAAGTGATAAACAACATTCGATACGCAGATGACACCGTGCTAATTGCAGAAAATGAAAGGGACGTACAAAACCTTGTGAATATACTAGACATAGAAAGCATAAGTAAAGGGTTGGAACTAAACAGTAGGAAGACTGAAGTCATTGTGATCAGTAAAAAACATGAAATCCCCTTATGCAAAATAACAGCAAATGGCGCAACCTGGAGACAGGTTGATAAGTTTAGATACCTGGGAACGATCATTTCACCTGACGGCAGATGCACATCAGAAATAACCAGCAGAATCGGCCAAACCAAAACAACATTCAAGAAGACGAAAAGAATTCTTACCAACAAATGCCTATCAATTAACATCAGGAAGAGATTTCTTAAATGATAAATAGAACTAATACTGTTATACGGTTGTGAAGCATGGACAGTCAACAAGCAAAGCCGGAACAAGATTGAGGCTGCCGAGATGTGGTTTTCTAAGAAGAATGTTGAGAGTTCCATGGACAGCAAAGAAAACAAACGAGACAGTCTTGATGGAGGCAGACACAAGTAGATCATTCATAAGGAAGATTAGGAAAAGACAGGCAATGTTTACAGGCCATTTTATGAGGAAAGGGGAATTGGAGCACCTGGAGGGAAAGAGAGCACCAGGTAGACCCAGGGAGAAGATATTGGACGGACTTGCAGAGTGGCTGAAGACAAAGAGAGTGGAAGAGGTGCTTGAGGCAACAAGAGATAGAAACAGATGGAAGGCCATGATCGCCAACGCGATGTGGCAAGGCACCTGATGATGATGATGATGGAGATTGTCACTATGTCTTTGATTTACAGTTGTCATAGAGATTGTTGTTGACGTCTGTGATTTACAGTTGTCATAGAGATTGTTGTTGACGTCTGTGATTTACCGTTGTCATAGAGATTGTTGTTGACGTCTGTGATTTACCGTTGTCATAGAGATTGTTGTTGACGTCTGTGATTTACAGCTGTCATAGAGATTGTCACTAACATCTGTGATTTACAATTTTCATAGAGATTGTTGTTGACGTCTTTGATTTACAGTTGTCATAGAGATTGTTGTTGACGTCTGTGATTTACCGTTGTCATAGAGATTGTTGTTGACGTCTGTGATTTACAGTTGTCATAGAGATTGTTGTTGACGTCTGTGATTTACCGTTGTCATAGAGATTGTTGTTGACGTCTTTGATTTACAGTTGTCATAGAGATTGTTGTTGACGTCTGTGATTTACCGTTGTCATAGAGATTGTTGTTGACGTCTGTGATTTACAGTTGTCATAGAGATTGTTGTTGACGGCTGTGATTTACCGTTGGCATAGAGATTGTTGTTGACGTCTGTGATTTACAGTTGTCATAGAGATTGTCACTAACATCTGTGATTTACAATTGTCATAGAGATTGTTGCTGACGTCTGTGATTTACAGTTGTCATAGAAATTGTTGCTGACGTCAGTGATTTACAGTTGTCATAGAGATTGTTGCTGACGTCTGTGATTTACAATTATACGGATTGTTGCTGACGTATGTGATTCACAGTTGCCATGAAGTTTGTTACTGACGTCAGTAATTTACAGTTGTCGTAGAGATTGTCACTAACGTCTGTGATTTACAGTTGTTATAGAGATTGTCGCTGACGTCTGTGATTTACAATTGTCATAGAAATTGTTGCTGACGTCTGTGATTTACAGTTGTCATAGAAATAGTTGCTGATGTCTTTGATTTACAATTGTCGTACAGGTTGTCGCTGATGACTGTGAATATTCACAGTCCTCATAGAAGTTGTTGCCGACGTCTTTTGCTCAAAGGTGTCTCAGAGATTGTCGCTGCCACCTGTGATTTACAGTTGGCATGATAATTGCTGCCGATTCCATTAACTGACAATATTCATTGAGATCTTTGCTGACATCATCAACTTGCAGCTGCCACAGAAACTCCTGTGAACGTCATCACTGGCGTGATTCTTCCCCAAGGTTGCCAGTTGGTGAGGTGACGCAATGAAGACTCACGTGATGCGCGTGCCGCGTGACGTCAGGTTTGTGCAGGCGTTGATGCTGTGTGTGTTGCTGACTCTGACTCAGCAGACGCAACAAGCTGCACAGACCCCGCAGACTGCGAACACTCAAGAGGCTGCACACGTGGCACAGAACCAACAGGCTGTGCAGACTGCACAAACTATGGAGATATTAGGGGCCACAGAGACTGAGCAGAAGAAGAGTGGGCAGCGAAAAATTCCACCGGAGTCTTCAGCGTCCACCAGCAAGAGGCATCGCCGAACAGTGGTAAGGGATTGTTTCATTATGTTGTATTGTGTGATATGGTATGCTGTGCTGTTGTGGTTTGGTCTGTTGTGGTGTTATGTTATGTTATTGTTGTTTAAAGTCCAGCCGACTGCGCAGAGCCACATCAGGGCTATAACCACTTCAAAACATCAAAACTTCAACAGGGGAAAAAAAAAAAAAAAAAAAAAAAAAAAAAAGAAAGAATGAAGTACACATATTAATACATTTGTGCACAGAATCTAAGGACATGCCCCCGGTGTTGACCACTCCGTCCAATTTATCGCACAGGGGAGGTTTAAAAAACATACCTGAATACAAATATAAGCATACATAAGGACATCAAAACATAAAAACAGGCATAAATTACCTAAAATTGCTTCCGCATATCTCACCTCCCTTAAGCCAAAAATGCGCTTAATACATGTACCCAATTATCAATCCTATGAAAAAGTACATAAGACTTTATCGAACACATAGAGGTGAATGGACCAACAAGGCAGAAAATGATAGGTAAAAATTACAGAAAGCAAAGGAACAAGGCAGGAACAAAGAGAGTGACAGAAAAGAGGAAATTTCTGGCACATAATTTCCAAAAGGTGGGGATACTGTTGCTATTGAAAGAGCCCCCGGCATCCCTATGGGGGATGTGTGGTGTTGTGTTGTATGTTGTGGTATGGTATGGTGTGGTGTCATATGGTATGGTATACTATAGTGTGGTGTTGTGTTGTATGTGTTGTGTAGCGTAGTGTTGGGTTGTACGGTGTAGTGTGGTATGGTGTTGTATGTTGTGGTGTGGTATGGTGTAGTATGGTGTGGTGTTGTAGTGAGGTGTTGGATGGTGTGGAGTGGTATGGTGTGGTGTGGTGTAGTATGGTGTTGTATGGTGTAGTGTGGTTTGGTATATGGTGTGGTGTAGTGTAGTATGGTGTTGTATGGTTTAGTGTGGGTTGGTGTATGGTGTGGTGTGGTGTGGTGGTTTGTATGGTGTGGTGTGGTATGGTTTAGAGTGGTGTTGTATGTGTTGGTGTGGTGTTGTGTAGTGTGGTCTGGTGTGGTGTTGTAAAGTGTAGTGTGGTGTGGTGCATGGTGAGGTGTAGTATGGTGTAGTGTGGTGTGGTGTTGTATGGTGTGCTGTTGTAAGGTGCTGTATGGTGTGGTGTGGTATGGTGTTGTATGGTGTAGTGTGGTATGGTGTGTGGTGTGGTGTGGTTTGTGTTGTACGGTGTGGTGTGGTATGGTTTAGTGTGGTTTGTTTGTTTTGGTGTGGTGTGTAGTGTGTCTGGTGTGGTATTGTAAAGTGTAGTGTGGTGTGGTGTTGTATGGTGAGGTGTGGTATGGTGTTGTGTGGTGTGGTATTGTATGGTGTGCTGTTGTAAAGTGCTGTATGGTGTGTGGTATGATGTTGTATGGTGTAGTGTGATATGGTGTGTGGTGTGGTGTGGTTTGTGTTGTATGGTGTGGTGTGGTATGGTTTTTGTTTTGGTGTGGTGTTGTGTAGTGTGGTCTGGTGTGGTATTGTGAAGTGTAGTGTGGTGTATTGTTGCATGGTGAGGTGTGGTAAGGTGTTGTGTGATGTGGTGTTGTTGGTGTGCAAATGTATGGTGTTGTATGGTGTGGTGTGGTATGGTGTGTTGTATGGTATGGTATGATGTGTTGTATGGTATGGTATGGTGTTGTGTAGTGTGGTGTTGTATACTGTAGTGTGGTGTTGTATTTTGTGGTGTGGTGTTGTATGCTGTATGTGGTGTTGTATGGTGTGGTGTTGTATGGTGTGGTGTTGTATGGTGTAGTGTGGTGTTGTATGGTGTAGTGTGGTGTTGTATGGTGTAGTGTGGTGTTGTATACTGTAGTGTGGTTTTGTATGGTGTAGTGTGGTGTTGTATACTGTAGTGTGGTGTTGTATGCTGTAGGGTGGTGTTGTATGGTGTAGTGTGGTGTTGTATGGTGTAGTGTGGTGTTGTATGCTGTAGTGTGGTGTTGTATGGTGTAGAGTGTTGTTGTATGGTGTAGTGTGGTGTTGTATACTGTAGTGTGGTGTTGTATGGTGTAGTGTGGTGTTGTATGGTGTAGTGTGGTGTTGTATACTGTAGTGTGGTGTTGTATACTGTAGTGTAGTGTTGTATTTTGTGGTGTGGTGTTGTATGGTGTAGTGTGGTGTTGTATGCTGTAGTGTGGTGTTGTATACTGTAGTGTGGTGTTGTATGCTGTAGTGTGGTGTTGTATGGTGTAGTGTGGTGTTGTATGGTGTAGTGTGGTGTTATATGCTGTAGTGTGGTGTTGTATGGTGTAGTGTGGTGTTGTATGGTTTTGTATGGTGTAGTGTGGTGTTGTATACCGTGGTGTGGTGTTGTATACTGTAGTGTGGTGTTGTATACTGTAGTGTGGTGTTGTATACTGTAGTGTGGTGTTGTATACTGTAGTGTGGTGTTGTATACTGTAGTGTGGTGTTGTATACTGTAGTGTGGTGTTGTATACTGTAGTGTGGTGTTGTATGGTGTAGTGTGTTGTTGTATACTGTAGTGTGGTGTTGTATGGTGTAGTGTGGTGTTGTATGGTGTAGTGTGGTGCTGTAGTGTGGTGTTGTATGGTGTAGTGTGGTGTTGTATGGTGTAGTGTGGTGTTGTATGGTGTAGTGTGGTGTTGTATACTGTAGTGTGGTGTTGTATACTGTAGTGTGGTGTTGTATACTGTAGTGTGGTGTTGTATGGTGTAGTGTGGTGTTGTATACTGTAGTGTGGTGTTGTATGGTGTAGTGTGGTGTTGTATGGTGTAGTGTGGTGTTGTATGGTGTAGTGTGGTGTTGTATACTGTAGTGTGGTGTATGGTGTAGTGTGGTGCTGTAGTGTGGTGTTGTATTTTGTAGTGTGGTGTTGTATGGTGTAGTGTGGTGTTGTATGGTGTAGTGTGGTGTTGTATACTGTAGTGTGGTGTTGTATGGTGTAGTGTGTTGTTGTATACTGTAGTGTGTTGTTGTATGGTGTAGTGTGTTGTTGTATGCTGTAGTGTGTTGTTGTAGTGTGGTGTTGTATGGTGTAGTCATTAAGCTGAAGTCATGCTGTAGTGTGGTGTTGTATGACTTCAGCTTAATGACGACAAAACAGAAGCTATCCTCATTGGCACCCGTCAGAAACTTTCTCAGCTGCCTCCTCTTTCTCTCCCATTATGTAACACATCAGTCCCAATTTCTGATTCAGCTAAAAACCTTGGTGTCTGCATTGACTCTACCCTCTCCATGAACAACTTTGTTTCTCAAACTGCCAGATCCTGCTACTATCATCTCCATCGTATAAGGCTGATCAGGAAGTATCTCTCTGTCGAAACAACTGCAAAACTCGTTCTCTCCTTCATAATGTCTCGCATTGACTATTGCAATTCACTCCTGTCTGGTCTTCCTGCCTCCACCATTCACATCCTACAGCGCATTCAAAACAATGCTGTACGCCTTGTACTCAAAAAGAAAAAAGCTGACCACATATCTCCTCTCCTGGCACAACTTCACTGGCTCCCTGTATCAAAGCGCATACAGTACAAACTAGACACCATGTGCTACAAAAGCCTCAATAACGCAGCCCCCGATTACCTGTCAAGCCTACTTGAGATCTATCTTCCCTCACGTACCCTCCGCTCTGCCTCCGATCCTCTGACTTTTCGCTTTCCACGCACTAAGCTCAATACCTATGGTCCACGAGCCTTCTCTGTTTCTGGTCCACTCTCCTGGAACAAACTTCCTCTCTCAGTCCGTCAGCAACCTACTTTTGTCTCCTTCAAGTCCGCTCTCAAAACTCACCTTTTCTCCTCCGCATAAAATCCTAACCTCACTCAACCCCCCCCCCCCCCTCTGCAGCCTGTCTCCGCTCGGAGGGAATCACATGGTTATAATATATAATTGTATATGCTATGCTCTCTATAATTTTCCATTGGTTTTATTCTTGCTTTTATTGCTTTTATTCTTTCTCCCCATTTATAGCCATGCGTGTGTGTGTGTGTGTGTGTGTGTGTGTGTGTGTGTGTGTGTGTGTGTGTGTGTGTGTGCGTGCGTGTGTGTGCGTGCGTGCGTGCGTGCGTGCTTGCGTGTGTGTCTGCTTCAGCGCTTAGATTTGATTTTATCAAGATTTTGCGCTATATAAATATTGTAATTATTATTATTATTATTATGTATGGTGTGGTGTTGTATACTGTAGTGTGGTGTTGTATGGTGTAGTGTGGTGTTGTATGGTGTAGTGTGGTGTTGTAGGTATAGGGTGGTGTTGTATGGTGTAGTGTGGTGTTGTATACTGTAGTGTGGTGTTGTATGGTGTAGTGTGGTGTTGTATACTGTAGTGTGGTGTTGTATGGTGTAGTGTGTTGTTGTATGGTGTGGTGTTGTATACTGTAGTGTGGTGTTGTATGGTGTAGTGTGTTGTTGTATGCTGTAGTGTGGTGTTGTATGGTGTAGTGTGGTGTTGTATGGTGTTGTATGGTGTTGTGTTGTATGGTGTGGTGTTGTATGGTGTGGTGTTGTATGGTGTGGTGTTGTATGGTGTGGTGTTGTATGGTGTAGTGTGGTCTTGTATGGTGTGGTGTTGTATGGTGTAGTGTGGTGTTGTATGGTGTAGTGTGGTGTTGTATGGTGTAGTGTGTTGTTGTATACTGTAGTGTGTTGTTGTATGGTGTGGTGTTGTATGCTGTAGTGTGGTGTTGTATGGTGTAGTGTGGTGTTGTATACTGTAGTGTGGTGTTGTATGGTGTAGTGTGGTGTTGTATGGTGTAGTGTGGTGTTGTATGGTGTAGTGTGGTGTTGTATACCGTGGTGTGGTGTTGTATACTGTAGTGTGGTGTTGTATACTGTAGTGTGGTGTTGTATGGTGTAGTGTGTGGTGTTGTATACTGTAGTGTGGTATTGTATGGTGTAGTGTAGTGTGGTATTGTATGGTGTAGTGTGGTGTTGTTTGGTGTAATGTGGTGTTGAATGGTGTAGTGTGGTGTTGTATGGTGTAGTGTGGTGTTGTATGGTGTAGTGTGGTGTTGTATGGTGTAGTGTGGTGTTGTATGTGTTGTATGGTGTAGTGTGGTGTTTTATGGTGTAGTATGGTGTTGTATGCTGCAGTGTGGTGTTGTATGGTGTAGTGTGATGTTGTATGCTGTAGTGTTTTGCTGTATGCTGTAGTGTGGTGTTGTATGCTGTAGTGTGGTGTTGTATGCTGTAGTGTGGTGTTGTATGTGTTGTATGGTGTAGTGTGGTGTTGTATGGTGTAGTGTGGTGTTGTATGCTGCAGTGTGGTGTTGTATGCTGTAGTGTGATGTTGTATGCTGTAGTGTGGTGTTGTATGCTGTAGTGTTTTGCTGTATGCTGTAGTGTGGTGTTGTATGGTGTAGTGTGGTGTTGTATGCTGTAGTGTGGTGTTGTATGTGTTGTATGGTGTTGTGTTACATGGTCTGATATGGTATGGTGTTATTTAACGTGGTGTGGTATAATGTTGTATGGTGTGGTGTGGTATGGTGTAGTGTGGTGTTGTGTTGTGTGTGTTGTGTTGCTTGGTGTGGTGTGGTATAGTGTGGTGTTGTGTTATATGTAATCTGTCGTGTGGTGTTGTGTTATTGGTGTGGTGTGGTATGGTGTTGTGTGTTGTATTGTGGTGTTGTGTTGTGTGGTGTTATGTGTGTTCTGTTCTGTGGTGTGGTGTTCTGTTCTGTGGTGTGGTATGGTATAGCGTGGTGTTGTGTTGTATGTGTTTTGTTGTGTGCTGTTGTGTTGTATAGTATTGTGTTGTATAGTGTGATGTTATATGGCATGGTTGGTATGGTGTGGTGTGGTGTGGTGTGTGTGAGTGGTGTGATGTTGCATGTGTGTTGTGTGTTGTGTGTTGTGTTGTGTTGTGTTGTGTTGTATGTGTTCTGTTCTGTGGTGTTGTGTTGCATGGTGTGGTATGGTATGGTGTTGTGTGGTGTTGTGTTGTATGATTGCTGTGATATGGTATGGTGTGGTGTGGCGTGGTATGATGTTATATGGTGCTGTGTTGTATGTGTTCTGTTGTGTTGTTGTGTTGTGTTTGTGATGTGTTGTGTTGTGTGTGTTGTGTTGTGTGTTGTTGTTTTGTATGTGTTCTCTTGTGTGGTGTTGTGTTGCATGGTGTGGTGTGTTGTGTTGTGATGTAGTGTGGTTTTGCATGTATTATGGTGTGGTGTTGTATATGTTGTTGTTTTGTATTGTGTGGTGTGGTGTTGTGTTGTGTTGTGTGATGTTGTGCTGTTTGTGTGGTGTGGTGTTCTGTTGTATGGTATTGTGTTGTATGCGTTGTGGGGTGTTGTATTCTATGGTGTTGTGTTGGATTGCGTGATGGTGTGGTGTGGTGTTGTATTGTTTGGTCCTGTGTCGTGTTGTGTTGTTCGTTGTGATGCGGTATAGTGTGGTTGTGTGTTGTATTGTGTGGTATTGTATGGTGTGGTGTGGAAAGTATTAAAATTTTTATTTTGGGCTTTTCCTGGAGCAGAGATAAAGGCAAATGAAGAAAAGAAACAGACAACTGAAGAACAAGCAAGTTTGCCAAACCGTCTGTGTGTGTGTGTGTGGGTCTGTTTGTTGATTGTTATCCAGATATGTCTGTAAGTTTGTCATGATATGTATATATGGGTGTCTCCTCTTTGCTGGTGTTGTTGATGTTGTTGTCGCTGTTGCTGTCGGCCATCATGCTGTGTCGATATGGGTGTGCATATATGAATGTATGTGTATATGTATGTATGCGGGCATGTGGACATATGCATGCATTTACTGTTAATTGTTATCATTTCTTACCTGTTTATTTATCTACATACTCCTTCATTTTGTATTTATTTATTCATCTACTTACTTCTTATTCACTTACTCACTCACTTACTTGCTTGCTTGCTTACTTGCCTGCCTACTTACATGCATGCTTACCTACTTACTTGCTTACTCGTTTACTTGCCTATCTATGATTAAGAAAATATTGGCTTCACCTAGTTGATAGATGGCTGAGCATTTGGGCATTGACTGGTGAGGGTGGAGTTTGTCATGTGAGACGAGTTTTATACAGAATAGTGTTGTGATTCAGACCTTTAATGATTTATTTATTTACTTCATATATGTTTCTTTTCGAAGGCTAGATACACACATACACATGTCAATTACATGTAACCAAGATTATTCCATTGGTAGGCTGATAAAATACCAGTATAAAATATATATTAGGTCAACATAGTATAGGTAAGGCCTCGAGACCTGGCCAGCTCATGGGTTTATGTGCAGGATTAAGGCATGTGCCACGGTCACCATACACGTGGCATCTGTGACGTTAGTGCATATGGAATTTGTTCCGAACGCGGAGACGTCATCTTGAGAAACTGAAACTGAAACTGAAGCGTCTGTTACATTGCATTGTGTTGTATTAGTTATATCGCACTGTGTTACATTTGCTGTTATAGTGCATTGTGTATACTACATTCAGTGTATTGTACTTTGTTATAATGTATTGTTATATTATGTTCAGATTTCTTTTATCGTACGGCAGTGTGTTACATTAAATTGTTTTGTGTCTTGTCGTCAGGATTCGAACCCTTACCAGCAGCTGGTGGATGCTCTGCAGAGTCAGGACATCTCTGATTCCGACCTCTACATGCACTACACCCCCTCCACTCCGGCCCCCCACAACATCAACTGTTACGTAGAGGTGCCCACGGTAAGTATCAACGTTTGATTCACTTGTATCTTCAACGCATCGGTGGTCTAGTGGTAGAATACTCTCCTGCCACTTGGGTAACCCGGGTTCGTTTCTTGATCGATGCAAGTTTTTTTTTTTTTTTTTTTCAAGGGAGAAGAGTGGCAGAATGGTTCAGACGTTCGCGTGCAATAATTGAACTCGAGGTTCCAGGGTTCGCTCCCCGTAGAGGTCTCGACTTTTCTCCACAATTTGACCGGAAAATTGAACTGAACGTCTAGTCGTTCAGAAGGGGACGAAAAACGAGTCGGAACCGCGTGTCTTCTGGTTGCACACGCTAAAGATCCCTCGGCAGTTGAAAATCGTGAAGAGCAGAATTGTATGCCCCCCCCCGCCCTCTGCCCTGAGCGTCAGTTAACAAGAGAGTAAGGAGAGAATTGCACGCATCCCTCTGCCCTGAGCGTCAGTATGTAAGACAGAAAGAGAGAATAGTACGCACCCCACCCCTCTGGGCGTTAGTAAGCAAGAGAGTAAAGAGAGAATTGTATGTTCTTTCCCCCTCCACTGATTGTCAGTAAGCAAGAAAATAGGGAGAGAATTGTAAATCCCTGCCCCCCCCCCCCCCCTCAGCGTCAATAAACAAAAGAGTAGGGAGAGAATTGTACGCATCCCATCCCTCTGAGCGTCAGTACACAAGAGATTTGTACGCCCCCCCACCTCTGCCCTGAGCGTCAGTAAGCAAAGAGTAAGGAGAGAATTGTAGCCGCCCTCTGCCCTGAGCGTCAGTAAACAAGACAGTAAAGAGAGAATTGTACGCCCCCTCTGCCCTGAGCGTCAGTAAGCAAAAGAGTGAGGAGAGAATTGTACGCATCCCATCCCCTGAGCGTCAGTAAGACAAGAGAGTAAGGAGAGAATTGTACGCATCCCTCACTCTGAGCGTCAGTAAGCAAAAGAGTAAGAGAGAATTGTACGCATCCCATCACTCTGAGCGTCAGTAAGCAAAAGAGTAAAGAGAGAATTGTACGCATCCCATCACTCTGAGCGTCAGTAAGCAAAAGAGTAAAGAGAGAATTGTACGCATCCCATCACTCTGAGCGTCAGTAAGCAAAAGAGTAAGGAGAGAATTGTACGCCCCCTCTGCCCTGAGCGTCAGTAAGCAAAAGAGTAAGGAGAGAATTGTACGCCCCCTCTGTCCTGAGCGTCAGTAAGCGAGAGAGTAAGGAGAGAATTGTACACGCCCCGTCTCTGAGCGTCAGTAAGCTAAAGAGCAGGGAGAGAACTGTATGTCCGTCCCCCTATCTGAGCGTCAGTAAGCTAAAGAGTAGGGACAGAATTGCACGCAATCCCCCCCCCCCCCCCCTTTGAGCGTCAGTAAGCTAAAGAATAGGGAGAGAATTGTATACCCCCCTGCTTCCGCCACGAGTCAGTAAGCAAGAGAGTGGGATGATGATTGTACCTCTCCCCCTCCTCCACTTTAAACATTCCTTAAGCTGGTCAGTCATACAGGCAAGTGCAGAACTCCACGCAGCTGCTGATACCACTGACATGAAGTCACTGCATGACGTGGCCTATGCTCCAGTATGCGGCCCAAAAGCTTCTGGCTCAACACCGATCCGGAGCTCTGACCAGGCTATTCTGCTAACAGAGAAAACTACATCACACAGGCCTGAGCGCTTTAACACACTGTTGAACAGGGAGTTGTCAGTATATGACGATGCCGTTGCAGCACCGCCCAAATTGCTACCAAAGGAATTTCTGGCAGACCCACCCTCTAGTGCCGAGGTTACCAAAGCCCTGAGGCAAACCTAGCCTTGTAAGTCATCAGGAGCTGATAGTACAGTATTCCTGCAGGTATTTACAGGAATGGGGGACGAGATGCTCCTGGAGAAGCAGACATCAATAAAGAAGTCTATATGGCAGAAGGAAGAGGTTCTTGAACATTCTGAAAATGCAGTGATCATCCACATTTACAAGAAGAAGGGCGGTAAGACCATAGTATGCGATGATCATCCCAGGATATCCCTCGTGTGCTTTGCAGGGAAGTCCTTGCCAGATCACCCTTAACAGAGATATTTTCCTTTCATAACAGCATGCTTGCCAGGGCGCAAGAGAATGGGCAGGCATCCAAACCCTTCCCATTGCATGACGGAGGTGAAATAGGGATGCGTTCTGGCGCCCATACTGTTATCCACTCTCTCTTTGCAGCAAGGCCATATTTTGTAAAGCTGTCATTGAGTGATTGTTGACTCGTACAACATTTTCGGTAAAGTGCAAAGTGCTGTGGGGGCTTGCTTCCCAGCATGTTGACTATATTCATCATCATCATCATCACCACCCACCACCACCACCACCACCACCACCACCACCACCACCACCACCACCACCACCACCACCACCACCACCACCACCACCATCACCACACACCATCCACCATCCATCATCATCATCATCATCATCATCATCATCATCGTCGTCGTCGTCGTCGTCGTCGTCGTCGTCGTCGCGTCATCGATCATCATCGTCGTCGTGTCATCATCGTCATCATCATCACATCATCATCAACATCACAATCATCGTCATCATCATCATCGTCATCATTACTATTGTTGCTATTATCATTTACGATCTGTGACTGTTGTGAATGCAGATACTGAGACGAGGAGGCCGCTGTATCCGACTGGGGCGGGGCAGGGCCTTCTCCAACAGACCGTGGGCGTGTCAGGCAGGCGTGCATCTGGCCTTCAGCTCCCATTGTGGGCAAAGAGCAAGGGCTGCCAGAGGGGGGCGTGGCTAACTCCTGTCGCTTGGGCCAACAATTTATACAACAAACAGAAACAGTGGAGGGCAAGGTCTTTCTGCACAAGACTGCTGGCACTCGCACTGGCTCAGCTTTCTAGTTCTAGACGCTTGTTTCAGGACAAAAACAAACTGGCACAGATCTTTGGATGATAGGTAGAGGGGGTAGAGAATCCATGGAGTTTTTTATTCAATAATTCATGAAGTCTGTTTGGTGAGTGAATATGCAGGGCGTCACCAGCCCACGGGAGATGTTTAGGCTATGCTTATTGTCACCTGACACTAGAGTATTTGTAAGCTTAATTGACAACATCCATTGTGGATTTTATAGGGGTTTTAAGTAGTTGTCAGCTTAACTAAGAAATCCATTGCGGTGTTTATAGGGCTTCAAGTAGTTGTCAGCTTAACTAACAACATCCATTGTGGTGTTTATAGGGGCTTCAAGTAGTTGTCAGCTTAACTAACAACATCCATTGTGGTGTTTATAGGGGCTTCAAGTAGTTGTCAGCTTAATTCAGAACACCCATTGTGGTTTTTAAAGGGGCTTCAAGTACTAGTTGTAAGCTTACTTGAGAACATCCATTGTGTTTTTTAGGTTTAAAGGTAACTATCATTTGTTCACATAGTTGTAAACTTAACTGAGAACATCCATTGTGGTTTTTATAGGGACTTCACATAGTTGTAAACTTAACTGAGAACACCCATTGTGGTTTTTATAGGGACTTCACATAGTTGTAAACTTACTTGAGAACATCCGTTGTGGTTTTTATATATACCTTAATTGAGAATGTCTATTGTGGTTTTTATGGGGGCTTCAAGTAGTTGTCAGCTTAACGGAGAACATCTTCGTGGTTTTATAGGGGCTTCAAGTCGTTGTCAGCTTAATTGAGAACATCCATTGTAGGTTTTGTAGGGGCTTCAAGTAGTTGTCAGCTTAACGGAGAACATCTTTGTGGTATTTATAGGGGCTTCAAGTAGTTGTCAGCTTAACGGAGAACATCTTTGTGGTATTTATAGGGGCTTCAAGTAGTTGTCAGCTTAACGGAGAACATCTTCGTGGTTTTATAGGGGCTTCAAGTAGTTGTCAGCTTAACGGAGAACATCTTTGTTGTATTTATAGGGGCTTCAAGTAGTTGTCAGTTTAACGGAGAACATCTTTGTGGTATTTATAGGGGCTTCAAGTAGTTGTCACATTAACAGAGTAACAACTATGTGTAATTTATAGGCTTACAAGTAATTCAGTTTAACAAAAGTACATCTTTGTAGTATTTATAAGGGACGTTCAATAGTTGTCACTAATAAACGGAGAAAAAATCTTTGTGGTATTTATAGGGCTTTACAGTATTGTTACAGAGAACATCTTTGTGGTATTTATAGGGGCTTGAAGGAGTTGTCAGTTTAACGGAGAACATCTTTTTGGTATTTTATAGGGGCTTCAAGTCGTTGTCAGCGGAACAGTACAGCACAGTACAGTACAGCAAACTACGATACGTACAATACAATGTAATACTATACTACACAATGCAATAAAGTACAATGAAGTACAGTACAATAATGTACAGTACAATACAAGTACAGTATAATCCAATAAGTAATAGTACAATACAATACAATACAATACAATACAATACAACACAAAACAATACAGTACAAGTATACTACAGGACAATATATTACAGTATAATGCCATATCATAAACATTAGTACAATTAAGTCGGTATGATACAGCGCTAAACAACAGGCCTACTATATCTACAATACTTCTCCATTAATCCAAATTTGGATATCACAATGCACATCCGCTTGGTTCGTGACACATTCACACATGCAAACGCATACACGCACGCACGCACGCACGCACACACACACACATGCACACACACATATACATATATATGTATATGTATATATATATATACATACATATATATATATACATATATATATACATATATATTTTTATATGCATATATAAAATAGATATGTTTATAGATATACATATACATATACATATATATAAGGCCTCCCAATTTTTCCGATTTTTCTCAGAAATCTATAGGCTGCTTTCCAGAAAAGTATTGGATTTCCCAAAAAAAAATGGCAGATATTTTTTTGTTCTGCGAAACAGTAAGCTATTTAACAGACTGACGGACTCTCGTAGCAGACGACAAAACTTCGGGAAGGGGGATAAATCCGGCATCAATTTCCGCTGAAATCACTTCCAGATTTTTCTCCCCGTCAAGCACGGCTTGTCTTGTCTTGGATCCGATTAGGCTACATAACTTTTGAGGAGTGTGACCATGTCTCGAGCCGTTATTCTACAGAGAGGGTCTGCTACAGAGACGAAGACTGCAAAAATAAGTGGTGTTTGGAGTGTTACACGAAAAATCGACGTTGTGAAAATGAGCACATGGCTTTCAAAATAGCAGAAGCTGGATTAGCCTACTGTGTCTTGTGCCACAGCAAAGTCAATTAAATAACTGTAGTCGAGCAGGCATCTACAAACTTTCAGACCATTTCAAGCCAAAGAAGCAGCAGATGAGGCAGACAACTGCAAAGAACCACCAAGATGTTCAGTCTAGTTTGTTATTTAATGTTTTATTGGAGCATACATTAGAAAAACATACACGAAATTAATTTTCTCGAAATCTGACATCAGTGTGTATAACTTTTTGCTTCAGTACAAAAGACCATAAACAAGGCCAAAATTGTGCCAGCTAGCATCAGATTGCACTATTTTACATGTATTTCATGGCCCAGACCCCCGAGCTTTTCAGGGATTTTTGTCGCTTGCCATTGCTAGGCCTGATAAATATATCATGGGGGTTAGAAAAACTGATGCTTAAAACGAACATTAACGCCAAGACATGATTTTCTGAAAATTGTTGTTTTTTTTGTTTTGTTTTGCTGTACGGGTTGATTTGTTGGACTTAATTTATTATAACTCTATACGGTTTTCTTGTGTTGTTGGTGCTGTGGTTGATTTTTTTATTTTTACAAAGGAATGGAGA
This sequence comes from Monoplex corrugatus, assembly GCA_030674185.1. Classification (NCBI taxonomy): domain Eukaryota; kingdom Metazoa; phylum Mollusca; class Gastropoda; order Littorinimorpha; family Ranellidae; genus Monoplex; species Monoplex corrugatus. The sequence goes on along the minus strand of CM060306.1, from coordinate 124,437,323 downwards.
GAAAATATAGTCTGCATACTTGGTGTACGTGTACAAACCAAGGACACCATGAGCAGGGGAGACCACTGAAGCGATACGAGAATACTGTGAGAGCCGGCCTCGCCAGCTGTGCGACACCAAGAACAGGGAGAACATTGCCCACACCAGATTGAGCTTGACGACAGCGCACACAGGGCACAATCAGAATTGAAAGGCGTAGAAAATGCTCCTATTCAACAGAAAAGGGGTCGCTGGAAGCAGATTCCAGGATCGCAGGACTCCTTTCCATGCTGTTACTCCAGGAAGAACATACGCCTTCAGGATTGGTCTTGGCATGAAGACCTATGGCAGCACTGAAGACCGACATGCCTACTCCTTCGTCAGACTGATGGGAGTCTCCAGCATCCACAAGCAGTTGTGTTCACGATGGCCGATATGCCTACTCCTTCGTCAGACTGATGGGAGTCTCCAGCATCCACAAGCAGTTGTGTTCACGATGGCCGGTATGCCTACTCCTTCGTCAGACTGATGGGAGTCTCCAGCATCCACAAGCAGTTGTGTTCACGATGGCCGGTATGCCTACTCCTTCGTCAGACTGATGGGAGTCTCCAGCATCCACAAGCAGTTGTGTTCACGATGGCCGGTATGCCTACTCCTTCGTCAGACTGATGGGAGGCTCCAGTATCCACAAGCAGTTGTGTTCACGATGGCCGGTATGCCTACTCCTTCGTCAGACTGATGGGAGGCTCCAGTATCCACAAGCAGTTGTGTTCACGATGGCCGGTATGCCCACTCCTTCGTCAGACTGATGGGAGGCTCCAGTATCCACAAGCAGTTGTGTTCACGATGGCCGGTATGCCTACTCCTTCGTCAGACTGATGGGAGGC
>CM060306.1:124411457-124426457 GCA_030674185.1 Monoplex corrugatus | reverse complement strand
TGCTATTACTACTACTACTACTACTATGCTGCTGCTGCTACTACTACTACTACTACTTTTCCTACAAATGACCATCTACTTATGACTCCCTCTCCAAGTGTGAGTCCAGCTCTGAATCCAAGACCAAATCAAAGTGCTAGGAGCAAAAAGAAACCAAACCTTTTTATTGGACAGGATTAAACGAAAGGATGGAGTGATGTGTATCAATGCTTTATTTCCAGAGGACACTAATTTGTGATGAAGGATGGATCCACAAGAGGTGATGTGACTGTAAATAATAGAAAAAGAAAGAGGAAAGAAAAAAGAGAGATTTTTTAAAAAGAAAAGAAAAAAACGAGAGTTCAATTCAAATATTGAGTTTTCTTGTTTCAGCGATATAGGCGTTACTTAATTTTATGACCATTGTTTTGTGAAATTATAATAGGCACAATCTTATTATAATTTACACATATATCACGCCTAAACGAATATTATCCATCAAAGAATTTCACTTCCTTTTTGTTAGGCCTGATCGGTTCAGCGAACCCTCGTCAGACTGGTGGGCAGAGGTTTGTTGTAGAACTATTCAGCTGTGAGAACACTTCTCACTATCCGTGTGTGACCCCATTCTGATTTTCTGTTCATCAGTAGGTTGCTTGGGGCGTTGTGTATTTGGACTGCTTCACTGATTTGTCGGTCCAATGCACTTTTATGTTTGCCTGTCACTGTCATCACAAACTCGGGTGTGTTTTCTTCATGTTTGTGTGTAGTATTAACATGTCTATAGAGGACTGAGTCATTATCTTTGTTCTTATAGGCTGCCATGTGTTCTAACCCCCTACTGTAGCCATTACGGGCGGTCTCTCCATAGTAAACAGATTTACATTTATCACACACTATTTGATATGTGATATTGTTTGCCCTGCATCCCCCCTTCTCACTCCCTGCACATACCATACAATTTTGTTGGTCATTACATTTTCTGTTGGGAAACGGGTGGGATTGCTGGAGGATGTTTTTGATTGACTTCCCTGATGTCTCTACTACTCTTATCTTTATGTTAGTTTTCTTGATTTCACATTCAAAGTCTTTCTTCAGTTTGGATTTTGGTGTTGGAGGGACAAAGACTACGCTCTCATATCCTCCTTTCTTATACCATTCCTGTTTATTCTTTCTCTTTTCCTCTCTCCTCTCTGCTCTCTTCCAACCTTTCGGCCTGTACATCGGCTGTTCCCCTTCTTCATCTTTGTTTCTGATCTTTTCATAAGCTGCCAGGGCAGATTTGACTATTTGGGTCTTAAACTTCTTGCTGTAGCCGCAGTACTGCATGCGCATCATAAATCTGTTAATGTGCCTGACTGTCATTTCCCACGGGAGCCTAGGACTACATCTAAGTAGTATGCGCAGTACTTCTTGGGTTAATACAGTCCTTTTGGTACTTCTGGGCATGGCTGAATTGGCATGTATGACAGATTTGGTAGATACTTCCTTTGCGTAGTACTCATGCATTACTACCTTAACGTGCCTGTTGTCTTCTTTTTCAACTTCTTCAACCCACATTTTGATATCGAGAAGGGGGAGTTTATTGTCTTCATGCATGGATGGGTAGTCTATCTCTAGTTGGATCGACTTATGTATGTTATTGCCTATCTCTTTTAATAAGGAGATCCCTCTTTCCTCACTGTTCCTTGTTTCTCCTCTATCCTCCTCAATTATGAGTTCCTCCTCACCATCTTCGTTGAGGTATCTCAGTCTACTGTCTGGAGCTATCAGGATGACATTAATATCGTCTACATATCGTTTGTACATCAGGACTCGGATCCCTAGTGTTCTTAGTTTGCCTAATATCTGCTTGTCCCACCAAACCATGAAAATCCCTGCCAGTTCACCCTTTAGTTCAAGTCCAATAGGGCCACCATTTGCTTGTTTCTTGATGGTGTCATCGAACCTATATATGTGGTTCTTCATGATGTATTTTATGGCTGTCTTTAGTGCTTCAGATAGCATCTTCTTAATGGTTATATTGTCTGGTGTTTCACATGGGAAGATCCACTTGTTTTCTGTGTGTTGGTACATGGTTTTAATCCTCAGCAGTCATAACACACGTGTTGTCTGCCTTACTGCCGTCTGTGATAGCTCAGGGGTAGAGCTGAAGAAGGTAACCACTGTCTACTAATCATTCGGTCAGCCAGCCAGGCCAACAGCCGATCAGCCGGCTGACCGAAGTCTTCATCGACTGTCTGCATGTTGATCATGGCAAAAGAACCATGTGCTTTTCTACTTGTTTCTGTCTGTCTGTCTGTCTGTCTGTCTGTCTGTCTGTCTGTCTATCTATCTATCTATCTATCTACCTATCTATCTACCTATCTATCTATCTATCTATCTATCTATCCATCCATCCATCCATCCATTCATCTATCTGTCTGTCTATCTATCTATCTATCTATCTATCTATCTATCTATCTATCTATCTATCTATCTATCGATCTATCTAATCTACCTATCTAGTCTGCCTACCTGTCTATCTATCTTTCTATCTATCCATCCATCCATCCATCCATCCATCCATCCATCCATCCATCCATCCATCCATCCATCCATCCATCCATCCATCTATCCATCCATCCATTCATCTATCTATCTATCTATCTATCTGTCCGTCTATCTGTCCGCTGTCTGTGTCTCTATCTGTCTATCTGTCTGTCTGCGTCTATATCTCTGTCTGTCTGTCTGTCTGTCTCTCTATCTATCTATGTATAATCTCTATCTGTCTCTCGTTTTTCTATCTCCTCCTCTCCCCTCTCAACACTTTAAAAAACATTTTTTTGGTCGGAGAAGGTTCATTAATGAAGTGGAACACTTCTATGACTTTGAGGGCTGTTTGGTTCTTTTGATAGAGACGTGTAGTCAGGATCTGATATCGTGAGTTCAATCCCGGCCTGCAGCATTAAATAAACAACTGGCTTGTTCGCTGCCTAACTTAAATATTTTCGTCATTCTGGAAGTGTCAGCTTTAGAAGTTTGGAACTAGTATTTGGAGTTTGTTCTAGATGGAGTCATGGCGCTCGACAATTTCATACGCATCATCATCATCATCGTCATCGTCGTCGTCGTCGTCGTCGTCATCATCATCATCATCATCATCATCATCATCATCATCATCATGTGCCCTGCCGCATGGCGTTGGCGATCATGGCCCTCCATATGCACCTATCCCTTGTTGCCGCAAGCATATCTTCCACCCTCTATGTCTTCAGCCATCCTGCAAGTCCGTCCAATATCTTCTCCCTGGGTCTACCTAGTGTTCTCTTTCCCTCCAGCTTTCCTGTTGTGACCATGTGCTCTTATTCCCCTTTCCTCGTAAAATGTGCCTTCAGTGTTGCTTGTCTTTTCCTAATCTTCCTTATGAATGATCTTCTTGTGTCTGCCTCCATCAAGATTGACTCGTTTGTTTTCTTTGGTGTCCATGGAAACTCTCAACATTCTTCTTAGAAACCACATTTCGGCTGCCTCAATCTTGTTCTGGCTTTGACTGTCCACGCCTCTCAACCGTATAATATTATCGGTTCTCTACAACATTCAAGAACTCACTTCCTGATGCTAACTGATAGGCATTTATTGGTAAGAATGCTTTTCATCTTCTTGAATGCTGTTTTGGTTTATAATAATAAATAATTACAATATTTATATAGCGCAAAATCTTGATAAAATCAAATCTAAGCGCTGAAGCAGACACACACGCAGGCACGCACGCTCGCACACACACGCACGCACACACACAGACACACACACACACACACACACACACACACACACACACGCATGGCTATAAATGGGAGAAAGAATAAAAGCAATAAAAGCAAGAATAAAAGCAATGGAAAATTATAGAGAGCATAGCATACAATTATACATTATAACCATGTGATTCCCTCCGAGCGGAGACAGGCTGCAGAGGGGAGGGTTGAGTGAGGTTAGGATTTTATGCAGGAGAGAAAAGGTGAGTTTTGAGAGCGGACTTGAAGGAGACAAAAGTAGGTTGCTGACGGACTGAGAGAGGAAGTTTGTTCCAGGAGAGTGGACCAGAAACAGAGAAGGCTCGTGGACCATAGGTATTGAGCTTAGTGCGTGGAAAGCGAAGAGTCAGAGGATCAGAGGCAGAGCGGAGGGTACGTGAGGGAACATAGATCTCAAGTAGGCTTGACAGGTAATCGGGGGCTGCGTTATTGAGGCTTTTGTAGCACATGGTGTCTAGTTTGTACTGTATGCGCTTTGATACAGGGAGCCAGTGAAGTTGTGCCAGGAGAGGAGATATGTGGTCAGCTTTTTTCTTTTTGAGTACAAGGCGTGCAGCATTGTTTTGAATGCGCTGTAGGATGTGAATGGTGGAGGCAGGAAGACCAGACAGGAGTGAATTGCAATAGTCAATGCGAGACATTATGAAGGAGAGAACGATTCAGCTGGCTATTTCTCATATGCATGCCGTCTGGTGAGATGATCGTTCCCAGATAATTAAACTTATCAACCTGTCTCAAAGTTGTGCCCTTAGCTGTTATTTTGCATGAGGGGATTTCATGTTTTTTACTAATTACCATGACTTCAGTCTTCTTGCTATTTAGCTCCAATCCTTTGTTTTTGCTTTATATTTCTATTATATTCACAAGGTTTTGTAGTACCTTTCATTTTGAGCAATGAGCACGGTGTCATCTACGTAACGAATGTTGTATATCATACACGCTCCACTCAAATCTGCCAGCAGTTATCTTTCAGACTACCCGAGACTGCAGAAAACCTTATGCGCTGGCAAGGCCATGAAATGACGATGTTGATGGGGTGGGGATGGGGGTGGGGTGGAGAAGGGATTTATGAAACACCAAGCTGACACCAGCAGAACTTTGATGGAAACAGGCCGGATTTTAATGTTGCAGGCTGGGATTGAACTCGAGACTTCAGATATTGAGTTGGCGGCTCTATCAAAAGAAACGTCCAACCCGCGCACCCCCCCCCCCATACACACACTCACACTCACACTCACACACACACACATACACACACACACAACACACACACACACACACACAACACACACACACACACACAGACATACACACGCGTGCTCACGCACGCACACACACACACAACACACACACACACACACAACACACACACACACACAACAACCCCCCACCAAAAAACACAAAGAAGAATAAACACATTCAAAATTCATTTCAAGACGTTGCCAGCGTATTGGGCTTTGCGCAGGCCCAAGGAGTCTGCCAGATGATTGTTGGCATATTTGGGTGAAGCGCATATGGAATTGTGCGAGTGCGATGAATCCTTCTTGAACAAACTCTAACCTCCAAACAAACTCTTCTACCTTCTCCCCCTTCATGGTCATTAGTGTGTCAGGGTTTTCACAAAGCAAAGTCATGCGATGTGTTATCTCACAACGACTAGTGTGTGACATTTTGCGTTTGCACCCCTTCAAATGGTATTTTGGCCTTATTGAATAAAACATCTGAAATCCAAAACAAGTGTGACTGCCCACGTTCAAGCAAACACGAACCAGAAAAAAAAAAAAACACGAAAAAAGAATATGAACGCGTGTTTAATACACCCAGACAAGACAGGCGCAAATTTTCGTCCAAAATTAAGAGGAAAAGACTGAAACTTCACTGCAGCTCCGTCCAGTGTGAGAAGACTGAACCGAGCAGCAGGGAAGTTTCAGTCTTTTTCTCCTAATTTTTGTATCTGGTGTTTGTTTATTTGTGATCTTACGCTTGACAAAGGCCAGCTGGTCGAAAATTTGCGCCTGTCTTGTCTTGTTGTATTAAATACCGTTCTTATTCTTTTTTTCGTGTTTGAAATTTCTGGCATTTCTGATATCTTCTCTCCCCCCCCCCCTCTTCCCAACGTTTTTTGTGTGTGTGTTTTTTGTTGTTTGTTTGTGTTGTTTTCTTAGTTTGTTGAAGGTCCACTAAGTGGAAACACTTGTATGACTTTGCTATATTGAAAACCCAACACACTGCTGGCTACTGTGGTGTTGGTTTAATGGTGACAGATGGCCTCTGCGAACCAGGACCTGAGAAACCTGCTGGCCGTGATGGGACAGTCCAATTCCTTGGACAGTGACGACCACCCGTTCCACTCCCTCACACCATCCACACCCTCCCCGGAAAACATCAACTGCTACGTGGAAATTCCGTCTGTGAGTGAAGTCATCATTTTTTGGTTTTGGTTGTAAATAACCTAAGAGTATTCACATAAATGCACAGAGGCAAAGTGACAGGCAGGCAGGCAGGCAGACAGAGACAGACAGACAGGCAGGCAGAGAGAGAGAGAGAGAGAGAGAGAGAGAGAGAGAGAGAGAGAGAGAGAGTGAGAGAGAGAGAGAGACAGACAGACAGAGAGACAGACAGAGAGACAGACACAGGCAGACACAGACACAGACAACAGACAGACAGACAGACAGACAGACACACGCACACACACCACACACACACACACACACGCACACACACACTACACCACACACACACACACACACACACACACACACACACACACACACACACACACACACACACACACACACACACACACACACATGTAAATGTATGAGAATTCATAAGGCGCAACAACATTCACAAAGACACGCTCGCTCGTGCGTTCTGTGTCTCTCTCTTGCACACACAAACTCGCGCAGTGACACATGTACACGCACGCAAACATACACACACACACACACACACACACACACACACACACACACACACACACACACACACACACACACACACACACACACACACACACGCACACGCACACATACACCTACATACTCACACATACACATAAATGTATGTTGAAAACACGCATAAGAATATCCACACATACACACACTAAGCCAGAAGACAGTTGGAAGAGAAAGTAGTTTTGACTTTGCTAGAAGACTGTTTGTCACAGTACAACTGTTTGGAGGTGGAACATTCAGAGTTCTTCGAAGAGTAAAACACTGGGTTAGCTGTTCGTACTAGCTTTGGCACTCAATGCTAAGCAGTGTTTAAGATGTGCTGATAAATGGTGTGTTTGGTGTACTCATTTCTGCATTGTTCAGCTTAGCTACGTGGGGTCGACTTGCGACAGTACTGTCATCATCATCATGTGCCCTGCCACATGGCGTTGGCGATCATGGCCCTCCATACGAATTTATCCCTCATTGCTGAAAGTACATCTCCCACTCTCACTGTCCACAGCCAATATGCAAGTTCGTCCAATATTTTGTCCCTGGGTCTACCTGGTGCTCTCTTTCTCTCCAGCTTTCCTGCTGTGACCAGGTGCTCTAATTTCTCTTGCCTCATAAAATGCCCGATAAATTTTGCTCGTCTTTTCTAATCTTCTTAATGTTCTTCTTGTGTCTGCCTCCTTCAAGGCTCTCGTTTTTTTTGTGTTTTTTTTTTGTTTTTTTGTTTTTTGTTTTTGCTGTCCATGGAACTTTCAACATTCTTCTTAGAAATCACATTTCAGTTGCCTCAATCTTGTTCTGACTTTGGGTGTTGACTGTCCACGCCTCACAACCATACAACAGTATCTGTTCTATATAACACTCAAGAATTTCTTCTTGACGTTAATTGATTGCACCAGGGACAAAGAGAAGGTTTGGGAGTTGGGGCATTGGATGATTGTTTTTTTGTTTTGTTTTGTTTTTTGCTGGTGCTGAAAGTCTGGCGTGGTTTGTAGGCACTGATGTACCTGTCTAGGAATGGGTTGGGGATGATGATACATCCGTGACGAGAAGCATCGGTAATTGTTTCAGCTGGCAACCTCTGTAGACGGGAAGCGTCGATTGTAGTTTCGCCATTTAAAGATACACAACTGGCTCTAATTCTCCCTACACTAACCTAATAGTTATCTCCCATCTTGCTTACTTCCGTTAACGTTTAGTTGACGTTTTGTCATGCTGTCAACTTGTTCAACTGTCTAGCCGATTTGAAAAAAAAAAAAAAAAAGAGAAAGAAATCTTGGTCTCACGCGTGAGGAATATATGCGATTGCTTCGACCTTGATGACAATCCTGGCGATGGTGAAAATGAAGTTTCTGAGGGAGAAACCAATTCAGAGAGGATGAAACAGAGAATGAAACATGTATTGGTTATGAAAAAAAAGAAAAAACAAAAAAACGAAAAAAAGCAACCAAAACCAAAAACAAAACAAAAACAAAACAAACAAAACAAACAAGCAAACAACAACAACAACAACAAACAAACAAACAAACAAAACAAATAAACACTTATACTACAAAATACATCAGAACACAGATCTTATTTTGACAGATTCAAAATTCCCAATCCTTTTACCGTAAATGTGTAAAATCCCTTGTAATTCAATGCATAGTTAGATATGCATTTTAACAAAAATAACAAGTACCGTTACGTCACAAATGAAGAATGAAGAACTTTAAAAACAGCTGTTGCTAATCAACACCATTCAGCAACTTACCCCAAAGCAACCAGTGCAGTACTTACACAGGGTGCTACAGGAGAGAGGTTCCATACTTTGTTTGGGGTTCTTCAGGGCTACCTTCTATCCCCCACGCTTTTCAAACTACTTCTAGAACGCATCATAACTAAGCACTTAAAAGATCACATCAGCACAATCAGTACTGGAGGAAGAACCTCGGCGAACCTTCCCTTTGCAGAAGACATTTATGGCCTGGCAGACTATGAGCAAGAACTCGCCATGCTTATTACAAGAGGAGATGAAACGTCGACAAGATATAGCATGGAAATCAGCGCCAAGAAACCAACTTGATGACGAGTTAAACACCACCATCACTAATGATAAAACTGTCCATGGACTGAAACTAGGAATTGTTCAACAATTCATTATCTCGGGTCCACCAATAGCTGTGGGGACCCAAGCCAGAAATCCTCTCGAGGGCAACAAAGACAGCAACATCACTGTCCAGACTGACACCCGTGCGGAAGCACGAAAATATCTCCATGAATACAAGGTCAGGCTCTTACATGCACTGGTATATTCTGTCTTCCTGTACACTCATGAGACACATATCCTCACAGCAGATTTGGGAAGACGAATCTAAGCCATGAAAATGAGATGCTGTCTTACTTTATTATTTTTTACATTTTCCTTCCGCCTATACCATGAGGTGTTGAGGGAAGATACGAGCGTCTGTATGCAACGGAGTAGAGAGCTTCTAAAAGCGACATGTTGTACGTGCTCAATGTTTCTGCCACCTAGTCACTTCAGCACGGCCTTGGTCTCCGCTTTGCTCTGGTGCCTGAATATCTGGAATTGAATGCGCGTTGGGCTGGTTGGTTAGGGGAGGGAGCACCTTGCTATCGCAAGATACACTGATCATGTCACCAGTGAACAAGTGCACCAAACCATCAAGCAGCACACCGGACCTGCTGACATCAGTTCAGAAAAGAAAACTACGTAGGTATGCTCACGTAACAAGATCTAGGGATCTACTTAGACAGAGAGACAGAAAGAAAGACAGAAAAAATGAAAGATGGCTGACAACATTGCGGAATGGACAGAGAAACATTTTGAGAGACCCAGGCTTTGGCATATCACTGACTGAGCTGGAGGAATCGGGTTAAGAGTTCTCTTAATTTAACAGAGATAAGGGAGATCAAGAATACAATGACGAAGAAGAAATATAAAATTGTATCACGCTGTAATGAGCTGTACCGTAACGTACCATTTTGCATATACCGTATTGCATCGTGTTGTTGTTCAGATCGTGTGTGCGTACGTGTCTGGAATGTCCCTAATACTGTGATACATTGTATCGCGTCAAACTCTATTGTATTGTAATGTGTGGTATCATACTCTATCGTATAATATTGTTTTGCATTGTTTTATGCTGAATAGTATTGTACTGTATCATTTTGTATTAATCCATCCATTCATCCATCATATTGCAATGCATTGTTTTCTAGGTGCGTGTGGGCGGGGTATGCAGAAGGATGAGCCGTCCTCGGAGAAGGGGAGGGAGTGCCAGACGATACAGATACATGCCCACGTGGGGGTGTCAGGCGGGAGTGCATCTGGACATAGGCAGTCCAGATTGCGGCGTCTTCAGTCGCCGCTTCCGCCATTTCGGCGGTGGCTGACCACCCGTGCACGTCCTGCCTTTGGAAGCCATAAATTGATGCTTTGTCCAGTACATATATAACATTTTTGTTGGAACTTTTGTCAGATAATAGGTACTAAAACAATGTGTGTATATTTACAATGTGTGTATATTTACAATGTGTGTATATTTACAATGTGTGTGTATTTACAATGTGTGTGTATTTACAATGTGTGTATATTTACAATGTGTGTCATTTACAATGTGTGTATATTTACAATGTGTGTATATTTACAATGTGTGTATATTTACAATGTGTGTGTATTTACAATGTGTGTATATTTACAATGTGTGTGTATTTACAATGTGTGTATATTTATAATGTGTGTATATTTACAATGTGTGTGTATTTACAATGTGTGTATATTTACATACAATGTGTGTCTAATGTAAGGTTTGATCTCTGGCTACATCTTTCTGTCTTTGCCTCTGTCTGTCTCAGTCTGCCTCCTTTCTCCCTCCCTCCCTCCCTCCCTGCATAGCTTAGCCACTTATCTATCTATCTATCTATCTATCTCTCTGTCTCTCTGTCTCTCTGTCTCTCTATATCTCATTCTCTCTATCTATCTATCTATCTATCTATCTATCTATCTATCTATGTCTATCTATCTATCTATCTATCTACCTATCTATCTATCTATCTATCTATCTATCTATCTATCTATCTATCTATCTATCTATCTATGTCTGTCTGTCTGTCTGTCTATCTATCTATCTATCTATCTATCTATCTATCTATCTATCTATCTATCTATCTATCTATACTGTCTATCTATAGGTCAAAGTGTAGTAAAGGACCATATGACCTAGGGACGCAAAATAACGAGGGGAAACGCTGGCAACTTTCTGTCAAGCAAATCATCTTGCAGTTACCAATACTCTCTTCAAGCATCCATACAGACTGCGACTCACAAAGATTCAACCGGGCGACAGATGCAGGAACCAAACAGACTTTATCGTGGTAGATAGAGCATGGAAAACATCAGTGCTAGATGCAAAGTCACAACCTGGCATAGATTGTGACACAGACGACAAAATGGTAGCTGCAACCCTCAGAATCAAGGCCTACAAGCAGGAAAGAGGGAAAAAGAAGATCAGACATGATTTAGACAAACTCAAAAACGCCGAAACCAAAGATGAGTTCCTCCCCCCCCCCCCCAAAAAAAAAAAAAAGAAAAGAAATACACAACCTCTTCACGGTACTTCTGGAAGACTGGTCAACACATGAGACAACACGAAATGAAATATGGGAAGAAACGAAAAAAGCATTCACAGAAACCACAAAAACAAACTGGGAAGGAAAACAAACAAACCGCCGAAACCATGAGTTATATGCGAAGAAGTCTTTTTACTTGCTAAAAGGAAAAGCCAGGCACGGAAGAGCAACAAGAAAGAAGAATATAAAAGACTAAAGAAAGAGATAAGAACCAAAGTCAGAAGGGACAAGAAAGCATGGTTAAAACAGGAATGCGCAAAGATCACAAAGTCTAATGCTGAGAAAAAGTCGAAGGAGCTGTTCCAACAGATAAAACAAGTGAAATCTACCTGCTGCTAAACAAAATCTCAATGCATCAATAATAGAGGTAGCAAAACTTTAACAGAAATGGAAGACGTACTAGGAAGATAGCACGAATATGGTAAAGAACTTTTTGACAACAATACGCAAGTAAATCCACAGGATACTCCCTGTCTTGATTTTCAAAACACAGAGCCAATGCCCCTTCTGAGCGAAGTTAAAGCTGCTGTAAATCAGCTCAATTTAGGAACACCACCAGGACTAGACAACATCCCTGGAGAGTTATTAAAGAATGCTGGTGATACAGGAATCAAAGCATTGCATCATCTATGCACCAACATTCGGGAATCTTGCAAGAATTCGTTATGCTGCACCAAAGTGGGAGCATTAAAGAGTGCAGCAATTATAGGACCATCACACTCATCAGCTACACTAGCAAAATCCTGCTCATTATTATTTTAAACAGAATGAAAATCAAGGCAGAAGAAGAGTTCTCAGATTGACAGGCAGGTTATAGAACAAACAGAGGAACAACAGACATGCTGTTTGTACTATAAATACTAATAGAGAAGATCAGGAACACTGAAAAAGAAGCCTACACCACTTCCATAGATTACAGCAAAGCATTCGACAGCGTTAAACACAACCACTTGTTCACAATCATGTCAACAATGGGCTTCCCAAGATACCTGATCTCACTCGTAGCATCTCTGTACCAAGACCAACAGGCAACAATTAGATGGAATGGAGAGCATTGTGACTTCTTCAACATCAATAACGCTGTATGGCAAGGTTGCATTCTCTCGCCCCACCTCTTCGAGATACACACAGAGCAAATAATGAGACAGGCAGACTCAGAGGATATAGGAGTGAAAATAGGAGGAAGGAATATCACCAACCTAAGACATGCTGTTGACACTGTCCTATTAGCAGGAGACATCATAAGTATGAGGAAAATTCTATATCGAGTAGATGCTGCAGGACACAAAGCAGGACTGAAACTGAAAGCCAAAAAGACCAAAGTCATGCACATAGAAGGATCAGCTAACCAGCCACAGCAGAGCATACGAATAGATAAAACAGAGCTGGAAGACATGGACAACTTCAAGTACTTGGGCTCTGTCAAAACCAACACAGGATCTTGCAGCAAGGCCATCAGATCAACAGTAGGTATGGCCAAGCAAAACCTGGTCCAGTTGAACAACATATGGAAAGACAGAGGGATTTTACGATGCTTGATTTGGCCTGTTGTCATGTACGAATGTGAAGCCCGGACTTTGAAGAAAGATGACGAAAATAAAATAAACGCAGCAGAAATGTAGTTCTACAGGCGTCTTCTCAGAATAAAATGGACAGACAAAAGAACGAACGAAAGCGTGCTAAAGGAATTAGTTGTCCAACGTAAAATGCTCCCAGAGATCAACAAAAGAAAATTGAAGTATATCGGGCACATGTACAGAAACACAAGAATCGACTTGATGATATCAGTCCTGCAGGGGAGAAAACAAGGAAGACCAGCAAAATCCTTCATGGACAACATCGCTGATGCCTGCAAGCTGGGACATCATACACGGGAGCAGAGACCGTGTCACCTGGCGATCCTTCGTGACAAAGAGTGGAGCTCCCACCGTCGTCCACGGCGATGGAGATGGATGATAGTGGTGAGGTCAGAGTTTCTACTTACATTTTTTTCTCTGATAATTGGCACCAAAATAGCATGTCTCTGATAATTTTGATGTCATTGTTGCTACGTAAAATGCAACGAGAGTGCTTTGGCATGGACTGTTGCCGCTATACAAATGTTATTATTACTAAATTATTATTACTATTATAATAGACACTGAAACAATTTGTGTGCTACATCGTCTACATGCATTTGGTCCACAGCATGTATCTGGTTTTTATTACAAATCTGAAATCTGGTACATGGACCCAGAACAACTTGTGTGAGAACTAGACGTTTTGTAACGTAAAATTCAGAAACACTTCTTTTTGATAGTACTAAATGATAGAGCCAACTACCTTTTCTTCAGTGTGCATATATCATACTGCTATTGTCTTTGTTAACTGGCGCTAAAACAAATTGTGTTGTACATCATCTGCGTGAATTTTGTGATTGTAAATATTCGACTTTTATTTCATCAGCTCTTATTCCTGATGATTGATACCAGAACAATATGTGGGAATTCTGAACTTTTCTGTTCTCCCACGAAGTGTTAAACAGTTTGTATAATCTGAAAGTAACTTGTATAATATGTAAAGCTTACCATCTTGTGTGGTGTATGAAAGGTTACATATTTCGTGTGGCACATGCAGCTTATTAGCATGTATTGTAACGAGAACTGTGGGAAGAGCTGGACATCACTTGATCCTCAGAGAACACACCTCATCAAGCAGGTTTTCGGCCCTTCACTGATTGGGGCTTCTCCTTATAGCTATTTCATTATTGGTGTTATAGTATCTTACTGGTGTTCTATTATCTTGTGTGGTTTATAAGCTTATCTATCTTGTGTGGTTCGTAAAACTTATCTACCTTGTGTGGTTTATAGAGCTTATCTATCTTGTGTGGTTTATAAAACTTATCTATCTTGTGTGGTTTATGAGCGTATCGATCTTGTGTGGTTTTAAAAGCTTATCTGTCTTGTGTGGTTTATAAAGCTTATCAAATCTTGTGTGGTTTGTAAACTTATTTCTTGTGTGGTTTATGAAGTTCTAGATCTTATGTAAGTTATGAAAGCTTATTATCTTGTGTGGTTTATAGAAATTACATATCTTGTGTGGTTTATAGAAATTCATCTTGTGTGGTTTATAGAAATTACATATCTTGTGTGGTTTATAGAACTGCGTCTTGTGTGGTTTATGAAATTACATATCTTGTGTGGTTATTGAGCTTATTGTTTGTGTGTTTATAGAACTGATCTAGCTTGTGTGGTTTATGGAGCTTTTATTCTTGTGTGGTACATGAAGCCAAATACCTTGGGTCATACAAGTCAGCTGATGCTACATGTAGCAAAGACACCAAAGCAAGAATTGCCCAAACCAAACAAAAGAATAGTCATTCTTACTAACATTTGGAAATACAGATATTTAGGAAATGAGCTCAAACTTGAAATACTGCGAACACTAATTTGGCCCGTTGTGTTACGTGGAAGTGAAAAAGGGACTCTTGATAAGCTGCAGATGAAAACAGAATAAAAAGTGCAGAGATGTGGTTCGACAGAAGACTCCTAAGAATAAGCTGGACTGAAAGACGAACAAACCAAAGCATTCTGGAAGTACTGAACAAACAACCTGAACTTTTAGGCCTGGTCAGGAAAATAAAAGTGAAATACTTTGGACATGCTATG
>CM060306.1:124403957-124406457 GCA_030674185.1 Monoplex corrugatus | reverse complement strand
TAAAGTCTTCCATACTTTCTCTTCAGATTGATAATTGGGCACATGTATCAACTGCACTTTTGGCTCTAAGGAAATGTGATTATGCAGAAGCAATTTTAAGTAATTTAGGCCAATTTTATATATGTTTCAGTGTCCTTAGATATGTTTACATTTGTATTCAAGTTCGTTTTTCTTTAAACTGGTGATGAATTGGACGGAGTGGTAAACGCCAGGAGCATATCCTTAGACTATGTATGTAGATGCATTAATATGTGTACCAATTTTTTTTCCAGATTCGTTGTCATGTTGAAAAAGGTGTTGAAATTGTTATAGCCCTGATATAACTGTGCCGTCAGCTGGGCTTCAGACAATAATGACAATGATAAGAACGATAACACGCCTCCCCCTTTGTCAACCCAGTTGTGTGCTGTCCTCCCCCTTCCAGTATACATATAGTGTGTCTGTACACATGGGTCTTGAGTTGGTTTTGTCCATGTGAGTGGATGTTTGAGTAAACAATACTAGTGTTCGCTTTGACCATGTGCTACAAAAGCCTCAATAACGCAGCCCCCCATTACCTGTCAAGCCTACTTGAGATCTATGTTCCCTCACGTACCCTCCGCTCTGCCTCCGATCCTCTGACTTTTCGCTTTCCACGCACCAAGCTCAATACCTATGGTCCACGAGCCTTCTCTGTTTCTGGTCCACTTTCCTGGAACAAACTTCCTCTCTCTGTCCGTCAGCAACCTACTTTTGTCTCCTTCAAGTCCGCTCTCAAAACTCACCTTTTCTCCTCTGCATAAAATCCTGACCTCACTCATCCCCCTCTGTAGCCTGTCTCCACTCGGAGGGGAATCACATTGTAATATATAATTGTATATAATATGCTCTCTATAATTTTCCATTGCTTTTATTCTTTTTCCCCATTTATAGCCATGTGTAAGTGTGTGTGTGCGCACGTGCGTAAGTGTATGTTCAGCGCTTAGATTTGATTTTTATCGAGATTTTGCGCTATATAAATATTGTAATTATTATTATTATTATTATTATCTATGCATCAGGATTTAGGGTATTATTGTTAATAGTAATGGTAGTAATAGTAGTAGTAATAGTAGTAGTAATAGTAGTAGTAGTAGTTGTAGTAGTAGTAGTTGTAGTAGTAGTTGTAGTACTAGTTGTTGTAGTTGTAGTAGTTGTTATAGTAGTAGTTGTTGTAGGAGTAGTTGTTGTTGTAGTAGTTGTAGTAGTAGTAGTAGTTAAAGTAATAGTAGTAGTTGTAATTGTAGTAGTAGTTGTAGTTGTAGTAGTAGTTGTAGTTGTAGTAGTAGTTGTAGTTGTAGTAGTAGTTGTGGTAGTTATAGTAGTAGTAGTTGTAATAGTTGTAGTAGTACTAATAGTAATAGTAGTAGTAGTTGTAGTAGTAGTAGTTGTAGTACTAATAGTAGTAGTTGTACTAGTAGTAGTTGTAGTTGTAGTAGCGGTAGTAGTAGTAGTAGTAGTAGTAGTAGTTGTAGTAAGAGGCCTCCGTCAGTCAGCGTCAACTATGGACGGTGCGTCCTATTGTCATGTCAAGTCGACATGACACTCTGGAGAAGCGTCAGCTGTGGCTGGTAAGGCCGATACGGGAAAGGCAGCCTCTGCAACACTGGATGCATGTATGGCTGCTGGCAATGGAATTGCCTTCACTAGAGCTTGCTTTCTGCCTGGCTCTCTTTTACTTAGGTATTATTGTTATTATAAATATTATTATAAATATTATTATTATTATTGTTATTATTTTCATTATTGGTATTACTGTTGTTGTTGCTGACTATATTTTGTATAAAGTGGCACTTTTCAGCTCTTTCAGTGACTTCTCTTGGGAAAGGCAGAGCATTGATGGATTACGCAGCAAACACTAGCTGTCTTAAAACATCACAATGTACGGCTGATATGTGATATAGTTGCAGTCGACACATCTGACAAACCCCAGCATAATTCAATTGGTGTTTCGATGTGCCATAGCTTTTTGTTGTCACGTTTTGTTACTAATTTTGGGCATGTGTGTCTACACTGTCCTTCACTCTCTTTTTCTCTCTGTCTCTGTCTGACTGCCTGTCTGCCTGTCTGCCTGTCTGTCTGTCTGTCGCTGTCCTTGGCTTCAGTGTGTCTCACTATTTCTGTCGGTCTGTCTGCCTCTTTCCTGTGTGTGTGTGTGTATGTGTGTGTGTGTGTGTGTGTGTGTGTGTGTGTGTGTGTGTGTGTATGTATGTATGTGTGTGTGTGTGTGTTGTGTGTTTGTGTGTGTGTGTGTGTGTGTGTGTGTGTGTGTGTGTGTGTGTGTGTGTGTGTGTGTGTGGCTATTCTCTCTCTGTGTTTCTGTGCCTCTGTCTCTCTTTCTCTCTCTCTCTTTCTCTCTCTCTCTCTGTCTCTCTCTCTCTCTCTCTCTCTCTCTGTGTGTGTGTGTGTGTGTGGCTATTTCTCTCTCTGTGTTTCTGTGCCTCTGTCTCTCTCTCTTTCTCTGTCTCTGTCTATGTCTGTT
>CM060306.1:124383957-124398957 GCA_030674185.1 Monoplex corrugatus | reverse complement strand
CATAAAAAATAAATCCTTAAGTCAATTCAATTGATCTTTCTATGAGAGTTCTTAGGATGTACATGGCATTAATAGTTCCTTTCCCTTCAACAAATCCATATTGTTCTTCTATATCTGGTTTGATTCTATTTATTGTCCTCATCATGATAATTCTTGATAGAATCTTTGCCACATGACTCATCAAGTTGATTGTACGATGGAGTTCGCATTCTATAGCCCCTGCTTTCTTTGGAAGTGCAATGAAAATTTACTTTGACATATCTTTAAACGGATTTTTTTCGGTGTCATAAATCTCATTTAGGAGGACTGTTACTATTATATGTGAAGAGTAGCAAGGAGTAGCTCTTCATGAGATGTTACTGCTAAAATGGTGTGAACTTTCAAAAGTTGAAATTGCAGTTTACGCGGAATCATGTTTCTGTGAATAAATGGCTGGATGGAACACATCAGCGTATGTGTGTGTGTGTATGTGTGTGTGTGTGTGTGTGTGTGTGTGTGTGTGTGTGTGTGTGTGTGTGTGTGTGTGTGTGTGTGTGTGTGTGTATGTGTGTGTGTGTGTGTGTGTGTGTATGTGTGTGTGTGTGTGTGTGTGTGTGTGTGTGAGAGAGAGAGAGAAAGAGAGAGAGACAGATTGACAGACAGACAGACAGACAGAGACACACAAAGAGAGAGACACACACAGAGAAAAGAAACAGTTGGTAACCTGGTTAGGAGAACTTGGTCCTAAATCTTGCTTAATCTTCACACGTTGTGTTTTCAGAAAATCACGTAAAAAATTTCACCTGGTCCCTTCTCTTCCTGCAAATGTTTGTCAAGGGGCCTTCACAGCCTGTGCCACAGTACGCAAGTTGTTTGTTATTCATCGATCTTGCCATACTTGCCGCTACTGATAACATTTCGTGGCTAAAACTTCATCACATAGTGTAACCACTGTTCTTTTCCCCCCTCTCTGTTGCCTAAAGTGTTTAGAGAAACTAGATGTTAATGTTTCGTGGGAAGAGGCATTTCTAAAATATCATAAATCACATAATGATAAACTACAATGGTTGATATCAAGAACAATTCCTGTTGTTATTGCTACCAAGATAATTTCAAACGCAATAGGTATAGCAACTATGTCAACTTGTACCCTGTGCAATTCCATAAGAAACTCAATTAAACATTTCCTGTGGAGCTGTTACTGTATTCGTAACTTTTGGAACTGGATAGAATATTTAGTCAACGAAAAATGCAAAAATATCTTTAAAATCACACGAAACCTTGTATAGTTCGGGTGTTGATCAAAATAAAAAAAACAACAACAGAATATTTGATATTATTATACTGCGCTTATCTACAGATTAAAAAATGCATCTAATTTCCAAAGACTAGCAAATATGAGATTTAAAACTGAACTGTACAATGCCAGAATAAACATGTGTGTGAATTGGAGCACCTGGTCACAACAGGAAAGCTGGAGGGAAAGAGCGCACCAGGTAGACCCAGGGAGAAAACATTGGACGGACTTGCAGAGTGGCTGAGGACAGAGAGGGTGGAAGAGGTGCTCGCGGCAACAAGGGACAGAAACAGATGGAAGGCCATGATCGCCAACGCAATGTGGCAAGGCACTTGATGATGATGATGAGTCCTAAACTATAAGGTCACAGGGTTACAGGAGTCAAGGATTAATGAATCAGCACCAAGAACTAGAAAGAAGAACGTGATGTCACTGTAGATTACGGATGGAAGGGGAAAGGGGCATCGTGCGTTTGTGTCTGTGTCTGTGTGCATGTGTGTCTGTGTCTGTGTGCATGTGTGTTTGTGTCTGTGTGCATGTGTGTTTGTGTCTGTGTGCATGTGTGTCTGTGTGTGTGTGCATGTGTGTCTGTGTGTGTGTGCATGTGTGTCTGTGTCTGTGTGCATGTGTGTTTGTGTCTGTATGCATCTGTGTTTGTGTCTGTGTGCATGTGTGTCTGTATCTGTGTGCATGTGTGTTTGTGTCTGTGTGCATGTGTGTCTGTGTCTGTGTGCATGTGTGTTTGTGTGTGTGTGCATGTGTGTCTGTGTCTGTGTGCATGTGTGTTTGTGTCTGTGTGCATCTGTGTTTGTGTCTGTGTGCATGTGTGTCTGTATCTGTGTGCATGTGTGTTTGTGTCTGTGTGCATGTGTGTCTGTGTCTGTGTGCATGTGTGTTTGTGTCTGTGTGCATGTGTGTCAGTGTCTGTGTGCATGTGTGTCTGTGTCTGTGTGCATGTGTGTCTGTGTCTGTGTGCATGTGTGTCTGTGTCTGTGTGCATGTGTGTTTGTGTCTGTGTGTGCATGTGTGTCTGTGTCTGTGTGCATGTGTGTCTGTGTCTGTGTGCATGTGTGTCTGTGTCTGTGTGCATGTGTGTCTGTGTCTGTGTGCATGTGTGTCTGTGTCTGTGTGCATGTGTGTCTGTGTCTGTGTGCATGTGTGTCTGTGTCTGTGTACATGTGTGTCTGTGTCTGTGTGCATGTGTGTCTGTGTCTGTGTGCATGTGTGTTTGTGTCTGTGTGCATGTGTGTCTGTGTCTGTGTGCATGTGTGTCTGTGTCTGTGTGCATGTGTGGTGTGTGTGTGTGTGCATGTGTGTTTGTGTCTGTGTGCATGTGTGTTTGTGTCTGTGTGCATGTGTGTCTGTGTGTGCATGTGTGTTTGTGTGTGTGCATGGTGTGTCTGTCTGTGTGCATGTGTGTCTGTGTCTGTGTGCATGTGTGTCTGTGTCTGTGTGCGTGTGTGTCTGTGTGCGTGTGTGTCTGTGTGCATGTGTGTCTGTGTCTGTGTTCATGTGTGTCTGTGTCTGTGTGCATGGTGTGTCTGTGTGCATGTGTGCATGTGTGTGTTGTGTGTCGTGTCTGTGTGCATGTGTGTCTGTGTCTGTGTGCATGTGTGTCTGTGTCTGTGTGCATGGTGTTGCGTCTGTGTTGTGTTGATGTGTGTCTGTGTCTGTGTGCTGTGTGTTGTGTTGTGTGTGATGTGTGTCTGTGTCTGTGTGCCTGTGTGTTTGTGTCTGTGTGCATGTGTGTCTGTGTCTGTGTGCATGTTGTGTGTTTGTGTGTCTGTGTGCATGTGTTGGTCTGTGTCTGTGTGCATGTGTGTCTTGTTCTGTGTGCATGTGTGTCTGTGTGCATGTGGTGTTTGTGTTGTCTGTGTCTGTTGTGTATGTGTGTTTATGTCTGTGTGCATGTGTGTTCTGTGTCTGTGTGCATGTGTGTCTGTGTCTGTGTGCATGTGTGTCTGTGTGTGTGTGCATGTGTGTTTGTGTGTGTGTGCATGTGTGTTTGTGTCTGTGTGCATTGGTGTGTTGTCTGTGTGTGTGTGCATGTGTGTCTGTGTCTGTGTGCATGTGTGTTTGTGTGTGTGTGCATGTGTGTCTGTGTCTGTGTGCATGTGTGTTTGGTGTCTGTGTGCATGTGTTGTTCTGTGTGCATGTGTGTCTGTGTCTGTGTGCATCTGTGTTTGTGTGTGTGTGCATGTGTGTCTGTGTCTGTGTGCATGTGTGTGTTGTGTGTTTGTGTCTGTGTGCATGTGTGTTTGTGTCTGTGTGCATGTGTGTCTGTGTCTGTGTGCATGTGTGTCTGTGTCTGTGTGCATGTGTGTTTGTAGGTGTGCCTGTGTCTGTGCGTGTGCATGTGTGTCTGTGTCTGTGTGCATTGTGTGTTTGTGTGTGTTGTGTGCATGTGTGTCTGTGTGTGTGTGTGCATGTGTGTTTGTGTTGTGTGCATGTGTGTCTGTGTCTGTGTGCATGTGTGTGTCTGTGTCATGTGTTGTGTTGTGTCTTGTGTGTTGTGCTGGCATATGTGTCTGTGTTGTGTGCATGTGTGTTTGTGTCTGTGTGCATGTGTGTCTGTGTCTGTGTGCATGTGTGTTTGTGTCTGTGTGCAATGTGTGTTGTGTCTGTGTGCATGTGTGTCTGTGTCTGTGTGCATGTGTGTTGTGTCTGTGTGCATGTGTGTCTGTGTCTGTGTGCATGTGTGTTGTGTGTTGTGTGCATGTGTGCTTTTGTCTGTGTGCATGTGTGTCTGTGTCTGTGTGCATGTGTGTCTGTGTCTGTGTGCATGTGTGTCTGTGTCTGTGTGCATGTGTGTTTGTGTTGTGTCATGTGTGTTGTGTCTGTGTGCATGTGTGTCTGTGTTGTGTGCATGTGTGTCTGTGTTGTGTGATGATGTGTGTTGTGTGTGTGTGCATGTGTGTCTGTGTCTGTGTGCATGTGTGTCTGTGTCTGTGTGCATTGTGTTTATGTCTGTGTGCATGTTGTTGTGTCTGTGTGTGCATGTGTGTTTGTGTCTGTGTGCATGTGTGTTTGTGTCTGTGTGCATGTGTGTTTATGTGTGTGCATGTGTGTTTGTGTGTGTGTGCATGTGTGTTTGTGTCGTGTGTGCATGTGTGTCTTGTGTCTGTGTGCATGTGTGTTTGTGTTGTGTGCATGTCTGTCTGTGTCTGTGTGATGTGTGTCTGTGTCTGTGTGCATGTGTGTCTGTTCTGTGTGCATTGTGTTTGTCTGTGTGCATGTGTGTTTGTGTCTGTGTGCATGTGTTTTGCTGTGTGATTGTGTTGTTGTGTGCATGTGTGTCTGTGTCTGTGTGCATGTGTGTTTGTGTCTGTGTGCATGTGTGTTTGTGTCTGTGTGATATGTGTGTCTGTGTGCTGTGTGCATGTGTTGTCTGTGTCTGTGTGCATGTGTGTCTGTGTCTGTGTGCATGTGTGTCTGTGTCTGTGTGCATGTGTGTTTGTGGGTCTGTGTGGCATGTGTGTTTGTGTCTGTGTGCATGTGTGTTGTGTCTGTGTGCATGTGTGTTCTGTGTCTGTGTGCATGTGTGTTGTGTTGTGTGCATGTGTGTCTGTGTCTGTGTGCATGTGTGTTTGTGTGTCATGTGTGTCTGTGTCTGTGTGCATGTGTGTCTGTGTCTGTGTGCATGTGTGTCTGTGTCTGTGTGCATGTGTGTTTTGTGTGTGCATGTGTGTCTGTGTCTGTGTGCATGTGTGTTTGTGTCTGTGTGCATGTGTGATTGTGTCTGTGTGCATGTGTGTTTGTGTCTGTGTGCATGTGTTGATGTGTGTGTGCATGTGTGTCTGTGTCTGTGTGCATGTGTGTCTGTGTGCATGTCTGTCTGTGTCTGTGTGGATGTGTGTCTGTGTCTGTGTGCATGTGTGTCTGTGTCTGTGTGCATGTATGTCTGTGTCTGTGTGTGAATGGGTGTGTGTTTGCATGTGTATGTATGTTTGTATGTAAGTGTGGGTGTGTGAGTTTGTGTGTGTGTGTGTGTGTGTGTGTGTGTGTGTGTGTGTGTGTGTGTGTGTGTGTGTGTGTGTGTGTCTGTGTGTGAGTGTGTGTGAGTGAGTGCGTGTGTGTGTGTGTGTGTCTCTCTCTCTCTCTCTCATTTTCTCTCTCTCTCTCTCATTCTCTCTCTCTCTTCTCTCTCTTTCTTTCTCTTTCTCTCCAAATTTTGTCTAACTTATGTTGAATTCTGTTGGGGCTTTTTGTTTTTTTTTATATATTTCACTCCCCCTCGTGGCCTGAATGCTTGAATCATCTGAAGAATGAAGTCTGAAGCCAGAAGTCTGAACTCTCTCTCTCTTTTGCTTTCTCTCTGCCCTTCTTTCTCTCCCTTCTCTCTCTCACTCACACTCTCTCTCTCCCTCCTCTACTCTCTCTCTCTCCCCCTCCCTCCCTTTCCTTCACTCTCTCTCTCTGTCCCTCCCTTCCTCTCCTCCACTCTCTCTCTCTCTCTCCCTCTTCTTCTTCTTCTTCCTTTCCCTTTCCCGCACTAACTCACAGGCAAAGAAAAGGAGAGGGACAGATGGAAAGGGGAAATGTGAACTGTTTTATTGAAAAACTGGTTGACAGCGAATCGACAAGGAAACTTTTCTTCTCATATGCTGTTCTTTCGTTTTACTTATTTGTATCAGTCGAAGCATTATAACGTCCGTTTTGTCGTCAATAAGGATAAAACTGTACCATTTCAGCATATTTTCAATTGCATAACATTGGGCATATTCTGTTCCTTAACGTCTGTATGTCTAAATAATAACATTGGACATATTCTGTTCTTTTAACGTCTATCTGTTTAAATAGTAACGTTGGGCATAGTCTGTCCCTTAACGTCTATCTGTTTAAATGATAACATGGGGCATAGTCTGTCCTTTAACGTCTATCTGTTTAAATAGTAACAACGTCTATATGTTTAATGATAACATGGGGCATATTTTGTCCTTTAACGTCTATCTGTCTAAATAGTAACGTTGGGCATAGTCTGTCCCTTAACAGTTATATGTCTAAATAGTAACATTGGACATATTCTGTCCTTTAACGTCTATCTGTCTTAATGGTAACATTGGGCATAGTCTCTCCCTTAACGTCTGTATGTTTAGATAGTAACATTGGGCATAGTCTGTCCCGTAACGCCTATATGTCTAAATAGTAACATTGGGCATAGTCTGTCCTTTAACGTCTGTATGTTTAGATAGTAACATTGGGCATAGTCTGTCCCTTAACGTCTGTATGTTTAGATAGTAACATTGGGCATAGTCTGTCCCTTAACGTCTGTATGTTTAGATAGTAACATTGGGCATAGTCTGTCCCTTAACGCCTATATGTCTAAATAGTAACATTGGGCATAGTCTGTCCCTTAACGCCTATATGTCTAAATAGTAACATTGGGCATAGTCTGTCCCTTAACACCTATATGTCTAAATAGTAACATTGGGCATAGTCTGTCCCTTAACGCCTATATGTCTAAACAGTAACATTGGGCATAGCCTTCCCTTAACGCCTATATGCCTAAAGAGTAACATCGGACATATTTAGTCCCTTAACGTCCATCTGTCTAAATAGTAACATTGGGCATAGTCTGTCCCTTAACGTCTACATGTCTAAATAATATAATTGTGCATAGTCTGTCCCTTAATGTCTAAATGTCTAAATGGTGAGCGTAATGTGTAGCCATGAGTGTCGGGTAAGATGACACATTTGAAGGTATTCTCTATATCTAAATGATGTATGTCACGTAGACAGGTGTTGTCTATATCTTAATGGTGTATGTCACACAGACAGGTCTTATCTTTTTTCTAAAAGGTGTATCTGTTGTAGTCAGGGATGTATATATCAATCTAAAAAGTATATTTAATGCAGACAGGAGTTGCCTATTTCTAAATGGTATTTGTCACGTAGACAGATATTGTCTGTATCTCAATGAGTTATGTCACGTAGACAGGTATTGTCTATATCTAAATGGTATACGTCACGTAGCCAGGTATTGCGTATATTTGAATTGTATACATAACTCAGATAGGTATTGTTTATATCACTGCATAAGTCCTGTTTATATCTATCTAACTGGTATATCTAAATAGACAGGTATTGTCTATATCTAAACTGTATATGTCACCTTGACAGGTATTGTATAGATTTGAATTGTATATGTAACTCAGATAGGTATTGTTTATATCACTACATAGGTCCTGTTTATATCTATCTAAATGGTATCTTAAACGTACTCAGGTATAGTCTGTGTTCAAATGATCCATGCCATGTAGCCAGGAGAGCCAGGTATAAGGGGGTTGTCAGGTAAGGGAACAGACTGGACAGGGAACTGGAGTCCTGTGCCCTCTCACGTGCAGCACTGGATGGTGATGTAGTCCGTCTGACACAGGGCCTGGTTTCACCATTGCCGTCTGTCCCCATACTTGTAAGCAGGTAATCTGTACAATGTGTGACATGTATCAGCCATCATCTTCTTCATAATCATCATCATCATCATCATTATTATCATCATCATCATCATTGTTATCATATCAATATCATCGATTTCATCATCACAATTGTCATCGTCATTATCATAATCATCTGCATCATCGTTATCATTATCATCGACACCATCATCATTATCGTCAACAACATCATCATTATTGCCATCATCATCAACAACAACATCATCAACATTCATCATCATCATCACCACCATCGCCATCTCACCATTATCATCATCACCATCATCCTCATCCTCATCATATCATTATCATCGATCCCATGATCACAATTGTCATCATCACTATCATAATCATCTTCATCATCGTTATCATTATCATTGACACCATCATTATCGTCAACAACATCCATCATTATTATCATCATCATTAACCACATATCAACATTAACATTATCATATTATTATATCATCATCATCATCATCATTATCATCATCAAGCTTGTGAGCGTCATGTTCACGTGACAACTCCACCGTCCTAATCATTGCTTTCAGTATCATCACGGATGTTTCATTCCAACAGGCATTTTGAAAAACAAACAAACAAACAGACAGACAGACAGACAGACAGACAGACAAAAGCATAGAGAATACAAGAACAAGTACCCATTTTTAATATTTCTTTATACGTCCAACCTGCGTCCATGGAGGGTCTACGCTAATACAGATTACATTATAATATTCATAGAAAGCCTATATAAATGCAATTGATCGGTAATACTTTAAAGATATCAACATAATACAACACTGGAATATTGGTAGTATTGAGAACAAAAGATATGAAATGGAGGGGGGGAGAAAGAAGAGAGAAGAGAAAGAGAGAAAGAGGAGGAGAGAGAAGAGAGAAAGAGAGAGAGAGAGAGAGAGAAAGAGAGAAAGAGAGGAAAGAGAGAAGAGGAGAAAGGAGAGAAAAGAGAGAAAGAGAGAAGAAAGGAGAAAGGAGAAAGAGGAGAAAAGGAGAAAGAGAGAAAAGAGAGAGAAGAGAGAAGAGAAGGAAGAGAGAGAAAGAGAGAAAGAGAGAAAGAGAGAAAGAGAAGAGAAAAGGAGAGAAGAGAGAAAGAGAAAGAGAAAAGAGGAGAGAGAAGAAAGAGAAAGAGAGAAAGAAGAGAAATTGAGAAAGATAGGACAGTGAGGAAAGCATCAGAGGAAGGAGTAGTAGGTGATTGTAGCTAGTAAGATATAGATAGATAGATAGACAGACAGACACACAGACAGACAGACAGACAGATAGATAGATAGATAGATAGATAGATAGATAGATAGATAGATAGAAGAAGATAGATAGATGGATAGACAGAGAGATAGACAGAGAGATAATAGATAGATAGATAGATAGATAGAAAGATAGATGATAGATAGACAGAGAGATAGACAGAGAGATAATAGATAATAGTTAAATAGATGAAGATAGATAGATAGATAGATAGTATAGATAGCTAGCTAGCTAGGTAGCTAGTTAGATAGATAGATAGATTAGATAGACAGATAGATAGATAGATAGATAGATAGATAGATAGATAGATAGATAGACAGACAGATAGATAGATAGATAGATAGATAGACTTGAAAATGGTTGTAATGTTTGTATGACTGAATTTTCTGCTGTTTTGCTAGTCTGTTGATTTGATCTTCAGTTCTTCGTATTACCATGTCCTCCTGCTTTGCATGTAAGCTGATAGCAAAGTGATAAAAAATAACTTACCTGGGGTACTACTTTTTTTTGTCGGCTGGTGTACCGCGCTTTCCATAGACTAAGCAGAAGGCTTGTCAGAAAAAGTTTTTAATAGAGATATAAACAAAAAGAAACCTATTTTTCTACACAAGAACAAAGAACAATTACGTGACGTATTCAAAAACTTCAAAAGAGAAATCCAAAACAAGTGTGACTGCCCACGTTCAAGCAAACGGGAACTAGACAAATAACACGAAAAAAAGTTAGAACGTGTATCGAATACAACCACACAAGACAAGCGCAAATTTTCGGCCAACAGGCCTGTGTCAAGCGTAGACGTAAGATCAGCCATACCTCTTGATTATTTATTTTTCCATTTAGTCGATCATATGCTTATATTTTCTCTTATGCATTTTTTAATAGTAGGATACTTTACATTCCAAAAACTACTCTTAGCTAGTGCATCATAATTTTAATTTTAGCCCTGGACCCTGTTCAGGATAGAACAATATTAATATGGTATGACCACTTTTCAAATTGCAGAATTCATCTCACTTCTGTTCTGACATCATATTTACTCACAAACACATTATGCTATCATTTTATTCATATTAGTCCTTTTCTCACACTGGACGAAGCAGCAGGGAAGTTGGTCGTTTTCTCGTAATTTTTGTATTTGGTGTTTGTTCATTTGTGATCTTACATGTATTCTTGACAAAAGCCAGTTGGCCGGAAATTTTCGCCTGTCTTGTCTGGTTGTATTAAATACGTGTTCTTATTCTTTTATCGTGAAAAGAATATTGTGATTGGCGGGACAAGATTACAGGATTAAGTTACTAAAACAGTTCGAGAAACAAACAAAACGAAATGCGTGGAAGGCATGCTTTGACAGAGGGAAAGAGGGGGAGGGGATTAAAGAAAGATATCGTTGCTAGAGTCGCATAGATCCAATTCTGAATGGGTCATCCAACGCATGTTTATCCCCACCCACCCCCACCCCACCCCCATTTGCTTGATGAGTGGCGTCGGGAGCTTGGGAGGTGATTGTCCGGAGAGTGGTGAAGCATTGGTGCTCTGGGTTCCATTCGCACACGGGGAGGGGGGGGGGTGTTTCTTGTTAACTGCTAATGAAGTAAACAAATTTATGCACGGTTGATTATCGCCTACCTTTACATTTGTCTTAGGGAGGAGAGGAAGACTACTGGCAAAATCCAAGTTTACATTCCTGCAACAGAATCACAATTCGTGACTTGGACGGTGCACAGCGTAGAACACGTACATGAGTCAGTCAATCAGTCATTTGTTTTACATCCGTACACGTATATCAGTCAGTCAATCAGTCATTTGTTTTACATTCGTACACGTATATCAGTCAGTCAATCAGTCATTTGTTTTACATTCGTACACGTATATCAGTCAGTCAATCAGTCATTTGTTTTACATCCGTACACGTATATCAGTCAGTAAATCAGTCATTTATTTATATCAGTCAGTCAATCAGTCATTTGTTTTACATCCGTACACGTATATCAGTCAGTCAATCAGTCATTTGTTTTACATTCGTACACGTATATCAGTCAGTTAATCAGTCATTCAGTCATTTGTTTTACATCCAGAGGAATTTGAAAAAATAGAAAAAATAACAGTCCTCCTAAATGAAATTTACGACACTAGAGAAAAATCCCCAAAGATATGTCAAAATCAATTGTCATTGCACTTCCAAAGAAGACAGGGGCTATAGAACGCGAACTCCATCACACAATCAGTTTGATGATTCATTTGACAAAAATCCTATTAAGAATAATCATGATGAGGACAAGGAATAGAATCAAAAGAGAAATAGCAGATGAACAGTGTGGATTTGTGGAAGGGAAAGGAACTGTTAATGCCATATACATCATAAGAACTATCATAGAGAGGTCAATCGAAATGAATAAGGATTTATATTCATGCTTTGTTGATTATACCAAGGCTTTCGATCGGGTAAGACATGAGGAATTGATCAACCAACCACAAAGACTCAATATTGATGGAAAAGATCTACGAATAATCAGAAAGATGTATTGGGAACAAACAGCTGCAGTGAGAATAGAAAACGATATAAGCTCTTTCCAAAACATTAAAAGAGGAGTCAGACAGGGGTGTGTTTTGTGGCCAGATCTGTTTTCACTTTACAGCGAAAACATCATGAGAAACCTAGAAGAAGACCCTGGATTAAAGGTCGGAGGAAAAATGATAAACAACATTCAATACGCAGATGACATCAGGTGGCCAGTCAGTTAGTCGATAATCTAGTTTTTCAGTTTCAGTTTCAGATTTTTCAAGAAAGCATGGATGTGCTCAAAATATACCTCATATGTACCAACAACTTGACTGACAGATGTTGGAAAAAGATTCGACATGGCCATGGTATAGCCATAATCCTGCACGTAAACCCACCGTCCAGATAAGGTCTTGAGGCTTGTTTAATATTTGGGCTCTGTATATGCAACAGTCTGTGCTTGTACCAATCTGCTATTGAAAGAAAACTAGACTGTGACGTTAGTGCATGTAGAATTCATTCTGAGCACGGAGGCGTCATCTAGAGAAGCTGAAACTGAAACTGATTGTGTGTGTGTGTGTGTGTATATATATATATATATATATATTAAAAAGGCAAGTAAGCAGGGTACTTACCCACCTTATAATATAACCACAACAATAAACAAAAGAGTCTACTCAGTGTGTGTGTGTGTGTGTGTGTGTGTGTGTGTGTGTGAGAGAGAGAGAGAGAGAGAGAGAGAGAGTGTGTGTGTGTGTATGTGTGTGTGTGTGTGTCTGTCTGTCTATCTGTCTGTCTGTCTGTCTGTCTGCCTGTCTGTCTACCTGTCAGTCAGTCTGTGTATGTGTGTGTGTGTCGCTGTATGTGTGTGTGTATCTGTGTGTGTGTCGCTGTATGTGTGTGTGTGTATCTGTGTGTGTGTCGCTGTATGTGTGTGTGTGTATTTGGGTGTGTGTCACTGTATGTGTGTGTGTGTGTATCTGTGTGTGTGTCGCTGTAGTGTGTGTGTGTCTGTCTCTGTGTCTCTGTGTGTGTATCTGTGTATCTGTGTGTGTGTCGCTGTATGTGTGTGTGTCTGTATATATGTGTATATGTCTGTGTTTGTGTGTGTGTCTGTGTGTGCATGTATGTGTGTGTGTCTATGTATGTGTGTGTGTCTGTATATATGTGTATATGTCTGTGTTTGTGTGTGTGTCTGTGTGTGCATGTATGTGTGTGTGTCTATGTATGTGCGTATCTCTCTCTCTCTCTGTGTGTGTGTGTGTGTGTGTGTGTGTGTGTGTGTGTGTGTGTGTCGCTGTGTGTGTGTGTGTGTATAGGTGAGTCCTCTCTCTCTCTCTCTCTCTCTCTCTCTCTGTCTTTCTCTCTCTGTGTCGTTGTGTGTATGTCTGTATATGTGAATCTCTCTCTCTCTCTCTTTCTCTCTCTCTCTCTGTATGTGTGTGTGTGTGTGTGTGTGTGTGTGTGTGTGTGTGTGTGTGTGTGAGAGAGAGAGAGAGAGAGAGAGAGAGAGAGAGAGAGAGAACGTCAAAGAGAGCAGGTTGATTACTCACCTTATGTCCTCCACACAACAGACCACTGGCCGGGCCCACACCCTTTATGATACCACTGTTAGGGTTGCGGCAAAACAGGTTCACACACTCGTTGTTCTCAAATGGCTTTCCATACACAGTCTGGTAAAGCAGGAGATTTGTCAACGATAACGACAATATTAACAGTAATAATAATACCAATAATATCGATGATGATCATCACCTTCATGATGATGATGATGATGAAGATGATGATGACGACGCTGATGACGATGATGACGATAATGATGATGATGACAACGACGACGACGACGACGATGATGTGATGATAATGGTGATGGTGATGGTGGTGTTGGTGTTGGTGGTGATGGTGGCGGTGGTGATGGTGATGGTGGTGGTGGTGGTGGTGGTGGTGATGGTGATGGTGGTAGTAATGGTGGTGGTGGGGGTGGAGGTGATGTTTGGTGATGATGATTGATGATTGATGATGTTGATGATGATGATGATGATGATAACAACGACAACGACGACGATGACGATGATGATGATGGTGATGATGATGATGATCATCATCATCATCGTCATGATGATTTAAGGGTTTCGTCTATCGATATTGATGTCTGTTTAGGAACGATTATTCAGGCTGTTTTGAACTATTCGTCTTCATATTGTACAAGTCTATGTGGCAAGCCACACTCAATTTTCTTCGCCTCATAACAGTAGAACAGATGCAGCAGACAAAATGGATTTTGTTTTCTCACCGTAGACTCTACACTTTGACTGTATTACTCTTCGCTGCTTTTCATGAAATTGATGTCTGTTTCGTAACATAGTCAGCGTTTAGAGACCTTTACGTGATTTCGGCAAAACTTTGACAAGTTGTGTGAAATAGGCAGATTTTTGCCGATTACATGTAATCAGCTATTTATAGACATGGAGAAAAAAGGGAAACAAAAATGTAGTTTCTAGTCTTCAAAAACTTATCTATGTATCTGTCTGTCTGTCTGTTTATCTGTCTGTCTATGTACCTGTCTATGTGTCTATCTATCTATTTATCTAACTATTCATCTATCCATCGCTCTCTCACACACACACACTCTCTCTGTGTGTATATATATATAAAAAAGGAAACAGACCAAAAGCAACATCAAACTAAACCCTGGACTCTTAAAGACAGATGAAGTGATACGTCAAAAATTTAATGTACATGTTCAAAACAAATTCAGTGCTCTGGAAGACGTTGGTGACAGTGAGGAACAATGGACAAAGTTGAGAAATTCGATAAATGAAGCTTTTGAAGAAATCTCTAAGGCAGATAGAAAAGCAAAAAAGTGCTGGATGACTAATGAAATTTTGGGCTTGATGGAGGAAAGGAGGAGGGCAAAGAGAAACGAGGAGGTATACAGGAAGATAAACAAAGAAATCAGGTATAGGTGCAATGAAGCTAAGGAAGCTTGGCTGAACAAAATGGATCCTCAGGGTATGTACAGACGAATTGAAGAAATTTTCCTCAGGAAAAATACATGCACATCAACTGGTTGTTTAAAATCGAAAGATGGCACGCTTATCATGGAAAAAGACAAAATACTGGACAGATGGGGAGAGTACATTAAAGACCTTTTTGAGGATGACAGAAACGAAGAACACATTATAAAAAAGAATTTTGAAGGACCACCCATAATGAAAGATGAAGTTAGAGCAGCACTGAAAAAGATGAAACCAGGAAAAGCCCCAGGACCAGACAACATTACTACAGAGATGATTGAAGCCCTGGAGGAATTTGGCATAGAAAAAATAACAGTCCTCCTAAATGAAATTTACGACACTGGAAAAATCCCCAAAGATATGTCAAAATCAATTTTCATTGCACTTCCAAAGAAGACAGGGGCTATAGAATGCCAACTCCATCGCACAATCAGTTTGATGAGTCATGTAACAAAAATCCTGTTAAGAATAATCATGATTAGGACAAAGAATAGAGTCAAAAGA
>CM060306.1:124371457-124381457 GCA_030674185.1 Monoplex corrugatus | reverse complement strand
GAGAGAGAGAGATGAATACAGAAAGAGTGCGACGATGATCACGACGACGTGAACAACGGGTACGATGACGATGATGATGATGATGTCGATAGCTTATTAGACACAGCAGCAGAGCCTACCTGCGTAAGGCATTGAGTTTCTGTGTGATGGAGGTCCAGGAGCACTGGCTGAACTTGAACATGACGTCAGAGAACACGGTCCACACGCCGGCCATGACGTTGGTGTTGTTGTCACAGGTGTTGCCTTGTCCGTCATGGTCTGCCCCAAGGCTGTGCAATCAGCAACACTCATTATTGGTAAGGACTGTCACTACAAGGAGTGCTACAGTGATTTTACGGTAGTGTTTTTCATTCTTTGGGGTTGGGTGTGTGTGTGTGTGTGTGCGTGTTTGTGGGTGTGTGGGAGGGTGGGTTGTGTGTGTGTGTGGGGGGGGTGAGTGTGGGTGGGGGGGGTTTGGATTAGTGTGTTGTGGGTGGGTGGGTGGGTGGGTTATTGTGTTGTGTGTGTGTTGTGGGTGGGTGGGTATTGTGTTGTGTGTGTGTTGTGGGTGGGTGGGTTATTGTGTTGTGTGTGTGTTGTGGGTGGGTGGGTTATTGTGTTGTGTTGTGTGGTGTGTTGTGGGTGGGTGGGTTATTGTGTTGTGTTGTGTGTGTTGTGGTGGTGGGTTATTGTGTTGTGTTGTGTGGGTGGTGTTTTTTGTGGGTGGGTGGGTGGGTTATTGTGTTGTGTTGTGTGTGTTGTGGGGTGGGTGGGTTATTGTGTGTTGTGTGTGTTGTTGTGGGTGGGTGGTTATTGTGTTGGTGTGTGTGTTTGTGGGTGGGTGGGTGGTGTGTGTTTGTGGGTGTGTGGGTGGGTGGGTATGTGTGTTGTGTTGTGTGTGTGTTGTGGGTGGGTGGGGTTATTGTGTTGTGTTGTGGGTGGTGGGTTTGGGTGGGTTTGTGGTGTGTTGTGGTGGGTGTGGGTGGGTGGTTAGTGTTGTGTTGTGTGTGTGTGTTGTGGGTGGGTGGGTTATGTGTGTTGTGTGGTGTTGGTGTGTGTGTTGTGTGGTGGGTGGGTTATTGTGTTGTGTTTGTGTGTGTGTGTTGTGGTGGGTGGGTTATTGTGTTGTGTTGTGTGTGTGTTGGTGGGTGGGTGGGTGGTAGTGTGTGTTGTGTGTGTGTGTGTGGGTGGTGGTTATTGTGTTGTTGTGTGTGTTGGGGTGGTGTTATTGTGTGTGTTGTGTGTGTGTTTGTGGGTGGGTGGTATTGTGTTGTTGTGTGTGTGGGTGGTTGGGTTTGTGTTGTGTGTGTGTGTGTGTGGTGTGGTTGTGTGTGTGTTGTGGGTGGGTGGTTATTGTGTTGTGTTGTGTGTGTGTGTTGTGGGTGGGTGGATTGTGTGTTGATGTGTGTGTGTGTTTGTGGGTGGGTTGGGTTATTGTGTTGTGTTGTGTGTGTTTGTGGGTGGGTTGGTTATTGTGTTGTGTTGTGGTGTGTGTTGTGTGGGTGGTGTGTTTGGTTGTGTTGTGTGGTGGTTGTTGGTTGGGTGGGTTATTGTGTTGTGTTGTGTGTGTGTTGTGGGTGGGTGTGGTTTTTGTTGTTGTGTTGGGTGTGTGTTGTTGTGGTGGTGGGTGTTATTTGTGTTGTGTTGTGTGGTGTGTTGTGGTGGGTGGGGTTATTGTGTTGTGTTGTGTGTGTTTGTGGGTGGTGTTATTGTGTTTGTTGTGTGTGTGTGTGTTGTGTGGTGGGTGGGTTATTGTGTTGTGTGTGTGTGTGTTGTGGTGGGTGGGTGTTTTGTTGTGTGTGTGTTGTGGTGGGTGTGGGTTTTGTGTGTGTTTGTGTGTTGTGTGGTGGGTGGTTTGTGTGTGTGTGTGTGTTGTGGTGGTGTGGTTTGTGGTGTGTGTGTTGTTGTTGTGGTGTGTGGGTTTTGTGTTGTGTGTGTGTTGTGGTGGGTGTTTTGTGTTGTGTTGTGTGTGTGTTGTGGTGTGGTGTTTGTGTTGTGTTGTGTGTTGTTGTGTGTGGTGTGTTTTGTGTGGTGTGTGTGTGGTGTGGGTTTATGTGTTGTGTTGTGTGTGTGGTGGGTGTATGTTTGTGTGTGTGTGTGGTT
The DNA here is from genome assembly GCA_030674185.1 of Monoplex corrugatus. Classification (NCBI taxonomy): domain Eukaryota; kingdom Metazoa; phylum Mollusca; class Gastropoda; order Littorinimorpha; family Ranellidae; genus Monoplex; species Monoplex corrugatus. Next base: position 124,379,375 of record CM060306.1, on the reverse strand, counting down.
GTGTGGTGTTATGTGTGTGTGTTGGGTGTTGTGGTTGTGGTGTGTGGTGGGTTATTGTGTTGGTGTGTTTTGTGGGAGGGGGTGGTATTGTGTTGTGTTGTGTGGTGTTTTGTGTGTGTGTTGTGAGGGGTTATTGTGTTCGTGTGTGTGTGTGTGTGAGGTGGGTTATTGTTTGTTGTTTTGTGTGTGTGTGTGGTTGGTGGGTTTTTGTTTGTGTTGTGTGTGTTGTGGTTGGTTTGTGTGTGTGTGGTTGTGGTGGTTTTGTGTTTGTGTGTGTGTTGTGGTGGTGGGTGGGTTATTGTGTTGTGTTGTATGTGTTGTGGTGTTGGTTATGTGTTTTGTTGTTGTGTGTTGTAGTGGTGGTGGGTTATTGTGTTGTGTGTGTGTGTGTTGTGGTGGGTAGTATTGTGTGTGTTTGTGTGTGTTGTGTGGTGGTTGTGTGTGTTGTGGGTTGGGTTATTGTGTTGTGTTGTGTGTGTGTGTGTGTGTGGTGTGGTGGTTATTGTGTTGTGTTGTGTGTTGTTTTGTGGGTGGGGGGTTATTGGTGTGTTGTTGTGGGTGTGGTTATGTGTTGTGTTGTGTGTGGTGTTGTTGGTTGTGGTGTGTGTGTTTGGGTGGGTGGGTATTGTGTTGTGTTGTGTGTGTGTTGTGGGGTGGGTGTTTGTTTGTGTTTGGTGTGTTTTGGTGGTGGTGGGTGGGTTATTGTGTTGTGTTGTGTGTGTTTGTGTGGGTGGTGGTTATTGTGTTGTGTTGTTGTGTGTTGTGTGGTTGTGGTGTGGTATGTGTGTTGTTTGGTGTTGTGTGTGTTTTGTGGTGGGTGGTATTGTGTTGTGTGTGTGTGTGTTGGGTGGGGGGTTGTGTTGTGTTTGTTGGTGTGGGGGATGTGTTGTGGTGGGTGGTGTGTTTTGTGGTTTGTGTTGTGTGTGTGTGTGTGGGGTGGGTTATTGTGTTGTGTTGTGTGTGTGTGGGTGTTTGGTGGGTTAGTGTTGTGTGTGTGTGTTGTGTGGGTGGTGGTTATTGTGTTGTGTGTGTGTGTGTTGTGGTGTGGTGGGTGGGTGTTGTGTGTTGTGTGTTTTTGTGTGTGTGGGTGGTGTGGTGGTTTGTGTGTGTGTGTGTGTGTGGTGGTGTGGGGTTGTGTGTGGTTGTTGTGTTGTTGTGGTGGTGGGTGGGTGATGTGTGTGTGTGTTTGTGTGTTGTGGGTGGGTGGTTTATTGTGTGTGTGTTTTATTGTGGTTGTGTTTTTGTTGTGTGTGTGTGTTGTGTGTGGTGGGTGGGTTGTGTTGTGTGGTGTGTGTGGTGTGTGGTGTTTTGTGTGTGTGTTGTGTGTGTGTGTGTGTGGTGTGTGTGTGTGTTGTGTGTGTGAGTGTGGGTGGTTGTTGTGTGTGTGATGTGTTGGTGTGTGTGTGTGTGTGTGTGGTGGTGTTTTGTTGTGTGTGTGTGTTGTTGTTGTGTTGTGGTGGTGTGGGGCGCGCGGCGCGCGCGTGTGTGTGTGTGAGTATTTCTTGGTTGTCTTACGATCATGGGTGTGGCATGGAGTATCCATATTCATATTCATAATCATAGTAATATTCATAGTCATATTCATATTATATTCATATTCATAATCATAGTAATATTCATAGTCATATTCATATCTATGTTCATATTCATAATCATAGTAATATCTATATTCATATTTATATTCATATTTATATTCATATTCATATTCGTATTCACATTCACATTCATATTCATATTCATATTCATATTTTATCACAGTGGATTTATCGTATGAAACTTGGGATGCTCTCCCCTTTGAGAGAGCGTGTCGCCACAGTGTAGCCTGCAGCATCACCCATTGTTTTTAACCAAATGTTAGAAAGGCCAGATGGCCAAGAGACCTTCAAGAGCAGGGACCTAGGAAATGAATCGATCTCTACGATGTTGTATGCCAAGGCAGCCAGGACCTTGGGGTGTTTCTTGTTTACAACACCTGGAAAGTCTAGAAGTAAACTGAAAATTCCTGAAAAAATGTGGTGCACAATTGACACAGGACCCTTAAAGAGAAACAGCTGCCCTTCACAGACGAAAAAAAAAAAAAAAACAGGAGAGCAGAAGGGCCAGTCTTTAGACAAACCAACCAGTCACAGACTTCCTATTTGATCACTGACCAGTCTTCAGACAAACGAACCAGTCACAGACTTATGTGATCATTGGCCAGTCTTCAGACAAACCAACCAGTCACAGACTTCCCATGTGATCACTGACCAGTCTTCAGACAAACCAACCAGTCACAGACTTCCCATGTGATCACTGGCCAGTCTTCAGACAAACCAACCAGTCACAGACTTATGTGATCATTGGCCAGTCTTCAGACAAACCAACCAGTCACAAACTTCCCATGTGATCACTGACCAGTTTTCAGACAAACCAACCAGTCACAGACTTCCATGTGATCACTGGCCAGTCTTCAGACAAACCAACCAGTCACAGACTTCCCATGTGATCACTGGCCAGTCTTCAGACAAACCAACCAGTCACAGACTTATGTGATCATTGGCCAGTCTTCAGACAAACCAACCAGTCACAAATTTCCCATGTGATCACTGACCAGTCTTCAGACAAACCAACCAGTCACAGACTTCCATGTGATCACTGGCCAGTCTTCAGACAAACCAACCAGTCACTGACTTCTTATGTGATCACTGACCAGTCTTCAGACAAACCAACCAGTCACAGACTTCTTATGTGATCACTGGCCAGTCTTTAGACAAACCAACCAGTCACTGACTTATGTGATCACTGGCCAGTCTTCAGACAAACCAACCAGTCACAGACTTCCCATGTGATCACTGGTCAGTCTTCAGACAAACCAACCAGTCACTGACTTATGTGATCACTGGCCAGTCTTCAGACACACCAACCAGTCACAGACTTCCCATGTGATCACTGGTCAGTCTTCAGACAAACCAACCAGTCACTGACTTATGTGATCACTGGTCAGTCTTCAGACAAACCAACCAGTCACTGACTTATGTGATCACTGGTCAGTCTTCAGACAAACCAACCAGTCACAGACTTACGTGATCCCTGGCCAGTCTTAAGACAAACCAACCAGTCACAGACTTCCCATGTGATCACTGACCAGTCTTCAGACAAACCAACCAGTCACAGACTTCCCATGTGATCATTGGCCAGTCTTCAGACAAACCAACCAGTCACAGACTTATGTGATCACTGGCCAGTCTTCAGACAAACCAACCAGTCACAGACTTATGTGATCACTGGTCAGTCTTCAGACAAACCAACCAGTCACAGACTTCTGTGATCACTGGTCAGTTTTCAGACAAACCAACCAGTCACAGACTTACGTGATCACTGGTCAGTTTTCAGACAAACCAACCAGTCACATACTTATGTGATCACTGGCCAGTCTTCAGACAAACCAACCAGTCACAGATTCTTATGTGATCACTGGCCAGTCTTTAGACAAACCAACCAGTCACAGACTTATGTGATCACTGGTCAGTCTTCAGAGAAACCAACCAGTCACATACTTATGTGATCACTGGCCAGTCTTCAGAAAACCAACCAGTCACAGACTTCTTATGTGATCACTGGCCAGTCTTCAGACAAACCAACCAGTCACAGATTTCTTATGTGATCACTGGCCAGTCTTCAGACAAACCAACCAGTCACAGACTTCCATGTGATCACTGGCCAGTCTTCAGATAAACCAACCAGTCACAGACTTCTTATGTGATCACTGGCCAGTCTTTAGACAAACCAACCAGTCACAGACTTATGTGATCACTGGTCAGTTTTCAGACAAACCAACCAGTCACATACTTATGTGATCACTGGCCAGTCTTCAGACAAACCAACCAGTCACAGACTTCTTATGTGATCACTGGCCAGTTTTCAGACAAACCAACCAGTCACAGACTTCCCATGTGATCACTGGCCAGTCTTCAGACAAACCAACCAGTCACAGATTTCTTATGTGATCACTGACCAGTCTTCAGACAAACCAACCAGTCACTGACTTATGTGATCACTGGTCAGTTTTCAGACCAACCAACCAGTCACTGACTTATGTGATCCCTGGCCAGTCTTCAGAGAAACCAACCAGTCACTGACTTATGTGATCACTGGTCAGTCTTCAGACAAACCAACCAGTCACTGATTTACGTGATCACTGGTCAGTCTTCAGACAAACCAACCAGTCACAGACTTATGTGATCACTGGTCAGTCTTCAGACAAACCAACCAGTCACAGACTTCCCATGTGATCACTGGCCAGTCTTCAGACAAACCAACCAGTCACAGACTTCTGTGATCACTGGTCAGTCTTCAGACAAACCAACCAGTCACAGACTTATGTGATCACTGACCAGTCTTCAGTCAAACCAACCAGTCACAGACTTATGTGATCACTGACCAGTCTTCAGACAAACCAACCAGTCACTGACTTATGTGATCACTGACCAGTTTTCAGACAAACCAACCAGTCACAGACTTATGTGATCACTGGCCAGTCTTCAGACAAACCAACCAGTCACAGATTTCTTATGTGATCACTGACAAGTCTTCAGACAAACCAACCAGTCATAGACTTCCCATGTGATCACTGACCAGTCTTCAGACAAACCAACCAGTCACAGACTTCCCATGTGATCACCGGTCAGTCTTCAGACAAACCAACCAGTCACTGACTTATGTGATCACTGCCAGTCTTCAGACAAACCAACCAGTCACTGACTTATGTGATCACTGGTCAGTCTTCAGACAAACCAACCAGTCACAGACTTCCCATGTGATCACTGGCCAGTCTTCAGACAAACCAACCAGTCACAGACTTCCAATATGATCACTGCCAGTCTTCAGACAAACCAACCAGTCACTGACTTATGTGATCACTGACCAGTCTTCAGACAAACCAACCAGGCACAGACTTCCCATGTGATCACTGACCAGTCTTTAGACAAACCAACCAGTCACAGACTTACTGATCACTGTCAGTCTTCAGACAAACCAACCAGTCACTGACTTATGTGATCACTGTCAGTCTTCAGACAAACCAACCAGTCACAGACTTCCCATGTGATCACTGGCCAGTCTTCAGACAAACCAACCAGTCACAGACTTCCATGATCACTGCCAGTCTTCAGACAAACCAACCAGTCACGACTTATGTGATCACTGCCAGTCTTCAGACAAACCAACCAGGCACAGACTTCCCATGTGATCACTGACCAGTCTTCAGACAAACCAACCAGTCACAGACTTACGTGATCACTGGTCAGTCTTCAGACAAACCAACCAGTCACAGACTTCTGTGATCACTGGCAGTTTTCAGACAAACCAACCAGTCACTGACTTATATGATCACTGGTCAGTCTTCAGACAAACCAACCAGTCACAGACTTCTGTGATCACTGGCCAGTCTTCAGACAAACCAACCAGTCACAGACTTCCCATGAGATCACTGGCAAACAGACCGCCTGTCTTGTGTGAAACAAGTCAACCATCACACAAGATGTTTCGTGACAGACGTGAACATGAACCACAAAAAACACACACACAAAAAGAATAAAAACGCGTATTTCATACAACCAGACAAGACAGGCGCAAATTATTGACCAACTGGCCTTTATCAAGCATAATAAATTATCACAAACAAACAAACACCAGATATGAAAATTAGGAGAACAATACTGAAACTTCCCTGCTGCTCTGTCCAATGTGAGAAACAGAATAAACTGACTAAAATGACATCATAATGTGTTTTTTCGTGTTTGCTTGAAAGCGGGCAGTCATACTAGTTTTAGACGTTAACAGTTTCAATTTCTCAGGACGACGTCTCCGTGCTCGGAACGAATTTCATATGCACTAACGTCACAGGTGCCATGTGTATGGTGATCATGGCGCAAGCCTTAAGCCTGCACATAACCCTATGAACTGGCCAGGTCCTGAGGCCCTACCTAGACTATGTTTTACCTACTCTGTATTTTATGCTGGTATTGCGTCAGCCTATCATTGAGACGTTGACAACCAGCACCAACACCATTAGGTGTCCAAGACTTCAGTGTGTTTTCTACTTATTATCTTATTTGATTGTTTGTTCGTGTGTTTATTTTTGGTTTAGCTTGTTTTGTTTTTGTTCGTTTTCGTTTGTTTGTTTGTTGGTTGTTGTTGTTGTTGTGTTTGGTTGTTGTTTGGTTTGGTTGGTTTCGTTTGTTTCTTGTTTGTTTTTGTTCGTTTGTTTGTTTGTTTGTTATGTAATGTTGCTTCGTATTTTATTTTGCTTGCTGTTTGTTGGGGTTTTTGATTCTACTGCTTGTCGCTTGATTGCTGACCTGTATTCCCCAAGCTGTGTTAGTATGTATGTATAGGTCTGTTTTTATGTGGCAAAGCTTGGCATATGTATTAACATAACTACACAGGAAAACACTCAGGACCCAGATGGAAATAACACTGATCACACTCAATGCGCCCTAAAATTGGGAATGCAAACCCCAACCGTTTTCATATGACAAGTAATATGACTTTAGAGCAAAAAAACTTTGAGTCATTAGCGAATAACAGGTAAGCAGGACGAGGTACTAGTCAGAGTAAAGCCCAGGAGAAAATAACAAAAACTAACAAAAATCAAATGGAACTCAAAAAATGGATTGAAGTGTCCCTGAACCGTTTAAGGATCTGTACAAGCAATCAACTTGCAAAAAAAAAACAACTAACATTTCCGCGAATTCAGAGGTAGGTGTGATTCGCTGACTATATGTTATAGAAGTAGATAAACTCAGAAATAAAAAAACCTGCACATGCATACATACAAAAATACAATATTCAATATACAAATATCACATATATAATGTCTGCACGTGTGTGTTGAGAGGGAAAGAACGAGAGAAAGATTGCAATGGCAAGGTGAAAAACCAAATAACAACAGTTCCGCGATTAGTGTGTAGTGTTGTGCGCGTGCAGTATAAATATATTATACCATATATATACACATAATACTACATACCGATATTCAACTACACACATGCATCATATACAAATAAAATATATGTGTGTGGTGAGAGAGAGAGGGGAAGGAGAAGGAGCGAGAGAGAGAGAGAAGAGACAGAATGAAACAACAACAGACAAGAAAAGAGGAAGACAAATAGATGCATATAAAATCTACGTACTCATCCCGTTCAGTCAGTCTGCAACACAACACACATACATACATACATACATACATACATACATATATACATACATACAACATACATACATATATATATATACATACATACATACATATATACATACATACATACATACATACATACATACATATACATATACATACACACATACATACATGCATTCATATATACATACATACATATATACATACATACATACATCCATACATATATACATACATACATACATATATACATACATACATACATACATACATATATACATACATACATGCATACATTCATACATATATACATACATGCATTCATATATACATACATGCATACATACATACATATATACATACATATATACATACATACATACATACATACATGCATACATACATACATATATACATACATACATACATGTATACATACATACATACATATATACATATATACATTATACATACATACATACATACATACATATATACATACATACCTGCATACATTCATACATACATACATACATGCATTCATATATACATACATACATACATACATGTCGTTCAAAACCTGCGAACTGGATCCTCTTCCAGGTTCTCTCTACTCTGACTGTCTCCCTACTCTCCTCCCATTCATCACTGACATCATCAACACTTCTCTTCAAACTGGAACTGTCCCAGATTCTTTCAAGTCTGCTATTGTTCACCCTCTGCTCAAGAAATACAATT
>CM060306.1:124346457-124361457 GCA_030674185.1 Monoplex corrugatus | reverse complement strand
TTAACTGGATCTTTGAGTCCACAGTTGTCTCAAAAGACCCCCTCAGCGCGCATAAGCACTCGTAACAGTAAACAAGGTAAGAGTGAAAAACCCCATGAGGTCACAGATAACATGGACACCTGTTTTTGTTTGTTTGTTTTTTATCTGGCCACATTTCGAGCACCTATACCTGATTTCTTTGTTTATCTTCCTGTATATCTCCTCGTTTCTCTTTGCCTTCCTCCTTTCCTCCATCAGGCCCAAAATTTCATTAGTCATCCAGCTCTTTTTTCCTTTTCTATTTGCCTTAGGGATTTCTTCACAAGCTTCATTTGTGGAACTTCTCAACTTTGTCCATTGTTCCTCACTGTCACCAATGTCTTCCAGAGCACTGAATTTGTTTTGAACATGTACATTAAATTTTTGACGTATCATTTCATCTGACTTTAAGAGTCCAAGGTTTAGTTTGATGTTGCTTTTGGTCTGTTTCCTTTTCCTCAATTTCAGCCTAAACCTTCCCACTACCGGATTGAAGCTAAGGAAGCTTGGCTGAACACAAAATGCAAAGAGGTGGAGGAACGACACAAAATGGATCCTCAGGGTATGTACAGACGAATTGAAGAAATTGTCCACAGGAAAAATACATGCACATCAACTGGTTGCTTAAAATCGAAAGATGGCACGCTTATCATGGAAAAAGACAAAATATTAGACAGATGGGGACAGTACATTAAAGACCTTTTTGAGGATGACAGAAACGAAGAACACATTATAAAAAAGAACATTGAAGGACCACCCATAATGAAAGATGAAGTTAGAGCAGCACTGAAAAAGATGAAACCAGGGAAAGCCCCAGGACCAGACAACATTACTACAGAGATGATTGAAGCCCTGGAGGAATTTGGCATAGAAAAAAAAGCAGTCCTCCTAAATGAAATTTACGACACTGGAAAAATCCCCAAAGATATGTCAAAATCAATTTTCATTGCACTTCCAAAGAAGACAGGGGCTATAGAATGCGAACTCCATCGCACAATCAGTTTGATGAGTCATGTAACAAAAATCCTGTTAAGAATAATCATGATGAGGACAAGGAATAGAATCAAAAGAGAAATAGCAGAAGAACAGTGTGGATTTGTGGAGGGGAAAGGAACTATTAATGCCATATACATCCTAAGAACTATCATAGAGAGGTCAATTGAGATGAATAAGGATTTGTATTTATGCTTTGTTGACTATACCAAGGCTTTCGATCGGGTACGACATGATGAATTGATCAACCAACTGGAGAGACTCAATGTCGATGGAAAAGATCTACGAATAATCAGGAATATGTACTGGGAACAAACAGCTGCAATGAGAATAGAAAACAATATAAGCTCTTTTCAAAACACAGGTTAATAAGTTCAAATACCTGGGAACAGTCATTTCATCAGACGGCAGATGCACATCGGAAATAGCTGGCAGAATCGGCCAAGCCAAAACAGCGTTCAAGAAGATGAAAAGCATTCTTACCAACAAATGCCTATCAATTAACATCAGAAAGAGAGTCCTTGAATGTTATATAGAACCAATACTGTTGTACGGATGCGAGGCGAGGACAGTCAACAAGCAAAGCCAGAGCAGGATCGAGGCAGCCGAGATGTGGTTTCTCAGAAGAATGTTGAGAGTTCCATGGAAAACAAAGAAAACAAACGAGACAGTCTTGATGGAGGCAGACACAAGTAGATCACTTATAAGGAAGATTAGGAAAAGACAAGCAACATTTATAGGCCATTTTATGAGGAAGGGGGATTTGGAGCACCTAGTCACAACGGGAAAGCTGGAGGGAAAGAGAGCACCAGGTAGACCCAGGGAGAGAATGCTGGACGGACTTGCAGAGTGGCTGGGGATGAGGAGGGTGGGGGAGATGCTGGGGGCAACGAGGGATAGAGATGGTTGGAAGTCCATGGTCGCCAACGCCATGCGGCAGGGCACCTGATGATGATGATGATGATGATGTGTTGTATTAGTCACCCTGTATTGGTGGTGACCACTACTAAACACCACTGTCTCTTACCTCAGTGATCCACGGTCTAATAACATTTTTCATGTGGTATGTTGTATCGGTCACTCTTTGTTGGTGGTGACCGCCACCACACACCACTGTCTCTTACCTCAGCGATCCACAGTTTGGTAACATTTGTCATGTGCTGTGTTGTATCGGTCACTCTCTGTTGGTCGTTGTTGGACGGAGATGTTACTGTCGATTTCCATCTGACAAAGACGACACTCAATACACTTGTGTGCTCAACATCTGGCACACTTGTTGATTGTAATACATTCACACACAGATACACACACACACGCGCGCTCGCACATCACACACACACACACACACACACACACACACACACACACACACACACACACACACACACACACACACACACACACACACACACACAATATATATATATATATATATATATATATATATATATATACATGCACGCACGCACGCAAAAGTAGATGTATGCATGAACACACATCTCTGTTTCCTATATGTTACTTGGTCACATGGAAACTGATGTTAAGCACCACATAAACTCTCCATGGGACTCCGTCATGTGCTGTGTTGTATCAGTCACTCTTCAAAAGAACTCTTTAGAACCATGAATCATCTCCTTGGCACACGAAAAGATTTACCTCTCCCAACAAAACACACAAATGAAGAACTCCCATCTGTATTTCACCACCAAAATACAAACTCTTCGTGACAGGCTTGACAGGACACCCTGTCAACCATGCCCACCTGACCCTTCCTTCTCTGGGACACCTCTTACTACTTTTACCCCAGTCTCGCAAGAAGAAATTCTCAACACAATCAGATCCATGTCGTTCAAAACCTGCGAACTGGATCCTCTTCCAGGTTCTCTCTACTCCGACTGTCTCCCTACTCTCCTCCCATTCATCACTGACATCATCAACACTTCTCTTCAAATTGGAACTGTCCCAGATTCTTTCAAGTCTGCTATTGTTCACCCTCTGCTCAAGAAATACAATTTAGACCCAAATGAACTGAAAAATTACCGGCCTATCTCTAATCTCTTTCTTGTCAAAACTCCTTGAAAAAGTTGTCCTCAACCAGCTGAACTCTCACCTGTCTGCCAACAATCTCCTCAATCCTTTCCAGTCAGCCTACCGCCAGTGCCATAGCACTGAAACTGCCCTGCTACACATTCTCAACAATCTCCTCCTTGCAACTGATACTGGCAAAGCCTCTCTCCTCACACTCCTTGATCTGTCTGCAGCCTTTGATACCATTGATCATGGTATTCTCCTTTCTAGACTTCATCATACTTTAGGCATCTCTGACATTGCTCTCTCCTGGTTCACTTCATATCTATCAAACAGAAAACAAACTGTTCTCATTAATGGCACTTACTCTCAACCTGCATACCTGACCTGTGGTGTTCCACAAGGATCTGTCCTTGGCCCTGCTCTTTTCACTCTTTACACTTCCCCCCTGTCCATCATCATCAACTCCCACTCTATAAAACACCACTTCTATGCTGATGACACCCAACTTCAAGACAGTGACTCACCTGACAATATACAACACCTCTTGACTCGAGTGTTACTCGGTCATTAAGAACTGGATGACATACAATAAACTTCAGCTTAACGACGACAAGACAGAAGCTATCCTCATTGGCACCCGTCAGAAACTTTCTCAGCTGCCTCCTCTTTCTCTCCCATTATGTAACACATCAGTCCCAATTTCTGATTCAGCTAAAAACCTTGGTGTCTGCATTGACTCTACCCTGTCCATGAACAACTTTGTTTCTCAAACTGCCAGATCTTGCTACTATCACCTCCATCGTATAAGTCTGATCAGGAAGTATCTCTCTGTCGAAACAACTGCAAAACTCGTTCTCTCCTTCATAATGTCTCGCATTGACTATTGCAATTAACTCCTGTCTGGTCTTCCTGCCTCCACCATTCACATCCTACAGCGCATTCAAAACAATGCTGCACGCCTTGTACTCAAAAAGAAAAAAGCTGCCCACATATCTCCTCTCCTGGCACAACTTCACTGGCTCCCTGTATCAAAGCGTATACAGTACAAACTAGACACCATGTGCTACGAAAGCCTCAATAACGCAGCCCCCAATTACCTGTCAAGCCTACTTGAGATCTATGTTCCCTCACGTACCCTCCGCTCTGCCTCCGATCCTCTGACTTTTCGCTTTCCACGCACTAAGCTCAATAACTATGATCCACGAGCCTTCTCTGTTTCTGGTCCACTCTCCTGGAACAAACTTCCTCTCTCAGTCCGTCAGCAACCTACTTTTGTCTCCTTCAAGTCCGCTCTCAAAACTCACCTTTTCTCCTCTGCATAAAATCCTGACCTCACTCAACCCCTCTGCAGCCTGTCTCCACTCGGAGGGGAATCACATTGTAATATATAATTGTATATAATATGCTCTCTATAATTTTCCATTACTTTCATTCTTTTTCCCCATTTATAGCCATGCGTGTGTGTGTGTGTGTGTGTGTGTGTGTGTGTGTGTGTGTGTGTGTGTGTGTGTGTGTGTGTGTGTGTGTGTGTGTGTGTGGTGCGTGCGTGCGTGGGTATGTGTCTGTTTCAGCGCTTAGATTTGATTTTATCAAGATTTTGCGCTATATAAATATTGTAATTATTATTATTATTATTATCACCACTTTAACTTGTTCTCTACAACATATACACAAAATAGCTTGCTTACCTAAATAATAACGGACTAGCCCATATCCTCACTTTTGCTGATGACGAACTCATCTACAAGACAGGTAAGAATGCATCAGAAAGAAATAAAGCAGTCCAAGAACAGTTAAACAATGTAGACCACTGGTGCCAGGAAACCGGATCGGCAATCAACCCCACCAAAGTACAGGAACTGTTCTGCACCCTTGACAACAGTTTGCAAGATTAGATGTAGCAGCAGAGCAATACGCAAGACGCGAAGAGTCATGAATATAAGTGAAAAGACCCGAGAGACGGTTGGAGAAAACAACAGTCAACCATCATATCACACAACATGGATCAAGTGGTTTGGCCATCTGACAGTATGCCTGTCAGCCAGTCAGCCCCTAGAGTCCACAGCACAGATGGTCGAGGTTCTGAGTCAGAACAGGACCGAGAGATGGTTTGAGAAAACAACAGTCAGCCATCACATAACACAGTAGTGGATCAAGTGGTTGGCCATTTGACAGGATGCCAGTCAACCAGTCAGCCCCACAGCACAGATGGTCGGGGTTCAGAGCCACAGCAGGACCTCGACAGGGCTCTTCTATACGGAATGGCAGATACACATACACCTACACTCTAATTTAACACCAGGCTTTTTGTCGGCTGCAGACTGTTTCATATTCTATCACACAATGAAAAAGAACGGTGATATAATACATCCTCAAATGTTGTGTGGCTATGTCCCAAGGTTTATCATTTCCCCACCTTGTCGTTCTTTTCGTAAACAAGCCGAGAAGAAGTACCTGGGAAGACAGTCGCTCTTATTGCCATGTTGTAAAATTTGTAGGTACAATTTATATATGCTGAATGGATTGACAGTTGTTTTTACAACTGTTTTGTGTAGGCAATGTAGACGGGAACACACACTGTACTCTGACTCACACAGAAACATTCAGGCGTTTGAGTCCAAGTCCTCGAGGAACTGCTTTGCACGTCCTACCTCCAGCATAAGACCACTGAGGACATATGGGTCAAAATGAAGACCTTTTTGCCATCATAGCGACGGCTTCTGCCAACTGTCAAACGACTCAAGTCTGATCGTTTGGTCACGTCATAGACCATCCTTCAGAATATTAGAAAGGAGGCCATTACTTAGATCGAGAGAGGAAGGGCTGGGTGGTAAATGTCAAAGACTGGACCAACCTCAGTTTCAACTTCAGTGTTAATTTCCCAAGATGACGTCTCAGCGCTCAGAATCAATTCTATATGCACTATCGTCACAGGTGCCACATGATGGAGAAGATCCAGAATGATCACGACACCCGCCTTAAGCCTGCATGTAAACCCACGAGCTGGCCAGGTCCTGAGGTTCTACCTAGATAGTTCCATAACCTTGGGGTCGTAGGAGAGTGAGGTGGAAGAGACTTCAACTTTTCCTGGGGTCAGCACTACGAGGGCGGTGCCCATCCCGTCTCCCTAGATTCAAATCCATATTCATAATCGCATTTTTTAACCAAGACTTCAGAAAGGCAAGAAGGCTAATTTGTCTACAAGGGGTAGGACCTGGGAAATCAATCTATCTCTCCTATGTTTTATATCAAGGCAGCTGGGCAATGCCCTGATCTCACGATTTTCAACTGCCGTGGGATCTTAAGTGTGCGCAGCCAAAAGGCACACGGGTCCGACTCGTTTTTCGTCCCCTTCCAAAGGACTAGACGTTCAGTTCGATTTTCCGGTCAAACTGATGAGAAAAATCGAGGCCTGTACGGGGAGCGAACCCTGGAACGCCGAGTTTAGTTATTGGCAGGCGAACGTTTGAACCATTCTGCCACTCTTCTCCCTAGAGGCCAAATGTATAGTGGGTAGATAACCAATGTGGGGAGGAGAAATTAAACAAAACATTTAGGACCAACCTAAGCGTGCCTGAACTGCTAAATAGAGGATCCCATATTGGTCACAAGAATTTTTTTTAAAAGGTAAGAAGGCGTGGCAGTTACCTGTCAAATGCATAACGGTCGACGAATGCTCGAATTTCTATCTTGTTCTGTGTCTTTGTATATGTACCTTGAGAAAATAGAACAAAGAACGATCACAACACAGATGAGCTCCTCACATCGATCATTCACTGAAAACTTATATACGTGTTAACTGATGATGACGATGAACTTTCCAGTCGATATGTGTTAAATGATGATGACGATGAACTTTCCAGTCGATATGTGTTAACTGATGATGACGATGAACTTTCCAGTCGATGTGTGTTAACTGATGATGACGATGAACTTTCCAGTCGATGTGTGTTAACTGATGATGACGATGAACTTTCCAGTTGATGTGTGTTAACTGATGATGACGATGGACTTTCCAGTCGATATGTGTTAACTGTATGACGATGAACTTTCCAGTCGATATGTGTGAAAAAGATGAAACCAGGAAAAGCCCCAGGACCAGACAACATTACTATAGAGATGATTGAAGCTCTGGAGGAATTCGGTATAGAAAAAATAACAGTCCTCCTGAATGAAATTTAAGACACTGGAAAAATCCCCAAAGATATGTCAAAATCAATTTTCATTGCACTTCTAAAGAAGACAGGGGCTATAGAATGCGAACTCCATCGCACAATCAGTTTGATGAGTCATGTAACCAAGAGCCTATTAAGAATAATCATGATGAGGACGAGGAATAGAATCAAAAGAGAAATAGCTGATGAACATGTGGATTTGTGGAGGGGAAAGGAACTATTAATGCCATATACATCCTAAGAACTATCATAAAGAGGTCAATCGAGATGAACAAGGATTTATATTTATGCTTTGTTGATTATACCAAGGCTTTCGATCGGGTAAGACATGAAGAATTGATCAACCAACTAGAAAGACTCAATATTGATGGAAAAGATCTACGAATAATCAGAAATATGTATTGGGAACAAACAGCTGCAATGAGAATAAAAAAACCGATATAAGCTCTTTCCAAAATATCAAAAGAGGAGTCAGACAGGGTTGTGTTTTGTCACCAAATCTGTTTTCACTTTACAGCGAAAACATCATGAGAAACCTAGAGGAAGACCCTGGATTAAAGGTTGGAGGAAAAATGATAAACAACATTCAATACGCAGATGACACCGTGCTTATTGCAGAAAGTGGAAGGGACCTACAATACCTTGTGAATATACTAGAAATAGAAAGCAGAGGTAAGGGGCTGGAACTAAACAGCAGGAAGACTGAAGTCATGGTGATCAGTAAAAAAAACATGAAATCCCCTCCTGCAAAATAACAGCAAATGGCACTACCTTGAGACAGGTTGATAAGTTTAAATACCCGGGAACGATCATTTTACCAGACGGCAGATACACATCAGAAATAGCCAGCAGAATCGGCGAAGCCAAAACAACATTCAAGAAGATGAAAAGCATTCTTACCAACAGATGCCTATCAATTAACATCAGGAAGAGAGTTCTTGAATGTTACATAGAACAAATAGTGTTGTACGGTTGCGAGGCGTGGACAGTCAACAAGCAAAGCCAGAACAAGATTGAGCAGCCGAGATGTGGTTTCTAAGAAGGATGTTGAGAGTTCCATGGACAGCAAAGAAAACAAACGAGACAGTCTTGATGGAGGCAGACACAAGTAGATAATTCATCAGAAGGAAGATTAGGAAAAGACAGTCAACATTTATAGGCTATTTTATGAGGAAAGGGGAATTGGAACACCTGGTCACAACAGGAAAGCTGGAGGGAAAGAGAACACCGGGTAGACCCAGGGAGAAGATACTAGACGGACTTGCAGAGTGGCTGGGGATAAGGAGGGTGGAAGAGAAGCTTGAGGCAACAAGAGATAGAGACAGATGGAAGTCCATAATCGCCAACGCCATACGGCAAGGCACCTGATGATGATGATGTGTTCACTGATGATGACGATGGACTTTCCAGTCGATATCTGTTAACTGATGATGACTATGGACTTGCCAGTTGATGTATTCACTGATGATGACGATGGGGTTTCCACTCGATATGTATTAAATGATGATGACGATGGACTTTCTCAATTCCCCACTCTCTCTCCTACTGATGCTCGTCGTTCTACA
This sequence comes from Monoplex corrugatus, assembly GCA_030674185.1. Lineage (NCBI taxonomy): Eukaryota > Metazoa > Mollusca > Gastropoda > Littorinimorpha > Ranellidae > Monoplex > Monoplex corrugatus. The sequence continues at coordinate 124,352,675 of CM060306.1, read as the reverse complement.
GGTGTAGTGACCGCCATGTGTAAACAATGGACTCAACATTGACATAACCAGGTGCAGTAACTGTCACGTGTAAAATGACATAACCAGGTCAGTAACTGTCACGTGTAAAATGACATAACCAGGTACAGTAACTGTCACGTGTAAAATGACATAACCAGGTGCAGTAACTGTCACGTGTAAAATGACAAAACCAGGTACAGTAGCTGTCACATGTAAAATGACATAACCAGGTGCAGTAACTGTCACGTGTAAAATGACATAACCAGGTACAGTAACTGTCACGTGTAAAATGACATAACCAGGTGCAGTAACTGTCACGTGTAAAATGACAAACAGGTACAGTAACTGTCACATGTAAAATGACATAACCAGGTACAGTAACTGTCACGTGTAAAATGACATAACCAGGTACAGTAACTGTCACGTGTAAAATGACATAACCAGGTACAGTAACTGTCACGTGTAAAATGACATAACCAGGTACAGTAACTGTCACGTGTAAAATGACATAACCAGGTACAGTAACTGTCACGTGTAAAATGACATAACCAGGTACAGTAACTGTCACGTGTAAAATGACATACCAGGTACAGTAACTGTCACGTGTAAAATGACATAACCAGGTACAGTAAGCTGTCACGTGTAAAATGACATAATCAGGTACAGTAACTGTCACGTGTAAAATGACATAACCAGGTACAGTAACTGTCACGTGTAAAATGACATAATCAGGTACAGTAACTGTCACGTGTAAAATGACATAACCAGGTACAGTAACTGTCACGTGTAAAATGACATAATCAGGTACAGTAACTGTCACGTGTAAAATGACATAACCAGGTACAGTAACTGTCACGTGTAAAATGACATAACCAGGTCAGTAACTGTCACGTGTAAAATGACATAACCAGGTACAGTAACTGTCACGTGTAAAATGACATAACCAGGTACAGTAACTGTCACGTGTAAAATGACATAACAGGTCAGTAACTTCAGTGTAAATGACACAGGTACAGTAACTGTCACGTGTAAAATGACATAACCAGGTACAGTAACTGTCACGTGTAAAATGACATAACCAGGTACAGTAACTGTCACGTGTAAAATGACACAACCAGGTACAGTAACTGTCATGTGTAAAATGACATAACCAGGTACAGTAGCTGTCACGTGTAAAATGACCTGACCAGGTACTGTACCTGTCACGTGTAAAATGACCTGACCAGGTACAGTAACTGTCACGTGTAAAATGACCTGACCAGGTACAGTAACTGTCACGTGTAAAATGACCTGACCAGGTACAGTAACTGTCACGTGTAAAATGACATAACCAGGTACAGTAGCTGTCACGTGTAAAATGACATAACCAGGTACAGTAACTGTCACGTGTAAAATGACATAACCAGGTACAGTAACTGTCACGTGTAAAATGACATAACCAGGTACAGTAACTGTCACGTGTAAAATGATCTGACCAGGTATAGTAACTGTCACAATTAAAATGACATAATCAGGTACAGTAACTGTCACGTGTAAAATGACATAACCAGGTACAGTAACTGTCACGTGTAAAATGACCTGACCAGGTACAGTAACTGTCACGTGTAAAATGACATAACCAGGTGCAGTAGCTGTCACGTGTAAAATGACATAACCAGGTGCAGTAACTGTCACGTGTAAAATGACATAACCAGGTACAGTAAGTGTCACGTGTAAAATGACATAATCAGGTATAGTAACTGTCACGTGTAAAATGACATAATCAGGTACAGTAAGTGTCACGTGTAAAATGACATAATCAGGTACAGTAACTGTCACGTGTAAAATGACATAACCAGGTACAGTAACTGTCACGTGTAAAATGACATAACCAGGTACACTAACTGTCACGTGTAAAATGACATAACCAGGTACAGTAACTGTCACGTGTAAAATGACATAACCAGGTACAGTAACTGTCATGTGTAAAATGACATAATCAGGTACAGTAACTGTCACGTGTGAAATGACATAACCAGGTACAGTAACTGTCACGTGTAAAATGACATAACCAGGTACAGTAACTATCACGTGTAAAATGACACAACCAGGTACAGTAACTGTCATGTGTAAAATGACATAACCAGGTACAGTAGCTGTCACGTGTAAAATGACCTGACCAGGTACTGTACCTGTCACGTGTAAAATGACCTGACCAGGTACAGTAACTGTCACGTGTAAAATGACCTGACCAGGTACAGTAACTGTCACGTGTAAAATGACCTGACCAGGTACAGTAACTGTCACGTGTAAAATGACATAACCAGGTACAGTAGCTGTCACGTGTAAAATGACATAACCAGGTACAGTAACTGTCACGTGTAAAATGACATAACCAGGTACAGTAACTGTCACGTGTAAAATGACATAACCAGGTACAGTAACTGTCACGTGTAAAATGATCTGACCAGGTATAGTAACTGTCACGTGTAAAATGACATAACCAGGTACAGTAAGTGTCACGTGTAAAATGACATAATCAGGTACAGTAACTGTCACGTGTAAAATGACATAACCAGGTACAGTAACTGTCACGTGTAAAATGACATAACCAGGTACACTAACTGTCACGTGTAAAATGACATAACCAGGTACAGTAGCTGTCACGTGTAAAATGACATAACCAGGTATAGTAACTGTCACGTGTAAAATGACATAACCAGGTACAGTAACTGTCACGTGTAAAATGACATAATCAGTTACAGTAACTGTCACGTGTAAAATGACATAATCAGGTACAGTAACTGTCACGTGTAAAATGACATAATCAGGTACAGTAACTGTCACGTGTAAAATGACACAACCAGGTATAGTAACTGTCACGTGTAAAATGACATAATCAGGTACAGTAACTGTCACGTGTAAAATGACATAATCAGGTACAGTAACTGTCCCGTGTAAAATGACATAATCAGGTACAGTAACTGTCACGTGTAAAATGATCTGACCAGGTATAGTAACTGTCACGTGTAAAATGACATAATCAGGTACAATACAGTAATTGTCAGACAAATAGACAGACAGGCAGAGACAGAGAGAAACAGAGAATGACAGGCAGAGACAGAGAGAAACAGAGAAAGACAGAGACAGAGAGAAACAGAGAAGACAGACAGAGACAAAGAGAAACAGAGAAAGACAGACAGAGACAGAGAGAAACAGAGAAAGACAAACAGAGGCAGACAGATGTTACCTGACACAGAAACCAGAGTGACCAGAGCCAGGAGGAGAGCAGTCAAACCCACAACCATCTTGAAACCCGTACAGATCAGCTGTGGTATCATGGCCAAGTGACAATGATTTTTATACTTACAACGTGCATTGCAATACGCCCTGCCTACCTGACACAGGATCTTTGCGGTTGCAACTGCCTCTCTGGTCTCCATAGAATAACAGCTGCATACAAATAACAAAGCCAGAACATATCTCCAGTCTTTCATTTCCTTGCATATCAAAACTACGTCTTGTTTTGGGGTTGGTCTGCTTTGGATGACGAAAGAAACGAATCTATTCCCCAGAACTTTGGCACATCTCAACCACAGTAACGTTCACTCTGCCTCTCTCAACAGGAAATGAAAAAGTTATCAACAAAATAAAAACGGCGATGTTTCTGTATCTCTTCAGATACTCTTTCCCTTCAGGTTCTTAGATTTGAACTATCTACAGGTCGGCCAGCGTTCTTTTGCTGTTTCGGGACCATCTGCCTGGAATAAACTTCCATTCTCCCTTCGTCCATCTCCTATCCTTTCTGCTTTTAAATCCAAAACATTCGTCTGCGTCATTCTCTCTCTCAGTGGTGTGTGTTCGTGGTATTGTGAGATAAACCAGAACTCAGCGATGTGTGCTCATAATATTGTGAGATAAACCAGATTTCCGAAGTATGTGCTCAGAATATTGGAGATAAACCAGAACTCAGAAGTGTGTGTTCAGAATATTGTTAGATAAACCAGAATTCCGAAGTATGTGTTCATAACATTGTGAGATAAACCAGAACTCAGAACTATAATTGTTATGCTCTTAATACTTTGAAATAAACCAGAACTTAAATGTATGTCCTCACAATATTGTGAGACAAACTGCAACTCAAAAGTATGTGCTCATAATATTGTCAGATTATCCAGAACTCAGAAGTATGTGCTCATAACAATGTGAGATAAAGTAGAACTCAGAAGTGTGTGATCACAATATTGTGAGATAAACCAGAACCCAGAAGTATGTGCTCATAATATTGTGAGATAAACCAAAACTCAAAAGTGCATATTCCCAACATTGTGAGACAAATCAGAACTCAGCAGTATGTACTCATAATATTATGAGACAAACAAAAACTCAGACGCATATGCTCATAACATTGAGAAATAAACTAGAACTCAGCACGTGTTCATACTATTGTGAGATAAACCAGAACCCAGAAGCATGTGCTCATGATGTTGTGAGATAAATTAGAATTCAGAAGTATGTGCTCTTAATATTTTGAGATAAACCAGAACTCAGAAGTATGTGCTCATAATATTGTGAGATAAACCAGATGTATGTGCTCATGATATTATCAGATAAACCAGAACTCAGAAGTATGTGCTCTAATATTTTAAGATAAACCAGAACTCAAAAGTATGTGCTCTAATATTTTAAGATAAACCAGAACTCAACACTGTATGCTCATAACATTGGGAGATGAACAAGAACTCAGGAGTATGTGCTCATAATATTGTGAGATAAACCAGAACTCAGAAGCATGTGTTCATAAGATTGTGAGATACATGTAAACCAGAAATCTGACGTATGTGCTCATATTGTGAGACAAACCAGAACTCGGCAGTATGTGCTCATAATATTGTGAATTAAACAGTACTCAGAAGTTGATATTGTGAGATAAACCAGAACTCAGAAGCATGTGTTCATAAGATTGTGAGATAAACCAGAAGTCTGACGTATGTGCTCATATTGTGAGATGAACCAGAACTCGGCAGTATGTGCTCATAATATTGTGAGGTAAATCAGAGCTCAGAAGTTTGTGCTCATAATATTGTGAGATAAACCATAATTCAGAAGTGCGTGCTCATAATACTGCGAGATAAACCAGAATTTAAGCGTATGTGTTCGTAATATCGTGAGAAAACTACAACTCAAAAGTATGTGCTCAAAATATTGTGAGAGTAGCTAGAACTCAATAATGTATGCTCATAACATTGTGAGACACACCAGAACTCAGAAGTATGTGCTTATAACACTGTGAGACACACTTCAACTCAGAAGTATGTGCTTAAAACATTGTGAAATAAACTAGAACTCAGAAGCATGTGCTCATATCATTGTGAAATAAACTAGAACTCCGCATGTGTTCATACTATTGTGAAATAAACCAGAACTCAGCAGTATGTGCTCATACTATTGTGAAATAAACCAGAACTCAGCAGTATGTGCTCATAATATTGTGAGATAAACCAGAACTCAGAAGTATGTGCTCATAACACTGTGAAAAACCAGAACTCCGCATGTATTCATACTATTGTGAGACAAACCAGACTCAGAAGCATGTGCTCATAATATTGTGAGATAAACCATAATTCAGAAGTATGTGTTCATAATACTGTGAAATAAACCAGAACTTAAATGTATGCCGTCATAGTACTGTGAGATAAACCATAATTCAGAAGCATGTGTCCATATTATTGTGAGATAAACCAGAACTCAGAAGCATGTGCTCTTAATATTTTGAGATAAACCAGAGCTCAGAAGTATGTGCTCATAATACTGTGAGATAAACCAGAATTTAAGCGTATGTGCTCATAATATTGTGAGACAAACTGCAAGTCAAAAGTATGTGGTCAAAATATTGTGAGAGTAGCCAGAACTCAGCAATATGTGCTCATAATATTGTGAGACACACTAGAACTCAGAAGTGTGTGTTTATCATCATCATCATCAGGTGCCTTGCCGCATGGCGTTGGCGATTATGGACTTCCATCTGTCTCTGTCTCTTGTTGCCTCAAGCATCTCTTCCACCTTCCTTGTCCCCAGCCCATCTTAACATCTTAATGCTTTCATCAGTCTGGTGATGGTGGCGATGTTTCCTTGGTCCAGTTGTCCTCTCCATTTCAAGACCTTGCCAGTGCCTGAAGTTTTGCCAGGCTGAAGACATTTGCCTGATAACTGCTGTTGTGGTTTGGTTGAAGCGTGTA
>CM060306.1:124336457-124343957 GCA_030674185.1 Monoplex corrugatus | reverse complement strand
CATCCGTACAACAGTATTGGTTCTATATAACATTCAAGGACTCTCTTTCTGATGTTAATTGATAGGCATTTGTTGGTAAGAATGCTTGTCATCTTCTTGAATGCTGTTTTGGCTTGGCCGATTCTGCCAGCTATTTCCGATGTGCATCTGCCGTCTGATGAAATGACCGTTCCCAGGTATTTGAACTTATTAACCTGGTGTCAAGGTTGTGCCATTTGCTGTTATTTTGCATGAAGGGATTTCATACATGAAGGGATTTTTTACTGATCACCATGACTTCAGTCTTCCTGCTGTTTAGTTCCAACCCCTTACCTTTGCTTTCTGTTTCTAGTATATTCACAAGGTTTGTAGGTCCCTTTCATTTTCTGCAATTAGGTAAAGGTTATTTCAGAAATAGCTGAGAAAATCTTCCAGTCGTCTTAGAGTCCAGGAGTTGACATTGCCACGCAGGTAGACACGCATTATTCTTACCTGTCAACATAAAATCTGAACGCCCAGCCAAAAGATACTGTAGACACAATGCCCGTACTTGGTATGGGAACCCTTGACAAAAATCATACAAAAGATATTACTGATTATCTATATTTTTAATTTCGATTTCAGTTTCTCCAGATAACGTCTTGATGTTCGGAATAAATTCCATATACGCAGACGCCACTGGCGCCATGTGAGGGAAAATGTCCATATTTATCATGGCACAAGCCTCTAAGAGAGACAAATCGTGCGTCCTCCACAAATATTTATACAGAGGGTGCTCCCATTACGGTTGGATACCAATGTATTTATATTTCATTCTAGTCACAAAACATTCGATGGTAATTATCGGACACAAAATCATAACACCTCAAAACCTGGCAAAAGAATGCACAGTTTTCCTTCACCGAAGAGTTTCCCCCCTTACGTTCAGAAAAATCATCTGTTTCTTCCACTGTATCATAATTATCTACGCAAAATGACTACTGTCGATTTTAAATTTCCACACGAGTCAACATGAAATTCAACATCTCTGTCTGTCTCTCTCTGTCTCTCTCCATACACACACACACAACACACACACACACACACACACACACACACACACACACACGCACGCACGCACCCACGCACGCACGCACGCACCCACGCACACACCACACACACACACACACACACACACACACACACACACACACACATATATATATATATATATATATCATACACACACACACACACACATACCTGTTTGATGACTTACATACGTTGTGTTGTGTGACATGCACACATGTAGTACTTGTATTGCACTTTTGTGTGTCATTGATTTTATTATCATTAATGCTGTCTCTCTGTCTATTTCCCTCTTTTCTCTCTGTCTTTCTGTCTCTCTCTGTCTCTGTCTCTCTCTGTCTCTGTCTGTCTGCCTGCCTGCCTGTCTGTCTGTCTGCCTGTCTGCCTGCCTGCGTGCCTGCCTGTCTGCCTGTGTGTTTCTGTCTGTCTCTTTCTCTTTTAAACTATTGCTGTCTCTGTCTTCTGTCTGTCTGTCTGTCTCTCAGATGATCAGAGTGTTGTTTTGATGACGCGAAAGTCGTGGGTTTGAGCCTGCTGTGAAACAACTGATGTTTACACGGGCTGGTTGGTTCTTTTGATAGAACTATGGACTCAACATCTGATATCTTGAGTTCAATCCTAGCTGGAACATTAACTGCCGGTCTGTTCACTGCCTGTTTTATTGTTGCCATCATTCTGGTGGTCACTGTGTCAGCTTAGTGTTTCATTAGTTCCTTCCCCGCCTCCATCACCCCACCCTTCAGTTCAAGACCATGCCGGTGCATAAGCAGGCTCAGAAAATCTGCTGACAGATTTGTGTGGAGCACATATGGAATTGTTCAAGTGCAATGAATCCTTCTTGAAGAAACTTGACACTCCAAACTCGCTTTTCCTTTTCTTTGTTTGTTTTGTTTTGTTTATTTGATATCGTCTGTTGGGAAAAAAGAAATACTACTTAGCAAGATCTCTTCGACAAATACAAACTCAATTTATTTCAAAAGCAAATCCTTTTGTCCAGCAGATTCCGTCCCACCTCCAACACACCCCTCCCCTATCCCTGTGAGAAAGCCAGGGGGAATCTTTCAGTATAAATAGTATCCCCATCTTCTGGAAATTATGTGCCAGAAATTTCCTCTTTTATTTTCTCTGTTTGTCCCTTGCTTGTTTGGTTTCAGTCGTCTTTTCTTATCATTTTTGCCTTGCTGGTCCACTCACTTGTATAGTTTCCTTAAAGCCTTCCATACCTTCTCTTGGGATTGATAATTGGGCACATGTATCAACTGCACTTTTGGCTCTAAGGAAATGTGGTATGCGGAAGCAATTTTAGGTAATTAAGGCCAATTTTTATATGTCTTAGTGTCCTTAGATATGTTTACATTTCTATTCAGGTTCGTTTTTCTTTAAATCCACTGGTGATGAATTGGTCGAAGAGGTCAACGCCAGCAGCATATCCTTAGAATAGATGCGTAGAATATATGTGTAGCTAATTCTTTTCCCAGATTCGTTGTCATGTTGAAAAAAGGTGTTAAAATGGTTATAGCCCTGATATAACTGTCGCCGTCAGTTGGGCTTCAAACAATAATGACAATGATAATGAACGATAACACACCTCCCCCTTTGTCAACCCAGTTGTGTGCTGTCCTCCCCCTTCCAGTACACATATAGTGTGTCTGTACACATGGGTCTTGAGTTGGTTTTGTCAATGTGAGTGGATGTTTGAGTAAACAATACTAGTGTTTGATTTGACTTGATCTATGCATCAGAGTTGGGGCATTAATATTATTATTACTGTTATTATCATTATTATTATCATTATATTATTATCATTAGTTATTATTATTATTATTATTAACAATAGTAATAGTAGTAGTAATAGCAGCAGCAGCAGTAATTGTAGTAACAGGCCTCCGTCAGTCAGTGTCAACTATGGATGGTGCGTCCTAGTGTCATGTCAAGTCGACATGACACCTCTGGAGCAGCATCAGCTGGCTGGTAAGGCCGATGTGGGAAAGGCAGTCTCTGCCACGATGGATGCATGTACGGCTGCTGGCAATGCGATTGCCTTCACAGGAGCTTGCTTTCTGCCTGGCTCTCTTTAACTTAGGTGTTATTGTTATTATAAATATTATCATTATTATCATTATTATTATTACTATTATCATATCTATTATTATTTCATCATTATCATCATTGGCATTACAGTTGTTGTTGTTGCCTGCTATATTTTGTATAATGTGAAAATTTTCAGCTCTTTCAGTGACTTCTCTTGGCAAAGGCAGAGCATTGATGGCTTACGTAGCAAACACCAGCTGTCTTGAAACATCACAGTGTAGGATGATATGTGATATAGTTGCAGTCGACACAACAAAGACAGCCCAGCATCATTCAGATTTTTGTTTCATTGTGCCATAGCTTTTGTGTTGTCACGTTCTGTTACTAATTTTGTGCTCTTGCATCTACACACACACACACACACACACACACACACACACACACACACACACACACACACACACACACACACACACACACACACACACACGCACGCACGCACGCACACACACACACACACTCACATACACACACGCATGCACACTCTCTCTCTTTCTGTCCTCTGTGTGTGTGTGTGTGTGTGTGTGTGCGCGTGCGCGCGCGCCTGAATGCGTGCGTGCATGTGCGTATGAGCTTGCGCGAGTGTGTGTATGTGTGTCTGTCTGTCTCTTGGTCCCTCTCTTTATGCGTCTCTCACTGTCTCTATTTCTCTGTTTCTATTTGTCTGTCTGGCTGTCTGTCTCTTTTCTCTCTGTTTCTCTGTATCTGTCTGTCTGTTGGTCCATCTGTCTCTCTGTCCCTGTCTCTGTGTCTCTCTCTTTGTCTCTGTCTGTCTGTCTCTCAGATGATCAGACCGTGTGCTGATAACGCGAAAGTCGTGGGTTTGAACCTGCTGTGAAACAACTGATGTTTACGTGGGCTGGTTGGTTCTTTTGATAGAACTATGGACTCAACATCTGATATCTTGAGTTCAATTCTAGCTGGAACATTAACTGCTGGCCTGTTCACTGCCTGTTTTATTGTTGCCATCATTCTGGTGGTCACTGTGTCAGCTTAGTGTTTCATTAGTTCCTTCCCCCGCCTCCATCCCCCCACCCTTCAGTTCAAGACCATGCCGGTGCATAAGCAGGCTCAGAAAATCTGCTGGCAGATTTGCGTGGAGCACATATGGAATTGTTCAAGTGCAATGAATCCTTCTTGAAGAAACTTGACACTCCAAACTCTCTCTTTCCTTTTCTTTGTTTTGTTTTGTTTATTTGATATCGTCTGTTGGGAAAAAAGAAATACTACTTAGCAAGATTTCTTTGACAAATACAAACTCAATTTATTTCAAAAAGCAAATCCTTTTGTCCAGCAGATTCCGTCCCACCTCCAACACACCCCTCCCCTACCCCTGTGAGAAAGCCAGGGGGAATCTTTCAGTATAAGTAGTATCCCCATCTTCTGGAAATTATGTGCCAGAAATTTCCTCTTTTATTTTCTTTGTTTGTCCCTTGCTTGTTTGGTTTCAGTCGTCTTTTCTTATCATTTTTGCCTTGCTGGTCCACTCACTTGTATAGTTTCCTTAAAGCCTTCCATACCTTCTCTTGGGATTGATAATTGGGCACATGTATCAACTGCACTTTTGGCTCTAAGGAAATGTGGTATGCGGAAGCAATTTTAGGTAATTAAGGCCAATTTTTATATGTCTTAGTGTCCTTAGATATGTTTACATTTCTATTCAGGTTCGTTTTTCTTTAAATCCACTGGCGATGAATTGGTCGAAGAGGTCGACGCCAGGAGCATATCCTTAGAATAGATGCGTAGAATATATGTGTAGCTAATTCTTTTTTCCAGATTCGTTGTCATGTTGAAAAAGGTGTTGAAATGGTTATAGCCCTGATATGACTGCGCCGTCAGCTGGGTTTCAAACAATAATGACAATGATAAGAACGATAACACGCCTCCCCCTTTGTCAACCCTGTTGTGTGCTGTCCTCCCCCTTCCAGTATACATATAGTGTGTCTGTACACATGGGTCTTGAGTTGGTTTTGTCAATGTGAGTGGATGTTTGAGTAAACAATACTAGTGTTTGATTTGACTTGATCTATGCATCAGGAGTTGGGGCATTAATATTATTATTACTGTTATTATCATTATTATTATCATTATTATTATTATCATTAGTATATTATTATTATTATTATTAACAATAGTAATAGTAGTAGTAATAGCAGCAGCAGCAGTAGTTGTAGTAACAGGCCTCCGTCAGTCAGTGTCAACTATGGATGGTGCGTCCTAGTGTCATGTCAAGTCGACATGACACCTCTGGAGCAGCATCAGCTGGCTGGTAAGGCCGATGTGGGAAAGGCAGTCTCTGCCACGATGGATGCATGTACGGCTGCTGGCAATGCGATTGCCTTCACAGGAGCTTGCTTTCTGCCTGGCTCTCTTTTACTTAGGTGTTATTGTTATTATAAATATTATCATTATTATCATTATCATTATTACTATTATCATATCTATTATTATTTCATCATTATCATCATTGGCATTACAGTTGTTGTTGCCTGCTATATTTTGTATAATGTGAAAATTTTCAGCTCTTTCAGTGACTTCTCTTGGCAAAGGCAGAGCATTGATGGCTTACGTAGCAAACACCAGCTGTCTTGAAACATCACAGTGTAGGATGATATGTGATATAGTTGCAGTCGACACAACAAAGACAGCCCAGCATCATTCAGATTTTTGTTTCAATGTGCCATAGCTTTTGTGTTGTCACGTTCTGTTACTAATTTTGTGCTCTTGCATCTACACACACACACACACAACACCACACACACACACACACACACACACACACACACACACACACACACACACACACACACACACACACACACACACACACACACACTCTCTCTCTCTCTCTCTCTTTCTCTCTCTCTCTCTCTCTTCTTCTTCTTCTTGTGTGTGTGTTTGTGTGTGTGTGTGTGTGTGTGTGTGTGTGTGTGTGTGTGTGTGTGTGTGTGTGTGTGTGTGTGTGTGTGTGTCTTTGTGTGTGTCTGTGTGTGTGTGTGTGTCTGTGTGTGTGTGTGTGTCTGTGTGTCTGACTCTCTCTCTTTATGTTTCTCTCACTGTCTCTATTTGTCTCTGTTTCTCTGTCCGTCTGTGTGTCTGTTTCTGTCTGTCTATCTGAATGTCTGTCTGTCTGTCTGTCTGTCTCTTTCAGATGATCAGGACTTCATGCTTATAACGTGAAAGTCGTGGGTTTGAACCTGCTGTGAAACAACTGATGTTCACGTGGGCTGATTGGGTCTTTTGATACAGCCATGGACTCAACATCTGATATCTTGACTTCAATCCTAGCTGGTACATTAATTGCTGGCAGATTTGGGTGGAGCACTTATGGATTTGTTTGAGTGCGGTCAACCCTTCTTGAAGAAACTCAATACTCCGAACTCTCTCTTTCCCTTTCTTGTTTATTTTTGTTTTGTTTATTTGATGTCATCTGTTGGGAAAAAAAGAAGTAATACTTAGCAAGATCTCTTTGACAAATACAAACTCTCTCTGCCTTTCAGTCCATTCCAAAAACAAATCCTTTAAGGAAATGTGATATGTGGAAGCAATTTAGGTAATTTAGGCCAATTTTTATATATGTTTTAGTGTCCTTAGATATGTTTACATTTGTATTCAGGTTCGTTTTTCTTTAAACCCACTGGCGGTTAATTGGACGGAAGCATATCCTTAGAAAATGTGCGTAGATGCATTAATATGTGTACCAAATGTTTTTTTCCAGATTCGTTGTCATGTTGAAAAAGGTGTTGAAATGGTTATAGCCCTGATATAACTGTGCCGTCAGCTGGGCTTCAAACAATAATGACAATGATAAGAACGATAACACGCCTCCCCCTTTGTCAACCCAGTTGTGTGCTGTCCTCCCCCTTCCTGTACACATATAGTGTGTCTGTACACACGGGTCTTGAGTTGGTTTTGTCCATGTGAGTGGATGTTTGAGTAAACAGTACTAGTTTCGCTTTGACTTGATCTGTGCATCAGGATTTAGGGCAGTATTATAATTATTGCTATGATGATGATGATGATTAGTAGCAGTAGTAGTAGTTGTAGTAACAGGCCTCCGTCAGTCAGCGTCGACTATGGATGATGCGTCCTAGTGTCATGTCAAGTCAACATGACACCTCTGCAGCAGCGTCAGCTGTGGCTGGTAAGGCAGATGCAGGAAAGGCAGTCTCTGCCACAATGGATGTATATATGGCTTCTGGCCATGCGATTGCCTTCACAGGAGCTTGCTTTCTACTTGGCTGTCTTTTTCTTGGGTACCATCATCATCATCATCATCATCATCATCATCATCATCATCATCATCATCATCATCATCATCATCATATTGATTATTGTTAGTATTATTATTATTATTATTTT
>CM060306.1:124326457-124331457 GCA_030674185.1 Monoplex corrugatus | reverse complement strand
TTATTATTACTATTATCATATCTATTATTATTTCATCATTATCATCATTGGCATTACAGTTGTTGTTGTTGCCTGCTATATTTTGTATAATGTGAAAATTTTCAGCTCTTTCAGTGACTTCTCTTGGCAAAGGCAGAGCATTGATGGCTTACGTAGCAAACACCAGCTGTCTTGAAACATCACAGTGTAGGATGATATGTGATATAGTTGCAGTCGACACAGCAAAGACACCCCAGCATCATTCAGATTTTTGTTTCATTGTGCCATAGCTTTTGTGTTGTCACGTTCTGTTACTAATTTTGTGCTCTTGCATCTACACACACACACACACACACCACACACACACACACACACACACACACACACACACACACACACACACACACACACACACACACACACACACACACACACACACACACACACACACACACACACTCTCTCTCTCTCTTCTTCTTCTTCTTCTTCTCTGTCTGTCCTGTGTGTGTGTGTGTGTGTGTGTGTGTGTGTGTGTGTGTGTGTGTGTGTGTGTGTGTGTGTGTGTCTGTGTGTCTCTTTGTGTGTGTCTGTGTGTGTGTGTGTGTCTGTGTGTCTGACTCTCTCTCTTTATGTTTCTCTCACTGTCTCTATTTGTCTCTGTTTCTCTGTCCGTCTGTGTGTCTGTTTCTGTCTGTCTATCTGAATGTCTGTCTGTCTGTCTGTCTCTTTCAGATGATCAGGACTTCATGCTTATAACGCGAAAGTCGTGGGTTTGAACCTGCTGTGAAACAACTGATGTTCACGTGGGCTGATTGGGTCTTTTGATACAGCCATGGACTCAACATCTGATATCTTGACTTCAATCCTAGCTGGTACATTAATTGCTGGCAGATTTGGGTGGAGCACTTATGGATTTGTTTGAGTGCGGTCAACCCTTCTTGAAGAAACTCAATACTCCGAACTCTCTCTTTCCCTTTCTTGTTTATTTTTGTTTTGTTTATTTGATGTCATCTGTTGGGAAAAAAAGAAGTAATACTTAGCAAGATCTCTTTGACAAATACAAACTCTCTCTGCCTTTCAGTCCATTCCAAAAACAAATCCTTTAAGGAAATGTGATATGTGGAAGCAATTTTAGGTAATTTAGGCCAATTTTTATATATGTTTTAGTGTCCTTAGATATGTTTACATTTGTATTCAGGTTCGTTTTTCTTTAAACCCACTGGCGGTTAATTGGACGGAAGCATATCCTTAGAAAATGTGCGTAGATGCATTAATATGTGTACCAAATGTTTTTTTCCAGATTCGTTGTCATGTTGAAAAAGGTGTTGAAATGGTCATAGCCCTGATATGACTGCGCCGTCGGTTGGGCTTCAAACAATAATGACAATGATAATAACGATAACACACCTCTCCCTTTGTCAACCCAGTTGTGTGCTGTCCTCCCCCTTCCAGTATACATATAGTGTGTCTGTACACATGGGTCTTGAGTTGGTTTTGTCCATGTGAGTGGATGTTTGAGTAAACAGTACTAGTGTACGCTTTGACTTGATCTGTGCATCAGGATTTAGGGCAGTATTATAATTATTGCTATGATGATGATGATGATTAGTAGCAGTAGTAGTAGTTGTAGTAACAGGCCTCCGTCAGTCAGCGTCGACTATGGATGATGCGTCCTAGTGTCATGTCAAGTCAACATGGCACCTCTGCAGCAGCGTCAGCTGTGGCTGGTAAGGCAGATGCAGGAAAGGCAGTCTCTGCCACAATGAATGCATATCGCCCAACGCTACAGCTCCGAAACCTTCGTTGTTCTCTGCAAACATCATCCTCTCCTGACTGGCTCTCAATTATGGATCCGTCCGTCCTTAAACAAATTGGACTGACACTTTTTAAACACAGCAAATGCTACCTCGGTGGAGGCGTCTACCAGCGCATAGGTACATTGGGGCTGTGTAGCAAGCCCCACACTGCGCGATCCTGTCGTGGTGGACGTCTCCACCGACTTTGGCACAACCTGCCTCCTGCTGTGCCAGCCCGACGCCACTTTTCTTTTTCTGCTTCTTCGTCTCCTCCACTGCCCCTGCCTTCGACCTCGCTGCTGCGGGCTTCGTCTCCTCCTCTGCCATCTTCGCCTTCGCCTTCTGTCTTGGTGGTGCCGCCTTCGCCTTCTGTCCCGCCGGTGCTGCCTTCGTCTTCTGTCCCGCCGGCGCTGCCCTCGTCTTCTGTCCCGCCGGTGCTACCTTTGTCTTCTTCTTCTGTTCCGTCGTTGCTGCCTTCGTCTTCTGCCCCGCTGGTGTCGCCTTCGTCTTTTGTCCCGTCGGTGCCGCCTTCTTCGCCACCTCGGCCGCCGCCATATGACTGTGATAAACTTAAACTATGCCTTTTTAACGCCCAATCAATATGCAAAGATGGCAAAGCCGAAGTCATTGCCGATTTTATCGCTGATGAGCACGTTGACATTGCTTTTATCACAGAGACATGGCTTAACCCCCTTGGTCATGAACCTATACATGCTAGCCTCACTCCGAGTGGTTACAGGCTTGCTTCTTTCCATCGCTCATCTCGAGGTGGCGGTATCGCCATCCTCTACAACGACTCACTCCATTCCCGCCTATCTTTCTCGCAGTCTCTGCCTTTCTCCCATCTTTCTTTCGAGCACGTTGAAGTATCCTTCCAATCCACCCCTCACCCCATCACCTTCTCCTGTGTCTATCGACCTCCACCTAGCTCTGCCAACAAACTCACCACATCCACGTTTCTCTCTGACTTTGACCAACTGCTTGACCACTACTGCCTCTTACCTGGAAATCTCATCATTCTAGGTGACATCAATGTCCACTATGACAACACTCACCGTTATGACACAAGACATATCATCAACTCTCTGTCCAATCACAATATGACTCAACACATTTCTGAACCAACCCATCAAAAAGGTCACATTCTTGACTGGATCATTTCTCGTGATCACCACAATTCAGCTACTAACAACTGCTTAGTTCTTTCTACCCGTCTAACTTCAGCCCTTCCATCTGACCACTCTGCAATTCTCTGTTCTCTTGACATTTCTCCTCCTTCCCGTACCACGCGCACAGTGACTCGACGCAATCTCAAATCTATCGACCTCTCCACATTTTCATCTGATGCTTCCCGTCTCCTTTCTGAAAAGTCACATAACCTTGCCGATGAATTCTATACTACTCTCCACCATCTTCTGGACACTCATGCTCCAGCCACAACCCGTCTTTTACCTGACCACCCCCCTACCCCCTGGCTCACTCATGAGATTGCCTGTGCAAAACGTGCCCGCCGCAGAGCAGAGCGCCGCTGGCACAAATCCAAACTCACTGTACACAGGCAACTTTTCCAAGCCTCTAAAACAAAAGTATCCACCCTCATTGCATCTGCAAAAACAAGCTATTTCCAAACCAAAATCCTGAATGCCTCTTCTTCAAAAGAACTCTTTACAACCATGAATCATCTCCTTGGCACACGAAAAGACTTACCTCTCCCAACAAAACATACAAATGAAGAACTCCCATCTGTATTCTCTAAGTATTTCACCACCAAAATACAAACTCTTCGTGACAGGCTTGACAGGACACCCTGTCAACCATGCCCACCTGACCCTTCCTTCTCTGGCACACCTCTCACTACTTTTACCCCAGTCTCACAAGAAGAAATTTTCAACACAATCAGATCCATGTCGTTCAAAACCTGCGAACTGGATCCTCTTCCAGGTTCTCTCTACTCCGATTGTCTCCCTACTCTCCTCCCATTCATCACTGACATCATCAACACTTCTTTTCAAACTGGAACTGTCCCAGATTCTTTCAAGTCTGCTATTGTTCACCCTCTCCTCAAGAAACACAATTTAGACCCAAATGAACTGAAAAATTACAGGCCTATCTCTAATCTCTCTTTCTTGTCAAAACTCCTTGAAAAGGTCGTACTCAACCAGCTGAACTCTCACATGTCTGCCAACAATCTCCTCAATCCTTTCCAGTCAGCCTACCGCCAGTGCCATAGCACTGAAACTGCCCTACTACACATTCTCAACAATCTCCTCCTTGCAACTGATACTGGCAAAGTCTCTCTCCTCACACTCCTTGATCTGTCTGCAGCCTTCGATACCATTGACCATGGTATTCTCCTTTCTAGACTTCATCATACTTTTGGCATCTCTGACATTGCTCTCTCCTTTTTCACTTCGCATTTATCAAACAGAAAACAAACTGTTCTCATCAATGGCACTTACTCTCAACATGCATACCTGACCTGTGGTGTTCCACAAGGATCTGTCCTTGGCCCTGTTCTTTTCACTCTTTATACCTCCCCCCTGTCCACCATCATCAACTCCCACTCTATAAAACACCACTTCTATGCTGATGACACCCAACTTCAAGACAGTGACTCACCTGATAATATACAGCGCCTGTTGACTCGCACCACTGAGTGTTACTCGGACATTAAGAACTGGATGACACACAATAGACTTCAGCTTAATGACGACAAGACAGAAGCTATCCTCATTGGCACCCGTCAGAAACTTTCCCAGCTGCCTCCTCTTTCTCTCCCATTATGTAACACATCAGTCCCAATTTCTGATTCAGCTAAAAACCTTGGTGTCTGCATTGACTCTACCCTGTCCATGAACAACTTTGTTTCTCAAACTGCCAGATCTTGCTACTATCATCTCCATCGTATAAGCCTGATCAGGAAGTATCTCTCTGTGGAAACAACTGCAAAACTCGTTCTCTCCTTCATAATGTCTCGCATTGACTATTGCAATTCACTCCTGTCTGGTCTTCCTGCCTCCACCATTCACATCCTACAGCGCATTCAAAACAATGCTGTACGCCTTGTACTCAAAAAGAAAAAAGCTGACCACATATCTCCTCTCCTGGCACAACTTCACTGGCTCCCTGTATCAAAGCGCATACAGTACAAACTAGACACCATGTGCTACAAAAGCCTCAATAACGCAGCCCCCGATTACCTGTCAAGCCTACTTGAGATCTATC
>CM060306.1:124291457-124321457 GCA_030674185.1 Monoplex corrugatus | reverse complement strand
TGGTAAGGCAGATGCAGGAAAGGCAGTCTCTGCCACAATGGATGCATATATAGCTTCTGGCCATGCGATTGCCTTCACAGGAGCTTGCTTTCTACTTGGCTGTCTTTTCCCTGGGTATCATCATCATCATCATCATCATCATCATCATCATCATCATCATCATCATCATCATCATCATATGATTATTATTAGTATTATTATTATTATTATTTTGATTATTATTATTATCATTGGTATTACTGTTGTTGTTGTTGCTGGCTATACTTTGCAGAATGTGAAATCTTTCAGCTCTTTCAGTGATTTCTCTTCAGAAAGGCAGAGCGTTAATGGCTCACGCAGCAATCACTAGCTGTCTTAAAACATCACAGTGTAGGATGATATGTGATATAGTTGCAGTCGACACAACAAAGACACCCCAGCATCATTCAGATTTGTATTTCAATGTGTCATAGCTTTTGTGTTGTCACGTTCTGTTACCAATTTTGTGCTCTTGCATCTACACACACACACACACACACACACACACACACACACACACACACACACACACACACACACACACACACACACCACGCACGCACACACCACACACACACATACACACACATACACATACTCAACAACATACACGCATACAAACACATACACACAGACTCACGTGTGTATGTGTGTCTGTCTGTCTCTTGGTCCCTCTCTTTATGCGTCTCTCACTGTCTCTATTTCTCTGTTTCTCTTTGTCTGTCTGGCTGTCTGTCTCTTTCTCTCTCTGTTTCTCTGTATCTGTCTGTCTGTTGGTCCATCTGTCTCTCTGTCCCTGTCTCTGTGTCTCTCTCTTTGTCTCTGTCTGTCTGTCTCTCAGATGATCAGACTGTAGTGCTGATAACGCGAAAGTCGTGGGTTTGAACCTGCTGTGAAACAACTGATGTTTACGTGGGCTGGTTGGTTCTTTTGATAGAACTATGGACTCAACATCTGATATCTTGAGTTCAATTCTAGCTGAAACATTAACTGCTGGTCTGTTCACTTGCCTGTTTTATTGTTGCCATCATTCTGGTGGTCACTGTGTCAGCTTAGTGTTTCATTAGTTCCTTCCCCGCCTCCATCCCCCACCCTTCAGTTCAAGACCATGCTGGTGCATAAGCAGGGTCAGAAAATCTGCTGGCAATTTGTGTGGAGCACATATGGAATTGTTCAAGTGCAATGAATCCTTCTTGAAGAAACTTGACACTCCAAACTCTCTCTTTCCTTTTCTTTGTTTTGTTTTGTTTATTTGATATCGTCTGTTGGGAAAAAAGAAATACTACTTAGCAAGATCTCTTCGACAAATACAAACTCAATTTATTTCAAAAAGCAAATCCTTTTGTCCAGCAGATTCCGTCCCACCTCCTGTACACCCCTCCCCTACCCCCTTGAGGATGTCGGGGGAATCTTTCAGTGTATAAATAGTATCCCCATCTTCTGGAAATTATGTGCCTGTGCCAGAAATTTCCTCTTTTACATTCTTTGTTTGTCCCTTGCTTGTTTGCTTTCAGTCGTCTTTTCCTATTATTTTCTGCCTTGCTGGTCCATTCACCTGTATATTTTTCATGTTGTCTTCCATACTTTTTCTTCGGATTTATAACCAGGCACATGTATTAACTGCACATTTGACTCTAAGGAAATGTGATATACGGAAACAATTTTAAGAAATTTAGGCCAATTTTTTAATATGTTTTAGTGTCCTTAGATATGTTTACATTTGTATTCATGTTCGTTTATCTTTGAACCCACTGGTGATGAATTGGACGGAGTGGTCAACGCCAGGAGTATATCCTTAGAATATGTGTGTACATGCATTAATATGTGTACCAAATCTGTTTTCCAGATTCGTTGTCATGTTGAAAAAGGTGTTGAAATGGTTATGGCCCTGATATAACTGTGCCGTCAGCTGGGCTTCAAACAATAATGACAATGATAATAACGATAATACGCCTCCCCCTTTGTGAACCCTGTTGTGTGCTGTCCTCCCCCTTCCAGTACACATATAGTGTGTCTGTACACATGGGTCTTGAGTTGGTTTTTTCCATGTGAGTGGATGTTTGAGAAACAATACTAGCGTTCGCTTTGACTTGATTTATGCATCAGGATTTAGGGCAGTATTATTACTTAATGGCTACCTGGCTGAACCTGTCTCTCAGTGACAAAGAGCTACTTATTGCGTAGCTTTCATTGGCGATCCAGCCGACTTCTTCAGTGCAACTGCTGGGTTGAGAACTGGCTTCAGTGTGCACCGCCGTGAGCGAACTCACGACAGTGCGACTGAATAAGTGAGGAGTACACTGATGGCAGGTTGTGTCGGCCCCAGTCACGGTTGAGGGTGGGGTTCCTTGCGGCGATGCAAACTGCCTCCTTTACTCCCCTCTGGAACCATCTTGCTTCTTTGTATTATTATTATTTCTATGATGCTGCTGATGCTGATGATGATAATGATGATGATTGTTGTTATTATCATTAGTAGTAGTAGTAGAGTAGTAGTAGTAGTAGTAATAATACCTACCACAGTCTGTGCCCATGTTCCCACACAATGTTTCCCGAGCCTGTGTTCCTCTGGCTTTGCACCCAACAATATACCAACATACACACACACACACACACCGCGCACACACACACACACACACACACACACACACACACACACACACACACACACACACACACACACACACACATATATATATATACATACATATAATTATACATATAGATATATACATACCTATGTGTGTATGTGTGTATGTGTGTGTGTATGTGTGTGTGTGTGTGTATGTGTGTGTATGTGTATGTGTGTGTATGTGTGTGTGTAGTGTGTGTGTATGTATGTGTGTGTGTGTGTGTGTGTGTGTGTGTGTGTGTGTGTGTGTGTGTGTGTGTGGTGTGTGTATCGTGGATTCCAGATCTTATGCCTCGTGTTCAATCCCATCCCTCAACATAACGTTGTCTCGTTCACAGCCCATCTTAACATCTTAATGCTTTCATCAGTCTGGTGATGGTGGCGATGTTTCCTTGGTCCAGTTGTCCTCTCCATTTCAAGACCTTGCCAGTGCCTGAAGTTTTGCCAGGCTGAAGACATTTGCCTGATAACTGCTGTTGTGCTTTGGTTGAAGCGTGTACAGAATTGACCGAGTACAATGAATTCCTCTTGACCAAACTCCAGACAAAGTCCGTCTTCACAAACCGTTATCTGCAATGGGAAATGTATTGTACAGGGTTAAGTGAGGACAGCATTGTGTGTTTTGTAAAACCCAGTGAAAGTTGTGAACATCTGCATAAATGTCAATATCAGCAATATTGATCGTATTTGTCCTGTGGGCTGAAAAGATTTAACAGGATATATCGCTGTTTTGTACAACACACACACACACACACACACACACACACACACACACACACACACACACACACACACACACACACACACACACACACACTCTCTCTCTCTCTCTCTCTCTCTGTATACACTCACACACACACTCTCTGTACACACTTACACACTAATACACATACCCAAATAAACAACACACACACACACACACACACACACACACACACACACACACACACACACACACACCTCTCTCTCTCTCTCTCTTTCTCACACATACACACACATACGCGCGCGCGTGCACACACACACACACATACACACACATACACATACTCAACAACATACACGCATACAAACACATACACACAGACTCACGTAAGCACACACTCACACACAAACACACACATACACACACATTCTTTCTCTCTCTCACTCACACTGACAGACACGCATACACACACACTCTCTCTCACTCATACAGACAGACAGACAGACGTACACACACACACACCCACACACACACCACACACACACACACACACACACACACACCACACATACACATACTCAAAAACAGACACACTCACACAAACACATAAACACATACTCACATAAACACACACCGCATATTCAAAAACACACATGCACATACATACAAACACACGCGTACACGCGCGGATCATACACACACATTCACACACACATTAACACACACACACACACGAACAGAGTGAGAGTGAGAGTGAGTGAGAGAGAAACAGAGAGAAAGAGAAGAGAGAGAGAGAGAGAGAGAGAGAGAGAGAGAGAGAACCACACACCACACACACACACACACATACACACTCACGCACACACACAGTCTCTCACACTCACACACACACACATACACAACACACACACACACATACACACTCACACACACAGTCTCTCTCTCTCTCACACAGTCACACACACACACACACACACACACACACACACACACACACACACACACACACACACTTACATCCACACATACATACGCATGCAAACACACACCCATTCACGCATTAAGGCATTGTGTGTGCTAGAAACATATTGTTCAGTATCGCCAGGTGGATGGGAAATACTGCACGTCTACTTTTAGACTCCGACGACGACAAAAGAAATATTGCAACTCCTTGCCAGATGTACTTTAACAGTCGTGTTACTTACTTATTTACACAGTCGTTTTTGCTTCTTACTTATTTACACAGTGGGTTTTGCTTGTTCTCTCCGACTAAAGGATGCTTGGCGCAGTGGGTACAGAAATTGATTTCATATGTGATATTTGGAGTTTGATTCCCGTCCTGTTCCTGTGAGGTGATTGGCCACAGATTATAATCTCTGATCTCTGAGTTCAATTCCAAACCATAACATGAAACATGGCCTTTTCATTGTCCATCATTGTGGCCTTGTCTATGATTTACGCGTGTCACAAAGTCGCTGAAGATCCCGTCAGCGTTGGGAATTCAGCCTTAACTGAGTGACAGAGAGAGAGAGAGAGAGAGAGAGAGAGAGAGAGAGAGAGAGAGAGAGAGAGAGAGAGTAGAAAGAGAGAGACAGAGACAGAGACAGAGCACAGAGAGAGAGAGATAGAGAGAGAGAGACAGAGACAGAGACAGAGAAAGAGAGAGAGAGAGAGAGAGAGAGAGCTCAGATTCAGACTCAGACTCAGACAGTTTAATGTACATCGGCCTTTGGCCACAATACAACAATGCGATGGGTGGGGATGGGACTGGCATTTTCTAATTTCCAGCCTATTTTTCAATTCGATGTAATCCACAGTCTGGAGTAATCCCAAATGCAATTCATCCGTGATACATAATAATACATCCACAACAGCTGTCTGACTACATCAACATCATAATAATTTCCCATAAATATGATTTTCGTCAATAGATAGTTGATCAACATGTCTGTAAATCCATTGCTCAACCCATGACTATTCATATATTCTTTGTCGTCACTGGATAATCTGTCAACATATCAATCAGTATACCAGTAATTAAATATAACCAATCATACAATCAATCAATGAACCAATATGTCCATCAATCGATGCATAGATAAATCATTTATCCAAATGACTGTTCATCAAGTCCATTTAGTCTATTTATCAATCAACAGTTTATCCAACACACTGTCAAACTTGCTAACCTATTAATCAATCAATCAGTCATACTGACTGATCAGTCAATCATCAAATTGACAATCCCTCATTCAATCAACCGATCAATTAACTGTACAATAAGTCCACCAATCCACTAATTCAACAAATTTCCAATCAACAGTTTATCAAAAAGGTAACAATAATTTTGATCAATTATCGAATAAATCACCAAATTAACAAAAAGTTGAAAATTATTGACAATACAATCACCAATCACTAATCATTCAATTGAACGAATCAGTCAGCTAATGAAATACTTACTCAACAGTCATTTGATCAATCACTCACTCACTCACTCACTCACTCACTCACTCACTCAATCAATCAATCAATCAATCAATCAATCAATTAACCAACCAACCAACCAACCACAACCAATCAATCAACCAATCAATCAATCAACCAACCAATCAATCAATCAATCATCAACATCACTCACTCACTCACTCACTCACTCACTCAATCAATCAATCAATCAATCAATCATATCAAATCAACTCAATGTGTGTGTGTATGTAAGTGTGTGTGTTTGTGTGCGTGCGTGTGTAAGAGTGGGGGTGGGTGGCTGGCTGAGTAATGAAACCTGGTGTAATTATCTTGGCACTTGACCTTCAAGTTCTTGAAAGTTGAATTGATCACACAAGCTCTTCGGGGTTCTTACAACACATGAATGAGAGAGATCTGATCTGAACAATTACTCTGTTACCTGGTCACTTCTTTACTGAAAAGCAAACTCTTTAAATAATCGTAAGTATAAACATTTGAGTAAGTGTGGAGTTATTGATGCCTTCATCAGAACGAGATTGGCCCTCTCTCTCTCTCTTTCTCTCTCTCTCTCACTCTCTCTTTCTTTCTCTCTCTCTCACTCTCTCTCTCTCTCTTTCTGTGTGTGTGTGTGTGTCTCTCTCTTTCTCTCTGTGTCTGTCTGTCTTTCTTTCTCTCTTTATATTCTACATCAAGCCGTATTGTCAAAACTTTATTCGGAGGAATCTTTTAATTTAAATGAGACGCTGAAGCAATACTTGTACTGAAAAATCTGTATGAAATATAAATCCACAAGCCTCGTGTTCAAAGACCACGTGGAAAAAAAGTTTTGTTTGAAAATCTGCGAAATGGATGCAGCTAGTTAACATTTCATAACACATTGTGAAATTTCTCTTCCCTCTGTTGTAAGGGTGTTTGATGTAAGAATAAGATGTGAGGAAAACATAGACATGTTTTGTCTTGACTATTTCATTACAAAAAGATCATACGTATGTCTTGACCATATTTTCAATCTGGCGGGTATTCCCAGCGAAGAGGAGTGGTTTTGATGGTTCGGGTTTCTTGTTTTTGTGCGGCGTTCTCCAGATGCCAATCCCACACTGTATAAGTCACGCGCGCCACCGTGTGCGGCTATCACAGCTACTCTCTACTGCAAACTTGTATCAACATCATGGCGATACGGGGACTGGCTGCTCTTCTCCTGGTCCTGGTCACTCTGGCTTCTGTGTCAGGTAATGTGTGTATGTCTCTGTGTGTGTGTGTGTGTGTGTGTGTGTGTGTGTGTGTGTGTGTGTGTGTGTGTGTGTGTGTGTGTGTGTGTGGATGATGTCCCTGATTGTAAAAAAAAAGTTGGTAAAATGGTCACGAAACTACAAGGAATGCCATGTCAGAATATATACAATATCTAAGGTAAGGTAAGGGGCTGGAACTAAACAGCAGGAAGACTGAAGTCATGGTGATCAGTAAAAAACATGAAATCCCATCATGCAAAATAACAGCAAATGGCACAACCTTGACACAGATTGATAAATTCAAATACCTGGGAACGATCATTTCATCAGACGGCAGATGCACATCAGAAATAGCCGGCAGAATCGGCCAAGCCAAAACAGATGACAGGCATTCTTACCAACAAATGGCTATCAATTAACATCAGGAAGAGAGTTCTTGAATGTTATATAGAATCAATACTGCTGTACGGATGTGAGGCGTGGACAGTCAACAAACAAAGCCAGAACAAGACTGAAGCAGCCGAGATGTGGTTTCTAAGAAGAATGTTGAGAGTTCCAATGGACAGCACAGAAAACAAATGAGAGTCTTGATGGAGGCACACACAAGTAGATCACTCATAAGGAAGATTAGGAAAAGACAGGCAACATTTATAGGCCATTTTATGAGGAAGGGGGATTTGGAGCACCTGGTCACAACGGGAAAGCTGGAGGGAAAGAGAGCACGGGGTAGACCCAGAGAGAAAATGCTGGACGGACTTGCTGAGTGGCTGGGGACGAGGGGGGTGGGAGAGATGCTAGGGGCAACGAGAGATAGAGACAGATGGAAGTCCATGATCGCCAACGTCATGCGGCAGGGCACCTGATGATGATGATGAAACTAAAATAGTTTCAAATACGCACATATCACTTTATCATCATCAACATCAATAGCAATATAAACACACGAGTAAAAAAGAATCTTACACTTTCACCAAGTGCAGGAGGTCATACATGTATTTGTACATTATCTTTGGTAAGCATGTTACTTTAATTTTTGTAAAGCAACAATTTGTTAAAGATATATGCATTTTTCCTAATTCCTTTTTAAATGTTTGTCTCGTATCTTTGTGTGTGGTACAACGATCTAGGGGGATTAAGTTCATTATCTATTACATTACAAACTGTACATTTTCTACCTTCCCTTGAAATGTTGGTGTATTTGCCTGTTTACGTTTGCTAACCATGTGCGTTAGCTAGAAGTCTGCATAATGCTGTTTCTGTGGTTATACTGGTAGCTATTAGGTATGTTTCTAAGCGGTAGTTTGATGTACATTTATTATAGAGAAGCAATGTTCATCTGTTTGTACATTTCTGATGATTCCAGAATCAGGCAAACTTGCATTATAGTTCATTTTTTTTATTGCATACTTCGTTCTATTTCTATTGAAAAATGATTGACTGTTTCGTGCATGATTCATTCCAATATGTTAGAGGATCTTTGTAAAGAAATGAAATAAACACTTTTTGATACATGTCATATCCTTCTATGTGTTTGGTCTTTTACATAGACATCACACGACTTGTTTTTTGTTGAAGTTAGCTACCAGGTACTGCCTTTATCTATTCGTTTTCTTCTTGAGTAGTTTGTCATAGTTTATCATAGATTATGCATTTTTGAAAGTGTTTCCATTGTTGCTGTGCATTTGTGCGTGTCGTGTGGGGGTGGGGTGGGGAGGTAGTGCGTGCGTGCGTGCGTGCGTGTGTGTGCACGTGTGTGTGTGTGTGTGTGTGTGTGTGTGTGTGCACGTGTGTGAGTGTTACTTGTGTATATAATCTTTATGATTATTTATGGTTAGAATGTTTTTGTGTGCAGATGTCAGCAGTTTGACGGCCAAGTTTGAAGTGCGTGTTTATGTTGACAAATATGCTTATGACCAGTAAGTATGATGCTTCTGCAGTCATTGTGACAAGACACTAACAAAAATAAAAGCATGATGAAAATAATGATGATGATGATGATGATGATGATGGTGGTGATGGTGGACTGTCCCATCGGTCGATGGATACATACTGCTGTGGTCTTCAAATTGGACAGAAGACCAATCCTGAATGCACATATTCTTCCACAGGCGCTGCATGGGAAGAAATCATGTGCTCTTCCGTTCTGTTTCTGCCAGACCCTCTTCTGCTGAATAGCAGCTGTTCTGTGCTGGTCAAATATGATTGTGGCCTGCATACGTAGCTGTTGCCCGGTTAATCTTTTACCTGCAGTGACTTCCCCAATAGTGGTGTTGATGCCTTCACTCTGTTCTTGTACCACTTCATGTTCCAAAAACATTATCACATAAAATGTTTGTGTTTAGTAAGTAATAATGATATATTAAAAGTTTGTGTATTTCTACTTTGTTGTGTTTGTATGAGTGTTATTTTGTTGAACTCTTTTAAGTCTGTAGCTAGGTGCTTTATTCGTATTCTTGTTTATCATCATCATATCATCATCATCATCATCATCATCATCATCATCATCATCATCATCATCATCATCATCATCATCATCATCATTCTTCTTCTTCTTTTATTCTTATCATTACTATTAATATCTATCATCATTACTCTTCCTTGGTCATGGTATCTTTGCATCAGCTGCACACAGAAGCATCTTTGTGATGTGGATGTCTTCCATACAGACATGTCCAAAGAAGCTGGCATCTGATGAGTAGACACTCAATGTTTGTCAAGCCATACGTCTTCACAGGTGGAAGGTAGAATATTCGATTCCGTCCCATGATGTTGCAGATCTTGTGTAGATATCTTTGTTGGAACTGTGGCAGAGTTAAACATGTCATCAGTAGATGGTCCATACTCGCAGCGGTACAACGGGGCGTTCAAGGCCACTGCTCTATACACAGCAATCGTTGTGGCGAGTCCAATGTCATGGTGTTGCTACAACCTCTTGGTCAATCCCACAAAGGCAAAATTAGCATTGGAGAAGTGCAGCATCAAATATGCATCAACAGATCCATAGCTGTCTACTGTACTACCCAAAAGCAGAACTTATGTATACTTTGATCTGCTGGTTGTTGATGGCAATTTCTTGTGTGACAGTTTCAGTTCAATTCAATATGGCTTTATCAATCCATATGGAAACTCATTTGTGCAGTCACAGGCTTGTAATAAACACAAGACAATCTCGATAGACACACACTGATCAGGGATTAAAACTGTTCTAATGAAAATTCATACATAATGCCCATGGACCCACACAAACCGTGAAATATCACTGTTTCCTGCACACACTCATGTAGGTAAGATGAATCATTTAATCACAAAAAGTAACAATGACAAAAGTCTTGTGAACAAGCACGACATTGATTCCAAGACGCAGGCTGCTCGTTGTAGTGAACTTACATCCAAGTTTGTCATCACTGTTATTTCCCTTTACACCACAGTGTTCGGGACATTGTATACACGCGAGCTTTTACAGTTGAATATTACTCAGTGCTTCATGTCAGTGTGGAATTCACACTCCAACTTTCCACTTTCTGAGGTAGGGTCATAGAGTGAGTCAGGATGAAGGCTTAACCCTTTTATTTCATCTTGTGAAGTCAGCTTTTTGAGAATGTGTCAGCCTCAGTCTCCATCGTTAAACTGAAAGTCATAATGTTATATACAGCACTTTCAATTTGCACCTCTGTTGAATCACCTGAAAATGCCCTTGGAGACAAAAGCCAAATTCATCAGCGCCATCTTTACTCACATTCTGACATACCAATGCCAGACATGGACACTGACGAAGTCCTTCATGAGCAGGACAACTGTCTATGAAATGCAATGTTTTCAGGAGGGCTACAAACAAACACAATGGGGCATGATTCGCAACTCCAAGATCAGAGAAATGGTGGGAGCAACACCGACATATAAAAAAGTGGTTTGGATGCCCAACTCTTTTGCCAATGCACCAGCCTGCCATTTGAGCAAACAACTCAAAGATGTCAGGGTTCAAAGCAAGAAGAAGACCAAGGACGACTTGGATCAAGAGTGTGAAAGAGACCTTGCAGACACATAGCATCCCACTTCATAAGGCGTTCTGGCTTGTTGCTGATTGCCAACTCTTTCTTTCCATGACACCAGAGGGTACAGGTAGATGTAGTTTGATGTCGTCAGCATCAACTTTACTCTGTACTTCTCATAGCTGCATCTTCCAAAAGTGTGTGCCATGGTTGTTTAGTACATGCGATTGAAACGCTCTGGGCACTTTTCTCTGTTAAGATTGGGGGGGGGGGGGAGGTTTCTTTGAGTTTTCAGCTGGCATATGTGCTGAATAGATTCTCTTGCCTGTCTTCTCCCTGAGTTTCTATATTGGAGTCTGCTGTCTTTTTTAAAACCACTTCCTGTATTGGATTTTCCTTGTTTTGTAACCCTGAAAATATACTTTAACTTGTTTTACTTTATGTCTTTCCTGCAGTGATGGAAGTTGTAACGCTGAAATATACTTTAACTTGTTTTACTTTATGTCTTTCCTGCAGTGATGGAAGTTCAAACAGGTACAGCATGGTGTCAATGGGGTTGTCTTTCCTGCAGTGATGGAAGTTCAAACAGGTACAGCATGGTGTCAATGGGGTTGTCTTTCCTGCAGTGATGGAAGTTCAAACAGGTACAGCATGGTGTCAATGGGGTTGTCTTTCCTGCAGTGATGGAAGTTCAAACAGGTACAGCATGGTGTCAATGGGGTTGTCTTTCCTGCAGTGATGGAAGGTCAAACAGGTACAGCATGGTGTCAATGGGGTTGTCTTTCCTGTAGTGATGGAAGGTCAAACAGGTACAGCATGGTGTCAATGGGGTTGTCTTTCCTGCAGTGATGGAAGGTCAAACAGGTACAGCATGGTGTCAATGGGGTTGTCTTTCCTACAGTGATGGAAGGTCAAACAGGTACAGCATGGTGTCAATGGGGTTGTCTTTCCTGCAGTGATGGAAGGTCAAACAGGTACAGCATGGTGTCAATGGGGTTGTCTTTCCTGCAGTGATGGAAGGTCAAACAGGTACAGCATGGTGTCAATGGGGTTGTCTTTCCTGCAGTGATGGAAGGTCAAACAGGTACAGCATGGTGTCAATGGGGTTGTTTTATGTGGTTCCAAAGATTATCCTCATTGCTTCATTTTGTACTGTCATTTCAGAGGCTGGTCTGTGATGAAATTATGAGACCAAGTTCTTAGTCGAAAATTATACTCAGTATTTAAGTTTGGCCCCACTAAAAGAGATGCTGTTGTTCATTGTCTCTGGTTTACATATCTTCTGAGAAAATGTTTTGTTTACATTAATTTTAAGAGTAGTGATCTGAGCATGGTATCTAAAACAAAAACTGGTTGTGTGACCTACCTTTCCAGGAGATACTTAAGACTGGTCTTGCCACAGGGTCTTCATCCTTCAATACCAATACTATTTCACTTACCGATCATTAGTGGTTAAATTGATAGATACGTCATTCGATAAACACATAAAAAATGATTAATCAGTCAGTCAATCAATCAGTCAATCAATCAATCAGTCAGTCAATCAATCAGTCAGTCAATCAATCAGTCAGTCAAACATTCAGTAAGTTATTCATTCAGTTTTCGACCTTACCGCCCATCTAAGCTTGGCAGCCCCCAGACAAATAGGTGCTGTCCCGTCACAATATGCTTTCTCCACTGGGTGCTTGAAAATTAGGAAAACACCAACAAACAGATTGCAAGACCTGCACCAGACAGAAAAGAAAGAAAACCAAACAAAAGAGACCAGCTCTCAAACTGGGATGTTGCAACGTCCCTACAATGGCAACAGTGTTATCACAAAACCTCCAAGACATCAGTGATGCAAGCTGTCATCAACGACAAGCTTCGCGTCTGAGTCTACAGGTAGACATAACTGCCTTGCAAGAAATGCACCTACACCTTCTTCTGGCAAGGAAAGAATGCTGAGGAGCACAGAGAACATAGAGGTGGATTTGCAGTTAGGAACTCTCTGCTGAAAATGGCAGTCCAAGGTGACAAGGGATCTGAACGTCTGCTGACTCTCCACCTCCATACGTCAGTCGTATTAGCGCCTATGCTCCTACCCTAACATGTACACTAGAAGGCAAAGGACGAATTCTATGCTAACCTCAGTGACATTATTAAGAATATCCCTAGCAAAAAACACCTTGTCCTCCCTTGCGACTTCAACATTCTCCTGAAAATAGGATACTCCCCCCCCCCCTCAAAGCTGCACAGCCTGATCATATCATTCCAATAAAGATATGAAGGCAACCACCCCGTATAAGGGCAGCACGTCCAAACCTTTTGACATCAAAAGTGGCGTCAAGCAAGGCTGAGTCTTTGCTCTCACCCTGTTGGCATCTTCTTCTCCATGCTCCTGAAGCATGCTTTTGGGACTGGAATGGAAGGAGTACAGCTATGCACCAGATCAGTTGGCAACTCGTAAACCTCGTAAGACAGAAAGCAAAGACAAAGGTGCACAAGGCCGATATTTAAGACCTGCTCTTCACTGATATGATGACGCTGCCAGTACCTCACACACTGAGCAACAAGTCCAGAGTCTCATAGATGTTCCCAAGCCTTTAAAGACTTTAGTCTGACCATCAGCCCTTTTTCAGGCTGATGAACGTGCTGAGCTAAGATGAGGACACTCCACCTGTCATCGCCATTGACAACAACGAACTTGATGTCATCCACCCGTTCACATATCTCGGGTCCATTATTAGCAACAATCTGTCCCTCGATGCTGAGATCAACAAGTGCATTGGCATGGCTGCAGAAACCTTAGGCCGACTTACTGCTCGCGTCTGGGAGAACTCAAAGCTGACAACTCCGACCAAGGTGGCAGTGTGCAACGCCTGCATCATCAGCGAAACTTGGACAACATATGCCAAACAAGAACAAATGCTGAGCAGCTTTCACTTGCGCTGCCTTTGCCATATCCTCAGCATCAAGTGGAGTGACAAAATACCAAACGTCCAGGTGCTAGTAAGCGCTGGTCTCCCCACCATGCATACACTATTCAGACAACGCAGGCTGCGCTAGCTTGGTCATGTGCGTTGGATGGAAGATGGACGTATCCCAAGGAATATCCTTTATGGTGAAATAGTCTCTGGCAAGAGGTCTGTTGGCCGCCCCCAGCTAAGCGATAAAAACGTCTGCAAGCGGTATATGAAAGCTCTGGATGTCAACACAAAGAGCTGGAAAGACGCAGCAGCCGACCCCAACAGACGGCACAGTGTGCTCCAGAAACAACTCAGGTCGGGGGAAAAAGAGGATCCAGACCTCAGCTGAGGAAAAGAGAGCCAGGTGGAAAGCAAGCTGCTGTGGAGGCAATCCCATGGCCAGCATCCATATATGCATCCATGTCGCAGAGACTGTTTTTCCTGCACTGTCCTTATCATCCACATCCAACACTGCTCCAGAGGCGTCAGCTCAACTCGATAAACACAAGGACGTGTCATCCATAGTCGGCACCAACTGATGGAGGCCTACTGCATACATGTTTGTATACATCAATGTGTGTATTGCATACACACGTGTATATGTGTGTACAGACATGCGTGTATAATCCTATAATGCATGTATATATCTATGTGTGTACACATGTGTATGTATATATATATTTGTGTATACGTACATATGTGTATATGTCTAAGTGTGTACATACATCCATGCATAATTATATTTTTATGTGTACATACATATGTGTATATATCCATGCGTGTAGATACATTCATATGTATATCTATCTATCTATCTATCTATCTATCTATCTATCTATCTATCTATCTATCTATCTATCTATCTATCTATCTATCTATCTATCTATCTCTGTCTGTCTGTCTGTCTATCTATCTATCTATACATACATACATACATACATACATACATACATATACATATGTATATACATAATATACTACATACATACATATATATAAACATATATGTATATGCGTATGTGTGTATTTCTCTCTGTGTATGTGTGCGTGCGTGCGTGCGTGCGCGCGCGCGCGCGTGTGTGTGTACGTACGTACGTAAATGTGTGTATATATCTGTGTGTAGGTACATGGGCGTGTACATGTGTTTACGTGTGCTTGAATGATTGGATATACTGTGTATTGTCTGTCACAGATGGGATGACACACACATTTCAGGCGTCACTAAAGACGATCAGATCACAGACTTCGTTAAATCCCTATTTTACTGGGTAAGACATACTTTTTTCTACCCTCTCCTTTTCCCATTCAACATTTTTAATAATTTGAGTTTCGGTTTCTCATGTGCGCTTGGAGTGAAGTCCATATGCACGCCACTGATGCCATGTAATGGAGAAAGTCCAAAAAGATCATGGCACAAGCCTTAGGCGTGCACATAGACCCATGAATAGGCCAAGTCCTCAGGCTCTACCTAGCATATGGGTTTTGTATGTTATATTAGTATTTGTATCTGCCTGTCAGTGGAAAAGACTTGGCTACATTATAATGACATGTATATCTGCGTAACTCATCTGTAAGAAAAGGACTTAATGAAAACACAACCAGGCACTAAGTATAAACTTGACTTTCCAGTCACCTTCTAACACGAGATTTTGACAATCATACCTAATGATTTCTTTAACTTTTCACAAAAAAGGGCTATCCTTGTTTGGGCCGTAAATATTTATCAAAACAATGTTCTGTTCCATAGTGCTTAAGAAAATAATAGTAAAATTATTCTGATCTTTCTCTACTTTGTTAACTTTAAATTCAAAGGTGTTATTGAACGATATTTTCACTCCTCTTGCGTTAGATTTGTATGATACGAAAAAAACGATCATAACCCTATTCTTATGTGACATACTTTTCTAGTTATGGACTTAAAACGAGTGTCTTGTAAACAATATAGACTATAGAATTTTTTTCTTACGAAAATGAAAAACATGCCTCCTCTTTTGTATGTCGCCAAATCACTGACAATTCAGGGATATTATTATGTTAACCATTTTGTAGAAAACCTTCAATACCGTCATCAGACCATGCTTCATTTTTGAAACACATTTTGTTAGAAGAATTATTCTC
This sequence comes from Monoplex corrugatus, assembly GCA_030674185.1. Classification (NCBI taxonomy): domain Eukaryota; kingdom Metazoa; phylum Mollusca; class Gastropoda; order Littorinimorpha; family Ranellidae; genus Monoplex; species Monoplex corrugatus. The sequence goes on along the minus strand of CM060306.1, from coordinate 124,305,351 downwards.
TATGTGCAATACATACATATACGTGACATGACCAAGTACATGATATCTCAGTCGAAAACTAAACATTGAGTCAGATACAAGCTTGAATGAACATTTGGCTGCCAGTAGCCTGTATTGATTTTCACAAAAAAGCAATACAATATACAGTAGTTTTGATGCACCATGGAACCGTTTTCATCACCATTAGCCAAACATGCACATCACTTTACCATGGTAAGACACATAAACATATCATTAACATATATTATAAAGACGAGACAAACCAAACGACATACTCGAATTAAAAAAAAATCATAACAAAACGGAAAAACATAATGTATTATCTTACAAATAAGAATTTTTGACTGAATAATGCATTTGAGATTTCCATGGAAAACAAAGAAAACAAACAAGACAGTCTTGAAGGAGGCAGGCACGAGAAAAACATTAATGAAGAAGATTAGGAAAACCAGCAACATTTATAGGACATTTTATGAGGCAAGAGAAATTAGAGCACCTGGTCATAACAAAAAGAGAGCACCAAGTAGACCCAGGGAGAAAATATTGGATGGACATGCACATTGGCTGAAGACAGAGAGGGTGGGAGCTGTACTTGCAGCGACAAGGGATAGATTTGTATAGAGGGCCATGATCGCCAACGCCATATGGCAGGGCACATCATGATGATGAAAAATGCATTTAGGAGCATAAGACAAACAACATTTTCTGTGTGCCACAAATTTATATATGAATTACACGATCGGTAGACTAAAAACAAATAAAACCAAACAAACAAACAGGTAATTCAGTGTATTGAATAATCAATCAACAGATATGTTTATCGTCATAGCACTCATTAGATCATCACCAATCAGAATGCGAGCATTTCTTACAACAGATGACTCAATCCTCAACTGAATTAAAAAAAATCAAGCGATTAAGAATGACAAGTTATATGAATAAATTACCTTAAAACCAATCCAATTAAGCCTTGTTAATTAATTAATTAATCAATCAATTATCCCAAATAATAATATCAGTCAATCAACTTATTCATCGATCAGTCAATCAGGCAATACACCAATTAAACAATGAAACTAACCACCAGCCAAACTTTTCAAACCGCCCAGCGAATATTAATCAACAGTGCCCAATGTAGGTATTTTATGATGTCAGAATGTACAATACAAAGAAATATTCAAATTTGAATGAATCAATCAATCTATCAACCAATTCATCAGTCAGTTCATCTACCTAATGTATCCTTGCTGATGGATGAATACATCTTTTAATAAAGCAGACAGCCAATTGATAAATCAAAGCATATCTGTCAATCCAGTCTGACCAACCCATTAAATAAACTGATCCGTTCATCTGTCAATAAAGTGGGTACACTTATCAGTAAATATAATAGTTGGTCAATCATTCGAAAATTCCATAATCAAATCAGTAAAGTCAATTAAATCATCAACCAGCTGATCAATCATTCACATACATAATCAGAAAGTCAGTTAATGTATTATTGTGCTAATGTTAATGTATTATTGTATTATTGTGTTTCAATCAATTGGCTACAATGATAATTTTTCAAACAGTTCATCAGATGAGTCAATCTATCAGCCAATTAAACAGCGAATCAACGGAACAGAACACGTCGGCCAGATATGAAAACGCAATACATATATCAATCGATCAACCAACCAACCAACTGACCAACCAACCAACCAACCAACCAACCAATCAACCAACCAGCCAGCCAGCCAACCAACCAACCAACAACCAACCAACACCACCAACCACACATCAGCCACTACAATCAACCAAAAACCATCTGATCGACTGACTGATCGATCGACCAACCGACCAACAACCAACCAACCAACCAACCAACCAACCAACAACCAACCAACCAACCAACCAACAACAACCAACCAACCAACACCAACAACCAACCAACCAACCAACCAACCACCAACACCAACAACAAATCAGCCAACCTACCAATCAACCAACAACCATCTGATCGATTGACTGATCGATCGACCAACCAACCAACCAACCAACCAACCAACCAGCCAATTAACCAACCAACCAACCAATCAGCCAACCAACCAACCGACCGACCAGTCAATCAGTCAAACAACCAGTCAACCAATTACCAACCAATCATCAAATCACTTACTCACTCACTTAATCAATCAACTGACCAACCAACTGACCAACCAATCAACCAATCCATCAATCAATCAATCGATTGATCAATTGATCAACCCACCTTTCAACCCACCAATTTATCCACCAACTAACCAAACAATCAGTTAATCAGTCAACAGACCAACCACTCAATAACTAAATTACTGAACAATCTATCAATCCACCGACATAACAGTAGTTAATCCCACCATAGTAATGAAAAATGAATAATTCTTTCAACAGATCAATCAATGAGAATGCACCAATGAGCTCAAGCAAACCAGTTGATTAGATTAAATCAACCAGTTAACAAATCGGTCAAATAAATTGAACCAATGACACTAAGTCAACCAATCTATCCATCAACCAAATTTTGTGGAATTTTAGAGGAAAATTTGGCTTTGTTAATATCGTAAATGGATGAATGGATGAACAGATAAACACAAGAGTACATATGGGCAAATACAAAATAGACATGAGAAAATACTTGAATGATCAACTTATGAGCAAATAACTGTTAATGAAAACACGAACAAATAAAATACCAATTTGAGATAGACAGCAGATGAAGAAAATAACTGATCTAAGAGTGAGAAACAAGATGGATTGAAATTTCAATGAACCACTGAACTGGTCTATGATTCATCTCATAAATAAAAGAACGAAAAGCAGACCTGATAAATGAGAAAACGAAGTATATATACACATAGACCTCCTTTCCTCGAATGCTGATCTGGTGAAATGGGGGAAATCAGATACCCTGCTTACCCACTCTGTCAGGGCAAACAGACAGTGGAACATGTCCTGAGCTCATGCAGGGTAGCGCTTACCCAAGGAAGACACACATGGAGGCACAGTCAAGTGCTTCAAGAGATCGCACAACACGATCATCACATGCCAGAAGAAAAACACTTGCCACCAGAAGCTCCAGCAACCTTCTACACGACAGGAATCAGAACCAATATGGCCTGAAGAAGATGTGACACCCAAAGCATGGAAGTTGGGTCTGCTGGATGTTGCAGACTACTGGGAGTGCACAGCAGAACTCCTACAATGGAAAATAACACCCAGAAATCATCAGCAAAAGGGGTATGAGACTGGACATATTTCTCAATTCCAGTTCATCCAAACAAGTGATTCTAATCGAGCTAACTGTACCATACGAAAGTAGAATGCAGGAAGCCCATATCCAGAAGACTGATAAGTACGCAAGTCTAGCCAGCAACTTGAGGACATCTGGCTTTCAAGCCAAAGTCATAGCCATAGATGTCAGAGCAATGGGGTTGATAGATACATCAACCTATGATCTCATGAGGCATCAGCTATCGATTTTGGGGAGAGAGAGGGCCAGAACCCTAAAAGTAATGGCAGAAGCAGCGGAAAGAAGCTCCAGCTGGATCAGGACCAGGAGAAACAAAAGTGAACTTCATAAGTCTCAAAATTCCCTATTTGCTGCTGATGACAAATAGTCAAGTGGTTAAGACACCTGTTGCAAGGGTACTTTGCTTTGAGAAACCTGCCACCTAGATGCGTAGGTTTGATTCCAGGTTGAGGACCAAATTTCTATAAAAAAGGTAATAGCAGAAGGGCATCCAGGGGTCATGACCTGGATGCAGCCTGGCCCCCTTAGAGTGTCAGGAGTTGAGGACTGAAACACTTGCTTGACGGGGGTTTGTCCTTTGAGGACCTTCTGCTGTCCGGGTCTCCCCAGAGTTTCTTACTACTACAAGAATGACTGAAATAAGTAAACAATACATAAAAAACCCACCTCATAATAAACAAATGAATGAATCAGTAAGCATATTCATTCAAGTGCTGGCGGGTAATAGTATAAAGTTGCCACAGCCATAGGATTGAAATCATGCACTCAGATCAGCATGTGTGAGTTCTGCCTTTACTTCATTCTAGCCTCTGTGTTACTGAAAGGTCACCAAGGACAGAGAAGTAGTCATGAGCCCCCTGCTGTACTGCTACGAGACCTGGACTGCCCACACATGACAATTCAACAATTCAAATGGTTCCCCAAAGATGTCTATGCAAGACCTGCAACATCACGTGGCAAAATCAAGTGTCCACTCTTCACGTTCTCAAGAAATGTGCCTAGCCAAGCATAGGGTGCCTACCCATCAAATGCCAACTTTGTTGGACAGGATACGTTCTCTGTATGGAAGACAGTTGCATCCAAAATGTATTCTTGTATGGAGAGCTGGAGCAAGGACAACGTAATCAGGGATGATCGCTAAAGTGATGCAAAGATACTTTGTATACAAAGATACGTCATCAGCTGTGGCATCAACGTTATCAACTGGGAAGATATTACCCACAAAAGAGTACGCTGGCAACAGCAACGCACGCAGGACTAAATCACGTTTAACAGCACAGAACAGAGGGACAGGTTGAAGCAGAACCCAAGGCAGCAGGACTCTTTCCCATGCAATATGTGCCTCCAGAAATGGTCTTGTATTTCACATCAAGACCCATACCAGGCGATAAGGACCACTACACCCACTTATCCGTCAGATGAAAGGGAGAATTCATCAATCGAAGATCTTTTGACTGATCAGTCCAATGACTGATTGGTTGATCCGCTGGCTGATTGAGAGATTGACTGGTTGATTGAATTTGTGTGTGCGTGTATGTATGCATGTACATGTATGTACGTATGTATGTATGTATGTATGTATGTATGCATGTATGTATGTATGTATGTATGTATGTATGTAGGTATGTAGCGCTGGTGAGCATGTTTTTATATGGAATATGCGCTATACAAATAAACATTATTATTATTATTATTATATGTAGGTAGGTATGTATGTAGGTATGTGTGTATGTGTGTGTGTATGTATGTATGTATGTATATATGTATGCAGGTATGTAGGTAGGTATGTATGTAGGTATGTGTGTATGTATGTGTGTGACAGAGATAGTTAGTAAAATAGATAGATATATAGATAGAGAGAGAGAGGGAGAGAGAGAGAGAGAGAGGGGAGAGAGAGAGAGAGAGAGAGAGAGAGAGAGAGAGAGAGCGACCAAGGGAGTTGCGTTAATGTGTGAGTGATTAATTGATCACTGACTGATTGATTTATTGATTAGTTGGTGGGTTGATTGATGCTGCACAGATGACTGCCATAGCCAGTGATATAGACAGAAGTATTTTGATGATTGTTGATTGAGTTATTGGTTGATTGATTGATTGAGTTATTGGTTGATTGATTGATACTGTGCAGGTGACTGCCATATTCGCAGACATAGACAAAGGTATTGAGATGCGTCTTGCTGACGTCGTCATCGACACGGTAATACTTATTTTAATTTTATTTTTATTTTCTCTTCCCTCACCCCATCCCCCTACTTTCCCCCCTCTTTCTTTCTCTTTGCTGTCCCAGCTCCTCAACACATCACTATAGTGTTACTGATCTGTGACATTGCTTTTAGCTTCTCAACACATCACTATAGTGTTACTGATCTGTGACATTGCTTTTAGCTTCTCAACACATCACTATAGTGTTACTGATCTGTGACATTGCTTTTAGCTTCTCAACACATCACTAGAGTGTTACTGATCTGTGACATTGCTTTTAGCTTCTCAACACATCACTATAGTGTTACTGATCTGTGACACTGCTTTTAGCTTCTCAACACATCACTATAGTGTTACTGATCTGTGACACTGCTTCTAGTTCCTCAACACATCACTATAGTGTTACTGATCTGTCACACTGCTTCTAGTTCCTCAACACATCACTATAGTGTTACTGATCTGTGACACTGCTTCTAGTTCCTCAACACATCACTATAGTGTTACTGATCTGTCACACTGCTTCTAGTTCCTCAACACATCACTATAGTGTTACTGATCTGTGAACCTGCTTCTAGTTCCTCAACACATCACTATAGTGTTACTGATCTGTGACACTGCTTCTAGTTCCTCAACACATCACTATAGTGTTACTGATCTGTGACACTGCTTCTAGTTTCTCAACACATCACTATAGTGTTACTGATCTGTGACATTGCTTTTAGCTTCTCAACATATCACTATAGTGTTGTTGATCTGTGACACTGCTTCTAGTTTCTCAACACATCACTATAGTGTTACTGATCTGTGACACTGCTTCTAGTTTCTTAACACATCACTATAGTGTTACTGATCTGTGACACTGCTTCTAGTTCCTCAACACATCACTATAGTGTTACTGATCTGTCACACTGCTTCTAGTTTCTCAACACATCACTATAGTGTTACTGATCTGTGACACTGCTTCTAGTTTCTCAACACATTACTATAGTGTTACTGATCTGTGACACTACTTCTAGCTTCTCAACACATCACTATAGTGTTACTGATCTGTGACACTGCTTCTAGTTTCTCAACACATTACTACAGTGTTGCTGATGTCAAGACCAATAAAAATCCCAGGATCTAACCCTACCCTGCTATTCCACAACCACAACAACACACCGGACCGACACCTGATATGGACAGTTGAGAAAAATACGTCAACTTAATTCATCATCATTGTTTCGTTTACATGTACACTTCACCTGTCTGCATCATCAAGTTCGATGACAGCTGCCGCAGCAGACGTCACATCAGTTCTCCTCCATGCATTCTGGTTTTGACTTCTGTGTGCTACTTCGCAGAGCCTGAAACCGCTGACGTACGTGATGTTATTCATGCAGGAAGTGGGTGGTCTGTCCCAGTTTCTTTTGGCCTCAAAGTTTGCTTGTAGAACTTTTGTCATTAGGGCTGTGTTAGTATTGCGGTTGCATGGCCAATGTGTTTCATTTTTCTTTCGATGATTTCTGCCAGAAGTTGACGTTGGACTCTAAGTTCGATCAAAATGCTTTCATTTGTTATTTTGTCGGTCCATTTGACTCTTAAGAAGCCATACGTAGAACTACCTCTCTGCTGCTTCATTTTTATTTTCATCTGTATTTCTGCATGTCCAGGCTCTACAACCATATAGCATTACTGGCCAGATCAGACAGTTTGGAATTTTGATTTTAAGGGCTGTCAGTATGCTTCTGTCTTTCCAAATGTTGGAATTAGATCTTTGTTTTCTGTTTTGCCATTCCTACTCTTATTTTGATGTCTTTTGTGCAAGGGCCATAATGAGCTGTATCTGAGCCTACATATCTAAAGTCACTCACGTTTTCTAATGCAATATTGTTGATTTGAATGTCTCAATATGCTTATGCTTGACTTTCTTCTGTTCCTTATTGCACTACTTTTGTCATCTTGGCATTAAGATTTAGTCCTGTTTTCTAGCCCCCTACATCTACTCTGTTCAGAATTCTTTTCATGCGGGTGACATTGTCCAACATCAGCGCAGTGCCATCAGGAGATTGTAAACTTGGGATGTTTTAATTACCAGTTTTTATTCCCATGTCTTCAATATTTGCTTCTCTCGTAGCTTACTCAATATTGATGCTGAAGAGATGAGGTGAGAGGCTGCAGCCCTGACGGACTCCTTTCTTGATGCTAAAAGAGTCTTTGTTTAAGCTGTTACCGTTGCTTTTAGGGCCGCAATAAGAGAATTTAGATGTTTAGGGAAGCCCATAATATCCATGGTGTCAAAGAGGTCTTAAACGCTTTGCTGCAGTTGATGAAAGTGATCAAGGCCTCTTGTTCGCATTTTCTGATTTTCTTGATCAAGTAGTATGTCAATGATTCCTCTGTTAGCCTGGTAACCTGATCTCATTCCGTTTAGTATTATGATGAGTAGGATTCTGCATGTGTGACTGATGAGATCAATACTTTTGTTATTGTTACATTCTTTGGAGAACTGGACACATTCAATCAAATTCTCACTGTATAAAAAGGTTCAGTTGATGGTCCAGGTAAAGATACATGTATATCTTTATATGTGGTGTAAGTAGCAATTTCTTTTAATAGCAAGGCTCCATTATAAACTGTAGATTACAGAAATGGGTTGAACGAAGAATGCTGCTTTGACCTGCATTTAGAAAATGAAACTTAAGGTAAACTTATATTTACAATATGTATTAAAATGGAAAAAAAAACATTGGAGAGATTTGGTAGTGAGCTTGCAGAATACATGATAAATCCACAGGGTGTTACACAGGAAGATGCTTGTAGCCTTTTTTGTTTTTATTGCTTTTTAATGAAGTAGCAACTAAATAATTGAGAATGGTGGACATAATGCAAGACTTAATCCTAAAGCTAATGAAATGTTCATTCAGTTATTAGCAGATCTTTTGCTTTATTGTCTGAAATCCCAGTCGGTGTTCAAGTTCAACAAAATGAATTATGCAAAGTAGCAAAGAAGATGTGGTATTCTAATGAAGGAATTATGACTAATGTAAATTACTATAGATAACTTGGTATATATTTTCTGTCTCGTCTTAGTTTTGTGGCAGCCTGTCCATATCTGCAGGTGGAAGAAAAATGCTTTTTCACATCTTTTGCATAAATTGTATGTACTTGGTAACAACTTAGTGGATTAAACAAATCTTTTCATGTTTCAGACCCATGAAAGACCGAAACATCCATGCAAGACATATAAGCCCCAGGAGGTGCAGAAGAAATTTATTGAAATGATGAAAACAAAAAGTCTTTCTACTGTCGATCACTCGATACTACTAACTGGGTAAATGTCTTCCTGTCTGCCTGTCTGTCTGTCTGTTTGTCTGTCTGTTTGTCTATCTACGTCTCTGAAAGTGGTGTTCTCTTTGTCTCTTCCCTTGTATGTTTGCCCATGTGTGTGTGTGTGTGTGTGTGTGTGTGTGTGTGTGTGTGTGTGTGTGGTGTGTGTGTGTGTGTGTGTGTGTGAATGTGTGTGTGTGTGTGTGGTGAGTGTGTGTGTGTGTCTGTGTGTGTGAATTGTGTGTGTGTGTGTGTGTGTGGTTTGTGAGTGTGTGTGTGTGAGTGCGCGCGCGCGCGCGCGTCGTGTGTGTGAATGTACATATATGTGTGTGTACGTGTGTGTATGTATACATGTACATGTATGTGTGTGCGCGTGTGTGTGTGGAGAGTTTTGTTTAGAAACACCTGTAACAGTACTATTAAACACGTGATTGCGTGTTTGTGTGTGTGTGTGTGTGTGTGTGTGTGTGTGTGTGTGTGTGTGTGTGTGTGTGTGTGTGTGTGTGTGTGTGTGTGTGTGTGTGTGTGATGTGTTTCTCTGTGTGAGAGGTGTGTGTGTGGAAATGTGTGTGTGTGTGTGTGTGTGTGTGTGTGTGTGTGTGTGTGTGTATGTGTGTGTTTGTTGTGTGTGTTTGTGATATGTTTCTCTGTGTGTGTGTGGGGGGGATGTGTGTGTGTGTGTGTGCGAACTTGCGTGCGTGCGTGCGTGTGTGTGTGTGTGCGTGTGCGTGCGTGCGTGTGTGTATGTGTGTGTGTGTGTGTGTGTGTGTGTTTGTGAAGAAATCAGAGCTCATTTATTTATCATAAAAATTCAAAATGGACTGTCAGACATGTCTGCATACAGTCACGCACCGTAAGAGAGAGCAAGGTGGAGGTGGGTGTGAGGAAAGGAGTTCACTAGCATAGAAAGGAAAACATACACTGCACGAGTAAAAATTGCACAGAACCACCTTAATACTTGGCGATGCCCATACTCACAGAGAAATAGATATGAACAAGAAATGTACCTAACATACCATAACATTTAACAAACAATACTCACAGAGAAATAGATATGAACAAGAAATGTACCTAACACACCATAAGACTTGAACAACGATACTCGCAGCAAATAGATCATCGTCACCATTATGTGCCCTGCCACATAGCCTTGGTGAGCATGGCCCTCCATACAAATCTATCTGTTGTCTCTGCAAGTACATCTCTCATCCGTTCTGTCTTAATCCACTCTGCAAATCCGTCCAATATCTTCTCCCTGGGTCTGCCTGGTACATTTTCCCCTCCAACGTTCCTGTTGTTACTAGGTACTCAAATTTTTCTTGCTTCAGAAAATGTCCTGTAAATGTTGCTTTCTTTTCCTAATCTTTTTCATCAATGTTCTTTTTGTGTTTGCCTCTTTCAGGACTGTCTCGTTTGTTTTCATTGCTGTCCATGGAACTATCCATTCAGTCACCTCATCCACCTCTGTAAACAAGACAGATCATTTTATAATCAAACAGGAACCCTCAGTTCATCTTTATCCAGCCACGATCAACAACCACATACAATCATAAAGAGATAAATGTTCAACGTCTACTGTTCAATAGAAGGCAGGTAATCGTTTAGTCAGTTCAGATATGTTTCCTTCCAAAACAGCTTTTCACAAGGAATCTTTCACTGCATCAACACTTCACGGACTGTTCTCACAGTTCGCTTCACAGCATCGAAATCATTGTTCAGCATTCAGTTCATCACTGTATATAAATACATTCTTGTTACCGCAAAATACCAGGGGAGCAGGACAAATCACAGAGGCGTCATTAATCGGAAACGCCCAGGTATGCAGCATAGTCCTAACAGTTTAGGACAGGCATCCACCCCCCAAACCATACTCACGTATTGATGTGGCTCCCTCGTGAACCAGTCAGACCAGACAGTTCCCCACGTCAGAAGCTGTAGATAGGAAAGGATTTGCTAAGTACTTCCATCTACAAAAATGCTAATAATATGCATGAGGGTCAATGGCTGCACCTTATCCAAATATATGGTTGACGGACATCTATCCCAAAATATTGCTGTTTGCCTTTTAAAAGCTCACAGGCAAATTACATTCACAGTGCCATACAGTAAATATTCTACACTTGCTATCAATTTCCAAACGATTACCACTAACTTAACTTCATATTCATTAAACAAACAAACAAAAAAACATCTTACAATAAAGAATTTAACACAAAATTCGCCATTCATGTTTCAAAAGTCCAAACTCTCAATACATAAAATTGTCCATGAAAATTCACACTGACTGCACATCATTCGAAAATCAAAACCCCAAAACAGTAATTCATAAAACACTAAATCAAGGACTACAACTCAATACAACTCTTAATTGCCAAGATACTTAATTTACTTCACTTCACGCTTTATGACAAAAATGAATACAGAGACCATACTGGATCATCACAGCAAACAATTGATCCATGAGATGTACATATACTTCTGGCACATTCTTGACATCTGAGAAGTTAGATGGAAAAACAATGGAGAAATACACACGGGAGAAGGGCATGTCTAATACTATAGTGGGAAGAAGACAAACGTGCACATGGACAGAGGTTTTTGGTCAACAAGAACAAGAACTGTGTGCTGGGATGCTGTCCTGTTTTCAGCAAGATCAAGACCATACGCCTGCAAGTGAAAGCAGTCAACATCATGGTAGTGCAAACATATGCTCCCACAACAGATTATGATAATGGCCCGATTGAACAATTCTATACCCGCCTTCAAACAAAGTTGACAAGAAAGACATCTTCACTACTCAGGGTGATTTAAACGCTAAAGTTATTATAGATGTGCAAGAAGACTAGAGAAATGTCTGTGGTTCTACTGTAACGAGAGTACAAATGATAGGGATTATGCCTGCAAGAATTTACAAGCGATAATGAATTAGTTCTTTAACTAACACTCTTGGTGAACTTAAAGCATCAAGACGATGGACATGACACTCCCCAATCGGTCAGTACCACAACCAGATAGACTATATTCTTGTAAAGAACCAGACTGAGCAGGTTTGGCATCAGTAGGGCTAACCAGGGTCGTTTCCAGGAGCTGATTTCGGCAGTGAACATGACTTTGTCATGATGGTCTTAAGAGTACGTTGGGAGAATGGTAGTAGAGTGAAAAACGACCGTCTCATTTCTTGATGATAGCATGATAAACGGCCGTCTCATTCAATCTTTCTAAAGATCCTGCCATTGCTTAATTTCTTTAAGCGGCCATAGGCGAAACATTCCCCCAAGTTCTACTACTTGAAGAAGACCTTAATTAACGCTGTCATAAACAATTTCAACCAAGAGATGACTAAAACTGCAACAATATCTTACGAATAAGCTGAAGGAAATCTACGCCACGGATTACAAGTAGTATGTTTAAGATGTGTGATATCAGAAGAAGTTTAAAATACGAAAGAAAACTGAGAAAGGAAAGGAGAAAACCAGCATTACAGAAAAGAGGACTGGCCAAGAAGCAAATATCGTAAAGCAAACCTGGATGGAACAACAATATGGCGATAGTGAGAAAACCTTGACAACAACAATAGTTTTAAAATTGTAAAATATTTGACCAAACAAAAAGCATGTAAACTCACCACCATTCAGGGCAAAGACGGTAATTGTCTCGCATAAAAACACACCGGTAAAAAGTGGACTCACTTCTGCTCTGCACTGAACTATAAACAGAGCAAAGGAGATCCAAGAGTACTAACAGTATAAGATTTATCACACAAATATTCCGTGAAGAGGTTGCGGCAGCAGCGAGGTCACTGAGATTTAATCAGGCTGCAGGCATTAGTAAAATCTATCTATCTATCTATCTATCTATCTATCTATCTATCTATCTATCTATCTATCTATCTATCTATCTATCTATCTATCTATCTATCACATCTATCTATCTATCTATCTATCTGTCTATCTTTTTGTCTGTCCATATGTCGTTACATTATTGTTGCTGTCATTGTTAATAGTTGATATGTATTGAATACAAATGTTGTCTCCCTTTGTCTCTCAAGGTTTTGTAAAGCGCATGAGCTATATACATATATGAATTCCTTGTTGCTGAGGGGGAACCCCTGTGAACATTACAGACGATTACAGAATGTGTATAAAGATAATACTTTAGATTATAGCGATGTTCGCAGGTAGGTCTGTCGTCTGAATGATGAAAAGGTGGGAAATGCCAGAGTAGCCGATAAATCCCATTCTGGCCGTCCGCCCACTTCTGTAAATCCTGCCAATAAAGCAAAAGCAGATGCTCTGATTAGACAAGATAGGCGCATAACTCTTCAGGAGTTGGCAGAAAACCTTGAAGTGAGCCATGGAAGTACTTATAACATTGTTCAATCACTTGGGTTTTCAAAAGTGTGTGCCCGTTGGGTACCGACAGAGCTGACTACCGAACGCAAGACTGACAGGGTCAACGCCTGCACTGAACTTCTTGAACAAAGTCAAAGAGACAGCACCATCGTTATTGATGATGAAACATGGATTCACCATTATGAACCGGAATCAAAGAGGCAGTCAATGGCATGGCGCCACCTTACGTCACCAAAACCGAAAATGTTCAAGACGGAAAAGTCAGCTGGAAAAATCATCCCCGACTGTCTTTTGGGATGCTCAAGGTGTTATTCTGGTTGATTTCTTGCCAAGAGAACAATAAACTCTGAGGCATACATTAAGACCCTAACGAGGCTCAAAGCAAGAATCCGACGAGTGAGACCCAATTTGCAAATAGATAATGTCCTCGACAACACACAAGTATCAGGACAAGGGAGACAATCGCCTCATTCGGGTGGACAACTTCTACAGCATCCTCCATACCCTCCAGACTTTGCGCCTTCAGACTATCATCTCTTCGGCCCCATGAAAGAAGGTTTGAGAGGCAAACATTATGCCAGTGACGAGGAAGTGAAAACTGCAGTGAAGACGTGGCTCCAAGCACAGTCAACAGAATTTTACGACGCAGGGATACATGCCCTCATTCGAAGATAGAACATTGCTATTGAGAGAAACGGTGACTACACTGAGAAGAAGAGATGGATCCCCAGAAGACCAGCTTCATTTTGATGTATGA
>CM060306.1:124271457-124288957 GCA_030674185.1 Monoplex corrugatus | reverse complement strand
AAAACGTTTAGATCCAATAACCTATCGGGTAATGTTTGGTGGTGGACGGAGGCATGCGAGAAAGCAGTTTAATATAAAAAAGGAGAAAAATGAAACAAATGAAAAATTGAACCAATTACCCAGGTGTCCAATAATGATTGATACATGTAACAAATTTCCTTCAGACATGGACAAAGCAGAAACTTTTATGGATATATTTGCTGAAAAATTGTTTATCACCTAACTGCAAACATTACAGAGAAATGGAAGATAATCCAATCTACACTGATCCAGTACCTCAGAATGATCTCTGTTTTATTCTCCAATCACCTAAGAAGAGCTAAAAACACAATACTGCATCTACACAACAAAAAGAGTTCGGTAGGTGTCGGTGCAGTTTCAACTGAAATGATTAAATATCTTTCAGAAAACTATGTACATTCTTTTCCTACACAAACTTTTTTCAGAAATGCTGGGTTAGCGGATCTGTAGCACAAACCTGGCAAAAGTCTATTGTTATTCTAATATTAAAAGAAGAAAAAACTAAAATAAATAAAAACATTTACAGACCCATCGCTGTGACGTCCCATACGAGCAAACTAATAGAAAGATTGGTCGTAAACAGACTTAAACATTATTGTGATTAAAACTAATGTTATTCCGGTAAACCAGGCAAGTATTAGAAAAGGGAGATCCGCGGCTGATCACCTGGTTAAATTTACAAGTCAGATCAAACAACAGTTAGCCCGCGGAAAAAGTCTTTTAGCTATTTTCTTTGGTGCGAAAAAAGCTTACGATCAAGTTTGGCATAAACGTTTATTATTCCAGCTGAAATCTACTGGTGTATCTGGAAATATGTATAATTACATTCTAGCCAACAGAACAATTCAGGCAAGAGTGGGAACCAGTTAATCTACTTCACGACGCTTCGACATGGGAATTACACAAGGCTCAGTGATAGCACATTTAATTTGATATCTTTACATTGGCTCTTCCTAAAGTTCTTTCAAATCGTGTTGTTTTAGTACAGTATGCTGATGATATATGCATTTGGATGAGTACCACTTTAAAAAAACAACTCCACAGAGAACGCGGAATTACATAAGGAAGTTGTATAAAATTGATCTTGATAATTTTATGTTAGAAAATGGTCTGTCGTTGTCTGCAGAAAAAAAATAGCATTGTGCAATTTGATCCCGGTGGTAAACTCAAATAACTTGCCTACTTTCAAATTGCTTGGTGAAGAGATAAACTACAAACAGGTCGTAAAATTTCTGTGAGTTTATATAACATCGAAATTAAACTGGGATGTCCATTCTGACAATATTTCAACACAAGCGAGAAAAAAATTTCTGAAGGAAATAAGCGGATTACCCTGGGCAATGGATAAAACATACTGATTCATCTGTCAACGGCGCTTGTCAAGTATAAGTTATGCTATGCACAAGAAGTGTTTTTCAATGCACTTAGATATTTACTGAAAAAAATAGATTCAAAGCTTGGATTGCAAAAGTCTTAAAATTGCACTAGGTGTACCAAATCATGCTTCTAATCTGGGAACCTGCAAAGTTGCTGGAATTTTATTTCTAAACGACTATCGTGAGCTAGCAACAGCAAAGTTTGCCATTAGAACTACCTCACAAACGGATAATTTTGTGAGCAAAGAAATTAAAATCAGGTGTAATATTGACTTTCCAAAACGAGCAAAAACATTCATCATGAATAACAGCTGCAGCTTACATATCTGACCTGATCAAACAGTCCAATATAAATATGGATGAAATAGCTGAGAAACCAACGTTGGTTTTCGATTTCATGAACATTTAAATGAAAAGTTTTTGTCTCAAAAACAATGAAACTTTAAGTTCAAAACATTTGTAAAAATTGTAGTATTGGCTATATAATTTGAGATTGATTGTTACCGTTATTTTCTTATTCAACTAAACGCCTTGAAAACAGAATATAAAAATGGCGAATGTATTTGCGGTGAACAATTCACAATGCATCATTGTTTTACTGCAAAATGCTACGTTCTTTTTGTAACCAAATATGTTTACACAAGGAAACCATCTTGAAGCGCATTTTAAAGAAGTAATATCGGATCAAGTTTTGTTAAATAAAATCTCAGAAATATTGGTTCACAGTCCTGTGAATGCATTATCTTAAGGTTATGAAGTTTTTGTTTTGTTTTGTTGCATTTTTAGTGAATTTTTTTTCCTTCACATTATTGATGTTAAGATTGTTCTGGTTCCATTTGTCTGCACACCCATGTCTCTTTTCTTAAGACCTTGCTTCTTCCTTTCACAAACTTTCTGTCTCCCCTTTGTCCCCCCTCCCCACTCTCATTCTCCATGCTTATACATACATTTTTCTTTTCTTCTACCATCACTCATATTGAAAAGACGCTAAATCAAAGAACGAACACACTACCATGAACAACAGCAAAAACAACAAAATAATCATCATCCCTTTTATCATGAAATCATCAATCATTCTAGCATTTTTAGAATTGACCCAGATCCTCTGGCCATGTCCTGATCTCCTCCTGTCCTTAGTTTCAGTGTCCATTTACCACTTCCACAACCGGGGCAAATTCAAGTTGGAGTCTTTGCTGTCAGTGATCCATGGGGGTTGTTGTTGGAGGTCCATGGTGAGGGTCTCCTTTACTGGGGGTCTCGAATTCGGTCTGGATCCTCAACCGGGCGATTACTGTAATTAGTATCAGTAAGAGTCTTGGTAGTCAGGGTTCTTGGTAAGTCGGATCAGAAGATGCACTTGAGATTCTGTCAAAGTGATCCAGCAACAGGACAGGGACTCCTCTTGTGGGTGACCCTATAGCAGCTTAAAATAGTGTTTCCTGTTGGTTGCCAGTCGCACTGGGACCATGAGGGAATCACCATGGTTTTGATGGTGTGTTGAGGAGCCAGAATGAGCTACGTGGAATCAGCATCACTGAGGCAACGCAGAAGTTAGGACAGCAAAAAAAAACAACTTACAACAAAAGTAATAACAATAAAAAGAACAGCAACAGCAACAGCAACAACTATCCACAGCACTGAGAATGAAAACAGCGGTAGCAACAGCAACAACAACAGAAATGACAAAACAACAACAGCGACAACAACAGAAACAGCAATAATGGCAAAAACAACAACAGTACCCACAACAGCAAGAACATAACAACAGCATCAGCAACAACAATAAAAGCAAAACAAAAGCAACGACAACAGCATACATGCACAAAAAAACAACAACAACCAACAAATAAACAAACAACCACCACCATCACAACACCACAATAATGTTTGTAATATTGTCATGGGTAGCAACAACAACAACAGCAACAGGAATAACAACAGTAATAACAACTCCGCCAAGAACAATGACAATAACAAAAACAGCGACAACAACAACAATATCAATGACAATATTTCAGCATTAATTTTGTATATTTACTGAACTCAAAATGACCTGTAAGCCATGTATTTCGGATTTGTAATATGTCAAAGTGAGTGTATAGATGTATTCTTGTTGTTGTCACATATTTCTTTCTTTTTCCTTCTATTTCAGCCTTGGTGCAGTACGTCAGACTGATTGTTGTGAAAACAAAATGGCCCCAGGTATCATGCAAGATATAGACCAAGAGGCCTCTCCTGCGTCTTTCAGGTTTTCCACGTGTTCCAAAACTTCTATTACAACAGAAATCGAGGAACTCTACGAGTAAGCTCTATCTACAACAACAACAATAACAACAATGATACTATCATAACTACTATTGCTCTTCTCCTATTACTGCTACATCTATTACTACTTGTTATCACCACCACCACCACCACAACAACAACAGCTACTACTATTACTATTACTACCACCACCACTTTTATTACTACGTATTTCCTTTACTAGTATTACTACTGACTCAGGCTGAACTCTGGAGGGACTTGGAGGAGGTCCGGCCCCCAGATGTCGGGAACGCAGACCACCTAGTGTGTGGACACGCCCTACTGCCCACGAATCAGACCCCAAGCTGTGGGTAAACAGCACCACCTTGTGGTTGTCTCGGGAGAGAACAAGGCTGAGAGAGTAATCCTTGACAGAAAATTAGTCCCCACTGCCTTGTGGGTTGTCGTGGAAATGAAAAAAATATGTTAGTGGAAAGGCTGTACAAAAAGCGATGGAAGGCAACGGGAAACCACCATCGCATCGTCACAAAACATTGTAGCCAGAATACCAACCAAAGAAAAAATAAATACGGTCTCCACTGGAGCATATCTATCTGGTAGGGAAAGTCATGCTGAGCAGGTTATCATCATCTATGTGATCAAATTAAAAAAATATTAGAATTGCAACGTGGAATGTTAGAACAATGCTCTAAACGGGAAAACTGGAAATTGTGAATACAGAAATGGAAACATTGAACATCAATATTTTAGGACTAGGAGTGGTGAGATGGAAGGGAGCAGGCATGATAACATCAGGCAAGCATAAAAATATATATTGTGGAGGAGACACACATGAAATAGGGCGAGCCATCATAGTGGACAATGACAAGTCAAAGACTATTAAAAGATATTGGGCTATATCAGACCGCCTTTTACTTTTTAGATTGGAGGACAAGTCATTTGATATCAACATCGTCCAAGTATATGCAACAACATCCATAAGTACTGAGCAAGACATTGACTACTTTTATGAAGAATTAGAGACAGTCAAGGACGTTACAACGATAATGGGAGATTTCAATGCCAAAGTGGGACGGGAAAAGTAGATAACACAGTTGGTCCTCATGACTTTGGCACGCGAAATGAAAGGGGCGGGAAATTTGTTGAGTGGGCACAAGAAAAAAAAATTATAATAGGAAACGCTTGATTTGACCATCCTAACTGAAGAAATGGACATGGGTGAATCCAGGAGACAGCACAAGAAATCAAATTGATTACATCCTGATAAATAAGAAGAAATTCTTTACTGATAGCAAAAAAAAAAAAAAAAATAAAAAATAAAAGAAAAAAAGATAAATATAAAAAAAACCTTACCAGGCGCACACTGCGCTAATAGCAGAAGATAAAGTTACAGCAGCGTTGAAGAAAATGAAACAGGGAAAAGCCTCAGGACCAGACAATATTACTAAAGAAATGTCTGAGGCTCTAGATGAATTTGGTAGGGAAAAGTAACAGTCGTCCTAAATGAAATTAATAACACTGGAAAAGCCTTAAAGAGATGTCAAAGTCAATTTTCATTGCATTTCCAAAGAAAGCAGGAGCTATACATGTAGAATGCAAACTCCATCATACACTCAGCATTCAAGAAAATGCAAACCGTTCTTACCAACAATTATCCATCAATTAACATCAGAGTCTATCAAAGGATACTGGGCTACATCAGACCGCGTTTTACTAGTTAGATTGGAGGGCAATATATGAGATGTTGGAACAATGCTCCACAAGGGAAAAACAAAAAATGTCAGAAATAGAAAGACTGAACATCAATATTTTAGGAATAGGAGACGTGAGATGGAAGGGAGTAGGCATGATAACATTGTGCAAGCACGAAATTATGTAGTCTGAAGGTGACACACATGAAAGAGGGCTAGGTGTCATAATGGAAAAATGACAAGTCGTGACTTTACATACTGAAATACTTGTAAATCATTGAGATATAAAACTATCATATCTTCAGGGTTTCAAATGTGTAACTGTGATATTGAACTCTCATGACTTCAAGTACTGAAATATGTCAGTGTGATATGAGACTTTGAAACAATACAACATTTCACGTGTTTTGTGTGAAGGTCAAACCATGAGTGTGTGACTGAAAATGCATACCCTGATGCGGAACAAGGCAAGTCACTTGGAGATCTATATGGCGGTGCTGATGGTATTTGTACGGCTATGTATGGAGAAGGATTTCTCTTCGGCAGGGTATGTTGGAAACATGATATTATGATAATGATTATATTGGATTTCAGTGAAGCATTCCCTATGGACGACGTAATCGGTTATAGCACAAACCCTAGTCCTACCCCAGCCCCCTTATTCCATCTTTGAATCGACAATCTGTTCACGGAAAACGTGGATCAAAAGGATGCGAGTTTGGGGTTGGGTTACGGTTAGAGTTAGGGTTCATTCATTATCAGTGTTGCCAGTAGTATGTGTGATAAAGTCATACATTGGATCCGTGGTTAGAGACGGAGACTTAAATTACGCCCCTACGATATATATATCGTTGTATGTATCGTTATATGTTGTATATTTAGAATTATTCTTGCTATTGAATGTGCCAGTAGTAGGTAGTCCAGATCTCGTAGTAGTACAGCAGGTTGCTCTTGACTATTGGCCTATACATAGCAATCTTAAATTGTAATATCTCTCTCTCTCTCTCTCTCTCTATCTATCTATCTATCTATCTATCTATCTATCTATCTATCTATCTATCTATCTATCTATCTATCTATCTATCTATCTATCTACCTGTCTGTCTGTCTGTCTATCTATCTATCTATCTATTTATCTATCTATCTATGTATCTGTCTGTCTATCTGTCTGTCTATCTATCTATATATAAGTCCTCTTCTCCCACTGGACGAAGCAGCAGGAAAGTTTCAGTCTTTTTCTCCTAATTTTGTATTTGGTGTTTGTTTGTGATCTTACATTCACGCTTGACAAAGGCCAGTTGACCGAAAATTTGTGCCTGTCTTGTCCTGTTGTATTGAATACGCGTTCTAATTCTATTTTCGTGTTTTTCTGTTTCCTGGAAACAAAGTGCAAAGAAACAGAAGACCGACACAAAACAGATCCTCAGAGTATGTACAGAAAGTCTGAAGAAATTGCCCACAGGAAAAAGACATGCATATCAACTGGATGCTCAAAATCGAAAGATGGTACCTTATCATGGAAAAAGACAAAATATTAGAGAGATGGGGAGAGTACATTAAAGATCGTATTAGCGATGACAGAAACGAAGAACACATTATAGGAAAGAACACTGGAGGACCACAAATAATGAAAGATGAAGTTAGAGCAGCACTAAAAAGATGAAACCGGGAAAAGCCCCAGGACAACACAATATTACAACAGAAATGATAGAGGCCCTAGAAGATTTCGGTATTGAAAACATAAGTCCTCTTAAATCAAATTTTATGACACCGGAAAATCCCCAAAGATATATCAAAATCAATTTTCATTCCATTAAAAAAGCATACAAACAACAAACAAACAAACAAACAAACAAACAAACAAACAAACAAACAAACAAACAAACAAACAAACAAACAAACAACGAAAAGGGGCTATAGAATGCAAACTCCGTCGTACAATCAGCTTGATGAGTCATGTCACTAAAATCCTATCAAGAATAATCATGATGAGGACAAGGTACAGAACCAAAACAGAAATAGCAGAAAAACAGTGTGGATTTGTGGAAGGGAAAGGATCTATTAATGCCATATATATCCTAAGATTCAGTTTCAGTTTCTCAAGATGTCTCCGCGCTGGGAACGAATTCCATATGCACTATCGTCACAGGTGCTATGTGTATGGTGATCATGGCACAAGCCTTCGGCCTGCACATAAACCCATGAGCAAGCCAGGTCCTGAGGCCCTACCTAGACTATGTTTTACCTAGTCTGTATTTTATAGTGGTATTTTATCAGCCTATCACTGGAATAATCTTGGTTACACGTAAATGACATGTGTATCTGTGTATCTTACCTTCTAAAATAGGAACACATATATAAAGTAAATAAATAAATAATTAAAGGTCTGAATCACAACACAACTAGGTATTCTGTATAAACTCGTCTCACATGACAGAACCCCCCATCATTGTCATATAAGGCTAAGCTTTGTGTTTCTATGAATGTAGTATGTTGTATATACCACATAAGCAGAAGCTCATATTATTCCCCCTAAAAAAAAAGAAAAGAAATTAGAAGATTTTTTGTCTTTACAGTTTATTCTTATTTTTGTAATGTCTATTTATAAATATGCAGATCTGTGTTCTGAATGACAGGTTTTCCTTTCAATCCTTGGGATAAGTTATCACCAAACTTGTTATAAAGGATTCTATTGCCTAAAGCAGATTCCCCGAAACGCACAAAATCACACACATGAGAGGAAAAAGATACCACTGGCTGATGGATATGCGTGTGGAACAGGAAAGGTAAAGTATCCTCTCTCTCTCTCTCTCTCCCCCCTCTGTCTCTGTCTTTCTGTCTGTCTCTCTTTCTTTGTCTCTCTCTGTCTCTGTCTCTCTGTCTCTGTCTGTCTCCCTGTCTGTCTGTCTGTCTCTCGCTATCGTTTTTGCTCTTTCTCTCTTTCTCTCAATTCTGTCTTATCCCCACCACTATAAACAAACTATCACCCCAGCCGCAAACAACCTGTCTGCCCAGTATCTATTTATCAAAACAAAACAAAAAGCTTCCATCAAGACCCCTTCTAATCCAACATCCCGAGACCCTCATATGTCCAAAGTGAACGATGCTTTCCTCCATACTTCTATCATCATCATCATCATCAAGTGCCCTGCCGCATGGCTTTGGCGATCATGGCCCTCCATATGTATCTATCCCTTGTTGCTACAAGCACATCTTCCACCCTCTCCGTCCTCAGCCACCTTGCAAGTCTGTCCAATGTCTTCTCCCTGGCTTTACCTGGTGCTCTCTTTCCCTCCACGTTTCCTGTTGTGACCAAGTGCACCTATTCCCCTTTCCTCATAAAATGGCCTATTAATGTTGCCAGCCTTTTCCTAATCTTCCTAATGATTGTCTTCTTGTGTCTGCATCCATCAAGATTGTCTCCTTTGCTTTCTTTGCTGTCCATGGAACTCTCAACATTCTTCTTAGAAACTACATCTCGGCTGCCTCAATCTTGTTCTGGCTTTGCTTGTTGACTGTCCACGCCTCACAACCGCACAACATTATCGGTTCTATATAACATTCTAGAACTCTCTTTCTGATGTTAATTGATAGGCATTTGTTGGTAAGAATGCCTTTCATCTTCTGGAATGCTGTTTTGGCTTGGCGATTCTGCTGGCTATTTCTGATGTGCATCTGCCGTCTGGTGAGGTGATCGTTCCCAGATATTTATATCTATCAACTTGTCTCAAAGTTGTGGCGTTTGCTGTTATTTTGCATGTGGAATTTCATGTTTTTTTTAACTAATTACCATGACTTCAGTCTTCTTGCTATTTAGCTCCAACCCATTATTTTTTACTCTCTATTTCTATTATATTCAGAAGGTTTTGTAGGTCCTTTTCATTTTGTGTAATTAGCACGGTGTCACCTGCGTAACGAATGTTGTTTATCATTTTTCCTCCAACCTGTAATCCAGGGTATTCTTCTAGGTTTCTCATGATGGTTTCGCTGTAAAATGAAAACATCTGGTGACAGAACACAACCTTGCCTGACTCCTCTTTTGATATTTTGGAAGGAGCTTATATCGTTTTCTATTCTCATTGCAGCTGTTTGTTTCCAGTATATTTCTGATTATTTGTAGATCTTTTCCATCAATATTGAGTCTTTCTAGTCGGTTGATCAATTCTTCATGTTTTACCCGATCGAAAGCCTTGATATAATCAACAAAGCATAAATATAAATCCTTATTCAACTCGATTGACCTCTCTATGATAGTTCTTAGGATGTACACGGCATTACTAGTTCCTTTCCCTTCTACAAATCCACACTGCTATTTCTGTTTTGATTCTAATCCTTGTCCTCATCATGATTATTCTGAATAGAATTTTTGTTACATGACTCATCAAGCTAATTGTCCGATGGAGTTTGCATTCTATAATCCCTGTTTTCTTTGGAAGTGCAATGAAAATTGATTTTGACATATCTTTGGGGATTTTTCTGGTGTCACAAATTTTATTTCGGAGGATTGTTATTTTTTCAATAGCAAATTCCTTCAGGGTTTCAATCATCTCTGTAGTAATATTGTCTGGTCCTTGGGCTTTTCCTGGTTTCATCTTTTTCAATGCTGCTCTGACTTCATCTTTCATTATGGGTGGTCCTTCAACGTTCTTTCCTTACTTCTAATCCACTAATTTCCTCCCCATCCCCAGACAACAGCTATATGCTGAGAACTTCCCTAATCTCTCACACTCCCACCAAATGCCACGTCCCACACTCCCCCTCATCCACGCCGTCTCTTCAGGCCCACTTCAGACCAACAAGCAAGCTGAGGCTTCATGTCTGTTTCACTTTATCCCATATCCCCAAAGAACTTTCCGATGTTCTCCCCTCATTTCTTCCTCGTACCACACTTCTCCCACAGTGGCAATGGCCATGCAATATTCCAGCCTTGTCACACTGCATCCAACCCGATTCGTATTGTGCTGAAAGTGACAATACATAGCACTAAATACCAACATGATTGTATGAATGTCAAGTGTGTTGTGTATGTGGGAGGAGGGTCAGTGGTGTGATGGATAAAGCTCCTGTGACAGTAAACGATGTGCACAGAAGGCCCAGGTTTGAATTCTGACCTATCCATAAAAACGTCAGACTTCTCTTCTCCTCAGCTCCCTTCAACCAATACACCAAGCGTAATTTTAATAGTACATGCTAGGAAAGCAGTATGCAATGGATTTAGGTCAAGACTGTCCATCTAGAATGGACAACTTTAATTTGTTAGTCACTGTATGCTCCATGTTACTGACTTGTCATCGACAGTGTGCTCCATATTACATACTTGTTTTTCAACGTGTGCTCCATATTACATACTTGTTTTTCAACGTGTGATCAAGTTACAGACTTGCTGTTCATAATGCACTCTATGTTACACACTTGCTTTCATAACACACCCCATGTTACAGACTTGCTGTTCATAATGCACTCCATGTTACAGACTTGCTGTTCATAATGTACTCCATGTTACAGACTTGCTGTTCATAATGTACTCCATGTTATAGACTTGCTGTTCATAACACACTCCATGTTACAGACTTGCTGTTCATAATGCACTCCATGTTACAGACTTGCTGTTCATAATGTACTCCATGTTACAGACTTGCTGTTCATAATGCACTTAATGTTATAGACTTGCTGTTCCTAACACACTCCATGTTACAGACTTACTGTTCATAACACACTCTATGTTACAGAATTGCTGTTCATAACACACTCTATGTTACAGACTTGCTGTTCATAAAACACTCTATGTTACAGACTTGCTGTTCATAACACACTCCATGTTACAGACTTGCTGTTCATAACACACTCCATGTTACAGAATTGCTGTTCATAACACACTCTATGTTACAGACCTGCTGTTCATAACACACTCCATGTTACAGACTTTTTGTTCATAACACACTCCATGTTACAGACTTGCTGTTCATAACACACTCCATGTTACAGACTTGTTGTTCATAACACACTCCATGTTACAGACTTACTGTTCATAATGCACTCCATGTTACAGACTTGCTGTTCATAACACACTCCACGTTACAGACTTGCTGTTCATAATGCACTCCATGTTACAGACTTACTGCTCATAATGCACTCTATGTTACAGACTTGCTGTTCATAATGCACTCCATGTTACAGACTTGCTGTTCATAACACACGCCATGTTACAGACTTGTTGTTCATAATGCACTCCATGTTACAGACTTGCTGTTCATAATGCACTCTATGTTACAGACTTGCTGTTCATAATGCACTCCATGTTACAGACTTACTGTTCATAATACACTCTATGTTACAGACTTGCTTTACTCTATGTTACAGACTTGCTTTTCATAATGCACTCCATGTTACAGACTTGCTGTTCATAACACACGCCATGTTACAGACTTGTTGTTCATAATGCACTCCATGTTACAGACTTACTGTTCATAATGCACTCCATGTTACAGACTTGCTGTTCATAACACACTCCACGTTACAGACTTGCTGTTCATAATGCACTCCATGTTACAGACTTACTGCTCATAATGCACTCTATGTTACAGACTTGCTGTTCATAATGCACTCCATGTTACAGACTTGCTGTTCATAACACACGCCATGTTACAGACTTGTTGTTCATAATGCACTCCCTGTTACAGACTTGCTGTTCATAATGCACTCTATGTTACAGACTTGCTGTTCATAATGCACTCCATGTTACAGACTTACTGTTCATAATACACTCTATGTTACAGACTTGCTTTTCATAATGCACTCCATGTTACAGACTTGCTGTTCATAATGCACTGCATGTTACAGACTTGCTGTTCATAATGCACTCCATGTTACAGACGTGATGTTCATAATGCACTCCATGTTACAGACTTACTGCTCATAAGGCACTCTATGTTACAGACTTGCTGTTCATAATGCACTCCATGTTACAGACTTGCTGTTCATAACAAACGCCATGTTACAGACTTACTGTTCATAATGCACTCCATATTACAGACTTACTGTTCATAATGCACTCTATGTTACAGACTTGCTGTTCATAATGCACTCCATGTTACAGACTTACTGTTCATAATGCACTCTATGTTACAGACTTGCTGTTCATAATGCACTGCATGTTACAGACTTGCTGTTCATAATGCACTGCATGTTACAGACTTGCTGTTCATAATGCACTCCATGTTACAGACTTGCTGTTCATAATGCACTCCATGTTACAGACTTACTGTTCATAATGCACTCTATGTTACAGACTTGCTGTTCATAATGCATTGCATGTTACAGACTTGCTGTTCATAATGCACTGCATGTTACAGACTTGCTGTTCATAATGCACTGCATGTTACAGACATGCTGTTCATAACACACTGCATGTTACAGACTTACTGTTCATAATGCACTCTATGTTACAGACTTGCTGTTCATAATGCACTGCATGTTACAGACTTGCTGTTCATAATGCACTGCATGTTACAGACTTGCTGTTCATAATGCACTGCATGTTACAGACTTGCTGTTCATAACACACTCTATGTTACAGACTTGCTGTTCACAATGCACTCCATGTTACAGACTTGCTGTTCATAATGCACTCCTTGTTACAGACTTGCTGTTCATAACACACTCCATGTTACAGACTTGCTGCTCATGATGCACTGTATGTTACAGACTTGCTGTTTATAACACACTCCATGTTACAGACTTGCTGTTCATAACACACTCCATGTTACAGACTTGTTGTTCATAATGCACTCCATGTTACAGACCAGCTGTTCATATTGCACTCCATGTTACAGACTTGCTGTTCATAATGCACTCTATGTTACAGACTTGCTGTTCATAATGCACTCCATGTTACAGACTTGCTGTTCATAACACACTCCATGTTACAGACTTGCTGTTCATAATGCATTCCATGTTACAGACTTGCTGTTCATAACACACTCCATGTTACAGACTGCTGTTCATAATGCACTCCATGTTACAGACTTCTGTCATAATGCACTCCTATGTTACAGACTTGCTGATTCATAATCACTCCATGTTACAGACTTGCTGTTCATAACAAACCCATGTTACAGACTTACTGTTCATAAGCACTCCATGTTACAGACTTACTGTTCATAATGCACTCCATGTTACAGACTTGCTGTTCATAATTGCACTCCATGTTACAGACTTGCTGTTCATAATGCACTCTATGTTACAGACTTGCTGTTCATAATGCATCATCGCATGTTACAGACTTGCTGTTCATAATGCACTCCATGTTACAGACTTGCTGTTCATAATGCACTCCATGTTACAGACTTGCTGTTCATAATGCACTCCATGTTACAGACTTACTGTTCATAATGCACCATTTTACAGACTGCTGTTCATAATGCATTCCATGTTACAGACTTGCTTTCATAAATGCACTCCATGTTACAGACTTGCTGTTCATAATGCACTCCATGTTACAGACATGCTGTTCATACACACCTCATGTTACAGACTTCTGTTCATAAGCACACTCCATGTTACAGACTTGACTGTTCATAATGCACTCCATGTTACAGACTTGCTTTCATAACACACCCATGTTACAACTTACTGTCATAACACTCCATGTTACAGACTTCTGTTAAAGCAACTCCTGTTACAGTTAGTTCTAACACTTTCATGTTACAGACTTGCTGTTCATAACACACTCCATGTTACAGACTTGCTGTTCATAACACACTCCATGTTACAGACTTGCTGTTCATAAGCACTCCATGTTACAGACTTGCTGTTCATAATGCACTTCATGTTACAGACTTGCTGTTCATAATCACTCCATGTTACAGACTTGCTGTTCATAACACACTCCATGTTACAGACTTGCTGTTCATAACACACTCCATGTTACAGACTTGCTGTTCATAACACATCCATGTTACAGACTTGCTGTTCATAACACACTCCATGTTACAGACTTGCTGTTCATAAACATTCCATGTTACAGACTTGCTGTTCATAACACACTGCCATGTTACAGACTTGCTGTTCATAACACACTCCATGTTACAGACTTGCTGTTCAATAATGACACTCCATGTTACAGACTTGCTGTTCATAACACATTCCATGTTACAGACTTGCTGTTCATAACACACTCCATGTTACAGACTTGCTGTTCATAACACACTCCATGTTACAGACTTGCTGTTCACAACACACTCCATGTTACAGACTTGCTGTTCATAACACACTCCATGTTACAGACTTGCTGTTCATAACACACTCCATGTTACAGACTTACAGTTCATACAACACACTCCATGTTACAGAATTACTGTTCATAACACACTCCATGTTACAGACTTGCTGTTCATAACACACTCCATGTTACAGACTTGCTGTTCATAACACACTCCATGTTACAGACTTGCTGTTCATAACACATTCCATGTTACAGACTTGCTGTTCATAACACATTCCATGTTACAGACTTGCTGTTCATAACACACTCCATGTTACAGACTTGCTGTTCATAACACACTCCATGTTACAGACTTGCTGTTCATAACACATTCCATGTTACAGACTTGCTGTTCATAACACATTCCATGTTACAGACTTGCTGTTCATAACACACTCCATGTTACAGACTTGCTGTTCATAACACACTCCATGTTACAGACTTGCTGTTCATAACACACTCCATGTTACAGACTTGCTGTTCATAACACATTCCATGTTACAGACTTGCTGTTCATAACACACTCCATGTTACAGACTTGCTGTTCATAACACACTCCATGTTACAGACTTGCTGTACATAACACATTCCATGTTACAGACTTGCTGTTCATAACACACTCCATGTTACAGACTTGCTGTTCATAACACACTCCATGTTACAGACTTGCTGTTCATAACACACTCCATGTTACAGACTTGCTGTACATAACACATTCCATGTTACAGACTTGCTGTTCATAACACACTCCATGTTACAGACTTGCTGTACATAACACACTCCATGTTACAGACTTGCTGTACATAACACACTCCATGTTACAGACTTGCTGTACATAACACACTCCATGTTACAGACTTGCTGTACATAACACACTCCATGTTACAGACTTGCTGTACATAACACACTCCATGTTACAGACTTGCTGTTCATAACACACTCCATGTTACAGACTTGCTGTACATAACACACTCCATGTTACAGACTTGCTGTACATAACACATTCCATGTTACAGACTTGCTGTACATAACACACTCCATGTTAAGACTTGCTAGTCATCTTGTGGTCTGTGTTACAGGTTTGTTATTCATGATGTGCTGCTCGCATTGTGTTTTTGCCTGCTTGTTGTATAAAATACGTTTCAGGTCGTATACTTACTAGTCACAGTATCGTCCATTTAACAGACTTCTTATTCACAGTATCGTCCATTTAACAGACTTCTTATTCACAGTATCGTCCATTGAACAGACTTCTTATTCACAGTATCGTCCATTGAACAGACTTCTTATTCACAGTATCGTCCATTTAACAGACTTCTTATTCACAGTATCGTCCATTTAACAGACTTCTTATTCACAGTATCGTCCATTTAACAGACTTCTTATTCACAGTATCGTCCATTTAACAGACTTCTTATTCACAGTATCGTCCATTTAACAGACTTCTTATTCACAGTATCGTCCATCTAACAGACTTGTTATTCACAGTATCGTCCATCTAACAGACTTGTTGTTCACAGTATCGTCCATCTAACAGACTTGTTATTCACAGTATCGTCCATTTAATAGTCTTGTTATTCACAGTATCGTCCATCTAACAGACTTGTTATTCACAGTATCGTCCATTTAACAGACTTGTTATTCACAGTATCGTCCATCTAACAGACTTGTTATTCACAGTATCGTCCATCTAACAGACTTGTTATTCACAGTATCGTCCATCTAACAGACTTGTCATTCACAGTATCGTCCATCTAACAGACTTGTTATTCACAGTATCGTCCATTTAACAGACTTGTTATTCACAGTATCGTCCATCTAACAGACTTGTTATTCACAGTATCGTCCATCTAACAGACTTGTTGTTCACAGTATCGTCCATCTAACAGACTTGTCATTCACAGTATCGTCCATCTAACAGACTTGTTG
Organism: Monoplex corrugatus; assembly: GCA_030674185.1. Taxonomy (NCBI): domain Eukaryota; kingdom Metazoa; phylum Mollusca; class Gastropoda; order Littorinimorpha; family Ranellidae; genus Monoplex; species Monoplex corrugatus. Next base: position 124,272,413 of record CM060306.1, on the reverse strand, counting down.
TTCACAGTATCGTCCATTTAACAGACTTGTTGTTCACAGTATCGTCCATTAACAGACTTCTTATTCACAGTATCGTCCATCTAACAGACTTGTTATTCACAGTATCGTCCATGTTACAGATCTGTTATTCACAAAATCGTCCGCCTGACAGACTTGTTATTCACAGCGTCGTCTATTTAATCATTGTAAGTCAAAATGTGCTCTGCATTGCAGGTTTGTGAGTTGGGACGGTGCGTGCCCTCTGATAGGTCGGATCTCGCTGACGTATCAGGTTAGTTATTTTTGGTTAGGTTTACTCTGATGTGTGTGCGCGCGCGAGTGTGTGCGTGTGTGCGCGCGCGCGTGTGTGTGCGTATCAAGTTAGTGATTATTGATTAGGTTTACTCTGGTGTGTGTGTGTGTGTGCGCACGTGCGTGTGTGCGCATGTGCGTGCATGTGTGTGTGCGCACGTGCGTGTGTGCGCGTGTGTGTGTGTGCGTGCGTGTGTGTGAGTGTTTGTGTGTGTGTGTGTGTGTGTGTGTGTGCGCCAGGGGCTGCTTCTGATGGTGGGAGAGATTTTTGAATCTCACTGCATAGCTAATGCCTGCCTAAGCTGGGCAGCCCCCAAACAAATAGGTGCTGTCCCACCATAGTCTGTCTTGTCCATTGGGTGCTTCGAGATTAGGAAAACACCAACAAGCAGACTACAAAACATGCACCAGGCAAAAAAGAAAGAAAACCAAACATATAACATAACAGGTCAGCTCTCAAAATGGGATATTAAAACGTCAGTACAATGACACCAGAACTATTAGAGAATCTCCAAGACATCAGTGGTGCAAGAAAGAGAGCTGTTATCAACGACAAGTTCCTTTGGCTACAGGAAGACATAGCTGCCTTACAAGAAACGTGTCTAACTAGCTCAAGCACGCTCAAGGAGAAAGACTACAGCTACTGGCAAGGAAAGAGTGCTGAA
>CM060306.1:124253957-124266457 GCA_030674185.1 Monoplex corrugatus | reverse complement strand
CACAACACCACTCTAACTACTGATATTAATGTCCATGGCCAGTCACAACACCACTCTCACTACTGATATTAATGTCCATGGCCAGTCACAACACCACTCTAACTACTGATATTAATGTCCATGGCCAGTCACAACACCACTCTCACTACTGATATTAATGTCCATGGCCAGTCACAACACCACTCTAACTACTGATATTAATGTCCATGGCCAGTCACAACACCACTCTCACTACTGATATTAATGTCTACAGCCAGTCACAACACGACTCTAACTACTGATATTAATGTCCATGGCCAGTCATAACACAACCCTCACTACTGATATTGATGTCCATGGCCAGTCATAACACTACCCTCACTAATGATATTAATGTCCATGGCCAGTCATAACACCACTCTAACTACTGATATTGATGTCCATGGCCAGTCATAACACCACCCTCACAACTGATATTAATGTCCATGGCCAGTCAACACACCACTCTAACTACTGATATTAATGTCCACAGCCAGTCATAAACACCACCCTCACTATTGATATTCATGTCCATGGCCAGTCACAACACCACCCTCACTACTGATGTTAATGTCCATGGCCAGTCATAACACCACCCTCACTACTGTTATTGATGTCGATGGCCAGTCAAAACACCACCCTCACTACTGATATTAATGTCCACGGCCAGTCATAACACCACTCTCACTACTGATATTAATGTCCAAGGCCAGTCACAACACCACACTCAATACTGATATTGATGTCCATGGCCAGTCATAACACAACTCTCACTACTGATATTAATGTCCATGGCCAATGATAACACCACCCTCACTACTGATATTAATGTCCAGGGCCAGTCACAACACCACTCTCACTACTTACATTAATGTCCATGGCCAGTCATAACACCATTGTCACTACTGATATTAATGTCCATGGCCAGTCACAAACAACCCTCACTACTGATATAGATGTTAAAAGCCAGTCACAACACCACTCTCACTACTGATATTAATGTCCATGGCCAGTCATAACACCACTCTCACTACAGATATTGATTTCCATGGCCAGTCATAACACTACTCTCACTACTGATATTAATGTCCATGGCGAGTCATAACACCACTCTCACTACTGATATTGATGTTTACAGCCAGTCATAACACCACTCTCACTACTGATATTAAAGTCCATGGCCAGTCATAACACACCTCTCACTACTGATATTAATGTCCATGGCCAGTCACAACACCACCCTCACTACTGATATTAATATCCATGGCCAGTCATAACACCACTCTCACTACTGATATTGACTTCCATGGCCAGTCATAACACCACTCTCACTACTGATATTGATTTCCATTTCCAGTCACAACACCACTCTCACTACTGATATTAATGTCCATGGCCAGTCACAACAACACCCTCACTACTGATATTAATGTCCACAGCCAGTCACAACACCACCCTCACTACTGATATTAAAGTCCACAGCCAGTGACAACACCACTCTCACTACTGATATTAATGTCCACAGCCAGACACAACACCACTCTCACTACTGATATTAATGTCCATGTCCAGTCATAACATCACCCTCACTACTGATATTAAAGTCCATATCCAGTCATAACACCACCCTCACTACTGATATTAATGTCCATGGCCAGTCACAACACCACCCTCACTACTGATATTGATGTCCATGGCCAGTCACAACACCACCCTCACTACTGATATTAATGTCCATGGCCAGTCATAACACCACTCTCACTACTGAGATTAATGTACACAGCCTGTCATAACACCACCCTCACTACTGATATGATGTTCAAGACCAGTCATAACACACACCACTCTCACTGCTGATATTAATGTCCACCGCCAGTCATAACACCACCCTCACTACTGATATTAATGTCCATGGCCAGTGATAACACCAACCTCACTACTGATATTGATGTCCATGGCCAGTCATAACACCACTCTAACTACTGATATTAATGTCCATGGCCAGTCATAACACCACCCTCACTACTGATGTTAATGTCCACAGGCAGTCATAACACCACCCTCACTACTGATATTGATGTTCAAGACCAGTCATAACACCACTCTCACTACTGATATTAATGTCCACAGTCAATCATAAGACCACTCTCACTACTGATATTAATGTCCATGGCCAGTCACAACACCACTCTCACTGCTGATATTAATGTCCACAGCCAGTCACAACACCACCCTCACGACTGATATCAATGTCCACAGCCAGTCACAACACCACTCTCACTACTGATATTAATGTCCATGTCCAGTCACAACACCACCCTCACTACTGACATTGATGTCCATGTACAGTCATAACACCACCCTCACTACTGATATTAATGTCCATGGCCAGTCACAACACCACCCTCACTACTGATATTGATGTCGAAAACCAGTCATAACACCACTCTCACTACTGATATCAAGGTCCACAGCTAGTCATAACACCACCCTCACTACTGATATTAATGGCCATGGCCAGTCACAACACCACTCTCACTACTGATATTGATGTCCATGGCCAGTCATAACACCACCATCACTACTGATATTAATGTCTATGGCCAGTCATAACACTACCCTCACTACTGATATTAATGTCAATGGCCAGTCACAACACCACTCTCACTACTGATATTGATGTCCATGGCCAGTCGTAACACCACCCTCACTACTGATATTAATGTCCATGGCCCGTCATAACACCCACCTCACTACTGATATTAATGTCCATGGCCAGTCACAACAACACTCACTACTGATATTGATGTCCATGGCCAGTCATAACACCACCCTCACTACTGATATTAATGTTTATGGCCAGTCATAACACCACCGTCACTACTGATATTGATGTCCATGTCCAGTCATAACACCACCCTCACTACTGATATTAATGTCCATGGCCAGTCACAACACCACTCTCACTACTGATATTAATGTCCATGGCCAGTCATAACACCACTCTCACTACTGATATTAATGTCTATGGCAAGTCATAACACTACCGTCACTACTGATATTGATGTCCATGGCCAGTCATAACACCACCCTCACTACTGATATTAATGTCCACAGCCAGTCACAACCCCACTCTCACTACTGATATTAATGTCCATGTCCAGTCACAACACCACCCTTACTACTGATATTAATGTCCATAACCAGTCATAAAACCACCCTCACTACTGATATTAATGTTCATGGCCAGTCATAACACCACCCTCACTACTGATATTAATGCTCATGGCCAGTCATAACACCACCCTCACTACTGATATTAATGTCCATGACGAGTCATAACACCACTCCAACTACTGATATTAATGTCCATGGCCAGTCATAACACCACCCTCACTACTGATATTGATGTCCATGGCCAGTCATAACACCAGTCTAACTACTGATATTAATGTCCATGGCCAGCCATAACACCACCCTCACTACTGATATTGATGTCCATGGCCAGTCACAACACCACCCTCACTACTGATATTAATGTCCATGGCCAGTCATAACACCACTATAACTACTGATATTAATGTCCATGGCCAGTCATAACACCACCCTTACTCCTGGTATTGATGTCCATGGCCAGTCACAACACCACCCTCACTGCTGATATTTATGTTCATGACCAGTCAAACACACACTCTAACTATTGATATTAATGTCCACAGCCAGTCATAACACCACCATCACTACTGATATTGATGTCCATGGCCAGTCACAACACCACTCTCACTACTGATATTAATGTCCATGGCCAGTCATAACGCCACCCTCACTACTGACAGTAATGTCCATGGCCGGTCATAACACCACTCTCACTACTGATATTAATGTCCACAGCCAGTCATGACACCACCCTCACTACTGATATTAATGTCCACAGCCAGTCACAACACCACCCTCACTACTGATATTAATGTCCACAGCCAGTCACAATATCACCCTCACTACTGATATTAATGTCCATGGCCAGTCATAACACCACCCTCACTACTGATATTGATGTACATGGCCAGTCACAACACCACCCTCACTACTGATATTAATGTCCATGTCCAGTCATAACACCACTGTCACTACTGATATTAATGTCCATGGCCAGTCACAACACCACACTCACTACTGATATTGATGTCCATGGCCAGTCATAACACCACTCTCACTACTGATATTGATTTCCATGGCCAGTGATAACACCACTCTCACTATTGATATTGATGTTTACAGCCAGTCACAACACCACTCTCATTACTGATATTAATGTCCATGGCCAGTCATAACACTACTCTAACTACTGATATTGATGTCCATGGCCAGTCATAACACCACCCTCACTACTGATGTTAATGTCCATGGCCAGTGATAACACCATCCTCACTATTGATATTAATATCCATGACCAGTCACAACAACACTCTCACTACTGATATTGATGTCCATGGCCAGTCATAACACCACCCTCACTACTGATATTAATGTCTATGGCCAGTCATAACACCACCGTCACTATTGATATTGATGTCCATGGCCAGTCATAACACCACTCTCACTGCTGATATTAATGTCCATGGTCAGTCACAAACACCACTCTAACTACTGATATTAATGTCCATGGCCAGTCATAACACCACCCTCACTACTGATATTAATGTCCATGGCCAGTCATAACACTACCCTCACTACTGATATTGATGTCCATGGCCAATCATAACACCACCCTCACTATTGATATTAATGTCCATGTCCAGTCATAACACCACCCTCACTACTGATATTAATGTCCATGGCCAGTCATAACACCACCCTCACTACTGATATTGATGTCCATGGCCAGTCATAACACCACTCTAACTACTGATATTAATGTCCATGGCCAGTCATAACACCACCCTCACTACTGACATTGATGTCCATGGCCAGTCACAACACCACTCTCACTACTGATATTAATGTCCATGGCCTGTCAACACACCTCTCTAACTACTGATATTAATGTCCACAGCCAGTCATAACACCACCCTCATTACTGATATTAATGTCCATGACCAGTCATAACACCACAGTAACTACCGATATTAATGTCCATGGCCAGTCATAACACCACCCTTACTACTGGTATTGATGTCTATGGCCAGTGACAACACCACCCTCACTGCTGATATTAATGTTCATGACCAGTCAACACACCACTCTAACTACTGATATTAATGTCCACAGCCAGTCATAACACCACCAACACTATTGATATTGATGTCCATGGCCAGTCACAACACCACTCTCACTACTGATATTGATGTCCATGGCCAGTCATAACACCACCCTCACTACTGATATAGATGTCCATGGCCAGTCATAACACCACCCTCACTACTGATATTAATGTAGGTGGCCGGTCATAACACCACCCTCACTACTGATATTAATGTCCACAGCCAGTCATAACACCACCCTCACTACTGATATTGATGTCCATGGCCAATCATAACACCACTCTAACTACTGATATTGATGTTTACAGCCAGTCACAACACAACCCTCACTACTGATATTGATGTCCATGGCCAGTCATAACACCACTCTCACTACTGATATTGATGTTTACAGCCAGTCACAACACAACCCTCACTACTGATATTGATGTCCATGGCCAGTCATAACACCACTCTCACTACTGATATCAATGTTTACAGCCAGTCACAACACAACCCTCACTACTGATATTGATGTCCATGGCCAGTCATAACACCACTCTCACTACTGATATTGATGTTTACAGCCAGTCACAACACAACCCTCACTACTGATATTGATGTCCATGGCCAGTCATAACACCACTCTCACTACTGATATCAATGTTTACAGCCAGTCACAACACAACCCTCACTACTGATATTGATGTCCATGGCCAGTCATAACACCACTCTCACTACTGATATTGATGTTTACAGCCAGTCACAACACCACTCTCACTACTGATATTGATGTTTACAGCCAGTCACAACACCACTCTAACTACAGATATTAATGTCCATGGCCAGTCATAACACCACTCTAACTACTGATATTAATGTCCATGGCCAGTCATAACACCACTCTCACTACTGATATTAATGTCCACAGCCAGTCACAACTCCACCCTCACTACTGATATTAATGTCCATGGCCAGTCATAACACCACTCTCACTACTGATATTGATTTCCATGTTCAGTCACAACACCACTCTCACTACTGATTTTAATGTCCATGGCCAGTCATAACACCACTCTCACTACTGATATTAATGTCCATGTCCAGTCATAACACCACTCTCACTACTGATATTGATGTCCATGGCCAGTCACAACACCACTCTCACTACTGATATTAATGTCCATGTCCAGTCATAACACCACTCTCACTACTGATATTAATGTCCATGGCCAGTCATAACACCACTCTCACTACTGATATTAATGTCCATGGCCAGTCATAACACCATTCTCACTACTGATATTAATGTCCATGGCCAGTCACAACACCACCCTCACTACTGATATTGATGTCCATGGCCAGTCATAACACCACTCTCACTACTGATATTGATTTCCATGGCCAGTCACAACACCACTCTCACTACTGATATTAATGTCCATGTTCAGTCACAACACCACCCTCACTACTGATATTGATGTATAAAGCCAGTCACAACACCACTCTCACTACTGATATTAATGTCCATGACCAGTCACAACACCACTCTCACTACTGATATTAATGTCCATGTTCAGTCACAACACCACCCTCACTACTGATATTAATGTCCATGTTCAGTCACAACACCACTCTCACTACTGATATTAATGTCCATGTTCAGTCACAACACCACCCTCACTACTGATATTAATGTCCATGTTCAGTCACAACACCACTCTCACTACTGATATTAATGTCCATGTTCAGTCACAACACCACCCTCACTACTGATATCAATGTCCATGTTCAGTCACAACACCACTCTCACTACTGATATTAATGTCCATGACCAGTCATAACACCACTCTAACTACTGATATTGATTTCCATGGCCAGTCACAACACCACTCTCACTACTGATATTAATGTCCATGTTTAGTCACAACACCACCCTCACTACTGATATGGATGTTTACAGCCAGTCACAACACCATCCTCACTGCTGATATTAATGTCCATGGCCAGTCACAACACCACCCTTACTACTGATATTAATGTCCATGGCCAGTCACAACACCACTCTCACTACTGATATTGATGTCCATGGCCAGTCACATCACCACTCTCACTACTGATATTAATGTCCATGGCCTGTCATAACACCACTGTCACTACTTATATTAATGTCCATGGCCAGTCAACACACCACTCTAACTACTGATATTAATGTCTATGGCTAGTCACAACACCACTCTCACTGCTGATGTTAATGGTCAATGGATTGAAGCACTGAGGGAAGCAAACCAGAAATCCTGCCAAGGACAACAGAGACAACGTCAGCACTGTCCAGGCTGACATCTGTATGGAAGGACAAGACCATCTCTATGAAACACAAAATCAGGCTCTTACGTGTACAGGTATATTCTGTATTCCTGTATGCAGTCTAGACAACCATGGACCCTGACAGAGGATTTGGAAAGACGAATCCAAGCGTTGGAAATGAGCTGTTACCTCTAAATACTAATCATCAGACACACTGATCATATTAATTTACCAATGAACAAGCATAATAAACAATTAAGCAGCACGTTGTACTGTATGAAGATCTGCTGACATTATTGCACCTGTACACATCATATACCTGGCTATGTGTTGAATCACCCATAGCGTCAGATGATGGCCATGCAACAAGATCCAGTGGCCTTGCTAAATCAGTCCTTCAGGGAACAGTTGAGGGAGGAAGACAGAGAGGAATACAGGAAGACAGAAACATATTCATTTCATATTCATTTCTTTTTGTTTTAGTGGAAGGGAGGTTTCGGTCTTTTTCTCATAATTTTGTATTTGGTGTTCATTTGTGATCTTACATTCACGCTTGACAAAGGCCGGTTAGCCAAAAATTTGCACGTCTTGTCTTGTTGTATTAAATACGCGTTCTGATTCTATTTTGGTTATTTTTCTGGTTCCTGTTTGCTTGAACGCGGGCAGTCACACTTGTTTTGAATTTCAATGGATTTACCATGTGAAACGTGGGCTGCTTTCCCCTGTTGGAAGCACAACACCGCAATGCAGCGTCACCTTTTCTTTTGACTAAGACCTTAGAAAGGCAATAAGGCTAATGGGCCTTAGTCACGTCTGGATCAACTGGTGTTTTTGCTCCATAAGACGTTTCTGAATTGTGGACAGTGTGAGTCAGCTGACATAAACTAGCGGCTGTCATTGTTGGGGAAATGGACTTACCATGGGGAAATGGTAAAATGTTGTATAAATGAGAACGTGTGCATGTATGTAAAGAAAGAAATGTGTGTGGAAGTTTGAGCTTTAGGTGTTGTGTCGTCGTATGGATGTAAGTAGGTCTGTCTCTCACTCTATAGTTTAGGCCTTAGCCAGCCTAAAGGCTTTCAAGGGGAGGAACCTGGGAAATTAACACATCTCTCCAATATTTTATACCAGGACTGCTGGGCAAATAACCTGCTTGTCATGATTTTAAACTGTCGTGGGATCTTTAGTGTGTGCAGGCCATAAGGCATATGGGGTCCGACTTGTTTTTTGTCCCCTTCTGATGGACTGGGCGTTCAGTTCGATTTTCCGGTCAAATTGAGAAGAAAAATCCAGGCCTGAACGAGATACGAACCCAGACACCACTAGTTAGTCGTTGGCAGGCGAACGTTGACAATTTTTGCCACTCTCCTTCCTTACAATAAGAGAATTGACAACGAAATCACTTTTGAGTGACATCTTCATATTGTGAAGATCTCTCTGTCCGTCTGTCTGTCTGTCTGTCTGTCTGCGCTGCTGTCTGTCTCTCTCTTTCTCTTTCTTTCTTTCTCCTCCCCCCCCCTCTCTCTCTCTCTCTGTAATCGTAGGTGACAGGAGTAGGTCGATTGCAATAACATTACATGGGAATACCTAGCTGGATTTGAAAAAAAAAGAAAGAACAGACTCTGCAATAGAACATATTTTCACGCTGCCAGCAAATATCCCAAAACATTTTTCTTTAAATGGGAAATGGTATGCAATATTCATGGATTTTGAAAAAGCGTCTGGTTTAGTATCAATGAATATATCGTGGTCAGCTCTTTGAAAACTTGTGAAAAGGATACAACACTTTCAAGGCTTAAGTTAAATGTGGCACTGAATTTATCAAATGTACAGGTGGTGTAAAACAGGAAGACGCAAGATGCCCTATAATATTTTCATTACTTATGGAAATACTCCAGCATGTAGACACGGAGCAACTTTGAATGGCGGACTAATACAGACATTTACAGTTTTGTTTGTTGGTGTTATTTAATTATTGTTTGAAACAGTCACAGGTCTTCAAACTCATTCTAAACAGTACATCCAGAGCTTGGTAAGAGACTGAAGCTGAAAGAAATGTGAATAAAAGAGACAGTGTCGTTTTTTTTAGGAAACGTTGTTATTGTCGGTTCTGGGAAAAATGATTATTTAGCTGCTGGGGAGTAACTTTGTTTATTGATGCCAAATGACTGTAGTTAGTTTATATGAATATCTTGGTATACACTTATTTTCCAAAATATATTTTAATTTTGCTTGTGAAGACTTGGTTGTAGAGCTAAAATATCTCTCAAGTCTATCATAAGGATGTTGTATAAAACTGACAGTAGTATATTCCGTGTTTTCTTGGAATTGTTTGATGCCTAACTAAACCAGTGATTATCTACAGAGCTGAGTTAAGGGTCTTTAATCTAGAACGTCTTTAATCGAGAAGGAATAGTTGTGAGCCAATGCATTGATATGTGTACTTAATTTTCTTTTCTTTTTTCTCTCTCTCCTCCTGTTAAAATTCTGCATGTTTTGAAGCGGTTATGGTCCTGATATGGTCCCACGCAGTCGACAGGGCTTTAAACAACAAAAACAAAGTCTCACAGCAGTATAGCAGGGTGCTTAGGTAAATCATGTACCCAGAAATAACACCACAGCTGTCAAACCATCTGTCCACACAGCAGAAACAAACAAACAAAGTCACGGTCATGTGCTTCTATAGAACATGACAATGATGACGGAGATAATAATGAGAATGATGATAATAATTGATCAGTGTCACATATGTGTACAGGTCACCTATTTATAAGTAAGGGGACTGATGATAATGATTGATCAGTGTCACATATGTGTACAGGTCACTGTTTATAAGTAAGGGGACTGATGGCAATGAGAATAATGATAATAATTGATCAGTGTCACATATGTGTACAGGTCACCTGTTTATAAGTAAGGGGACTGATGGCAATGAGAACACTGTGTCAAAATTGCATCATCACCCAATGTGACAGGTCACACTGTTTATAAGTTACTGAGGGCACTGATACAATGGTGAACCTAGGCCCTGTTAACAACATTATTTAATTAACAATGTGGCACTGAACGACACGGATTCATCCTTTACCTGTAGGATTAACAGTTGGCACTTATAGCCACGTTACACACATTATTTAGATATAGACAATGTATGGCACTATAGCTACGTTACACACATTATTTAGATAGAGACAATGTATGGCACTTATAGCCACGTTACACACATTATTTAGTATAACAATTATGGCACTTATAGCCACGTTACACACATTATTTAGATAGAGACAATGTATGGCACTTATAGCCACGTTACACACATTATTTAGATAGAGACAATGTATGGCACTTATAGCCACGTTACACATATTTTAGATATAGAGACAATGTATGGCACTATAGCCACGTTACACACATTATTTAGATAGAGACAATGTATGGCACTTATAGCTACGTTACACACATTATTTAGATACAATGTATGGCACTTACAGCCACGTTACACACATTATTTAGATAGAGACAATGTATGACACTTATAGCTACGTTACACACATTATTTAGATAGAGACAATATATGGCACTTATAGCCACGTTACACACATTGTTTAGATAGAGACAATATATGACACTTATAGCCACGTTACACACATTTTTAGATAGTAGACAATGTATGACACTTATAGCCACGTTACACACATTATTTAGATATAGACAATGTATGGCACTTATAGCTACGTTACACACATTATTTAGATATAGACAATGTATGGCACTTATAGCTACGTTACACACATTATTAGATAGACAATGTATGGCACTTATAGCCACGTTACACACATTATTTAGATAGAGACAATATATGGCACTTATAGCCACGTTACACACATTATTTAGATAGAGACAATATATGGCACTTATAGCCACGTTACACACTTATTTAGATAAGACAATATATGGCACTTATACCCTACGTTACGCACATTGTTTAGATATAGACAATGTATGGCACTTACAGCTACGTTACAGCACATTATTTAGATACAGAATGTATGGCACTTATAGCTACGTTACACACATTATTTAGATAAGACAATGTATGGCACTTACAGCACGTTACACAATTATTAGATAAGACAATGTATGGCACTTATAGCCACGTTACACACATTTTTAGATAGAAATGTATGGCACTTATAGCCACGTTACACACATTATTTAGATAGAGACAATGTATGGCACTTATAGCTACGTTACACACATTATTTAGATAAGACAATGTATGGCACTTATAGCCACGTTACACATATTTTTAGATAGAGACAATGTATGGCACTTATAGCCACGTTACACACATTTTTAGATAAAGACAATGTATGCACTTATAGCCACGTTACACATATTGTTTAGATAGAGAAATGTATGGCACTTATAGCTACGTTACACACATTGATTTAGATATAGACAATGTATGGCACTTATAGCCACGTTACACACATTGTTTAGATAGAGACAATGTATGGCACTTATAGCCACGTTACACACATTATTTAGAAGTAGACAATGCATGTGTACGCGACATATACCATTAAGACACAGATAATACATGTCTACGTGACATACACCATTCAGATATAGACAATACCTGCCAGCATGGCATATACCATTTAGACATAGACAATACCTGTCTACGTGACATATACCATTTAGATATAGACAATACCTGTCTACGTGACATATACCATTTAGATATAGACAATACCTGTTTACGTGACATATACTATTTACATACATACAGTACCCATGTTATATATCCCATTTATATAAACACTATACTCGTCTATGTTACATACATATAAAAGATAGACGATATCTATGAATGTGACATATATCATTCAAATATAGACGATGACTGTCTGCTTGATGCACAAGGTTTAG
>CM060306.1:124228957-124248957 GCA_030674185.1 Monoplex corrugatus | reverse complement strand
ACACACATCCTTAACATACATTACACATATCCATAACATACATTACACACATCCATAACACATTACACACATCCATAACATACATTACACACATCCATAACACACATTACACACATCCATAACATACATTACACACACCCATAACAGATTACACACATCCATAACATACATTACACACATCCATAACATACATTACACACATCCATAACATACATTACACACATCCATAACACACATTACACACATCCATAACATACATTACACACATCCATAACAGATTATACACATCCATAACATACATTATGCACATCCATAACATACATTACACACATCCATAACATACATTACACACATCCATATCCATAACATACATTACACACATCCATAACACATTACACACATCCATAACATACATTACACACATCCATAACACACATTACACACATCCATAACATACATTACACACACCATAACAATTACACACATCCATAACATACATTACACACATCCATAACATACATTACACACATCCATAACATACATTACACACATCCATAACATACATTACACACATCCATAACATACATTACACACATCCATAACAATTTACACATCCATAACATACATTATGCACATCCATAACATACATTACACAATCCATAACATAATTCACACATCCATAACATACATTACACACATCCATAACACACATTACACACATCTATAACATACATTACACACATCCATAACATACATTAAACACATCCATAACATACATTACACACATCCATAACATACATTTACACACATCCATAACACACATTACACACACGGCTAATATTCTCCTTGGACTTCACTTTAGAGTGACTAGATGGAGAAGATTAGCTGAAACATGCTTTCAATTGGGACAATACAGTGTTGAAGGAACAGAGTTCCAGGCAACTGCGGCTTGGTCATCATCATCATCAAGTTCCCTGCCGCATGGCGCTGGCAATCATCCATATGCATCTATCCCTTTCGCTGCAAGTACATCTTCCACCTTCTCTGTCCTCAGCCGCCCTGCAAGTCCGTCCAATATTTTCTCCCTGGGTCTGCCTGGTGTTCTCTTTCCTCCAGCTTTCCTGTTGTGACTAGGTGCTCTAATCTTCTTTCCTCATAAATTGGCCTGTAAATGTTGCTTCTCTTTTCATGATCTTCGTTATCAATGATCTTCTTGTGTCTGCTTCATCAAGACTGTCGTTTTTGTGTGTGTGTATGGTTTTTTTAACTGTCCATGAAACTCTCAACATTCTCCTTAGAAACCACATTTCGGCTGCCTCAACCTTGTTCTGACTTTGCGTGTTGACTGTCCAGGCCTCACAACCGTATAACATTATCGGTTCTGCATAACACTCAAGAACTCTATTCCTGGTGTTAATTGATAGGCATTTTTTGGTAAGAACTATTTTCATCTTCTTAAATGCAGTTTTGGCGTAAAGTAGGAATTGTGGAGTTATTATACCTAATATACATATGTTGAAAAATGTGGCGGTACATTTTAAGTGTTCAAGGACTGGTGTTCTTTGAAAGGATATTATTACACTTATCCCTAATGCGGTTGTGAAAACAGATGACTGACAGTGGTAGACAGCAGAATGTTAGAAAAACATTTGTCCTTCATTGTATTACCCTCATCAGTAATATTTTTGTAAAAGCAGATTTATACTCAACCAGTGCTTTAACAGAAGAATGTTAGAAAAAGCACTTAGATCTACCTTTCATTGTACTTGCACTTATCCCTAATGCTATTGTAAAAGCAGATGGCTCTAACAGTACCAAATAGAAAAATGTTAGAGAAAACTTATGCTTCATTTTTCTTGCTCTTCTCGCACATGTCACCACAGGAGAGATCACCAGATGGAAGAGACAAGCCTGACTATTTTTCACTTCAGGATGCCAATGATTAATAATTTGATTTGGAACCAATCGGAGGGTACTATTTGAAACCATAGATTGGAGTTTGACCCCCCTCCTCTGCTGTGGTGGGCGTGATGCATTGCATTAGCATTTCATTAGCATTTGAATTAGAATTATGAGGTACATGTAAGATCTATTGGCTAGTCATCATGGTTGTGTGTGAAAGTGATATGGTCAATTCACACCACTAACATCTTTGCCCAATACCTCAACTGCTAGCTAGATTTCTACGAAAAAATCGATTTCTTCCATTCCTAATGTGTTTAGGATTTTCAGAAAGCTGAAACTTTTATCTTCCAAATGCAGTTTGAATTATTTGTTTGTGAACAGCCGTTTCCTAGCAGGTAGGCCTCCCTCGATCATGGCTGACCATGGACAAAGTACATCCGTTCTAATGTCTAGATGGGCTGTCTGCTTGGTCCAAGCAGCGTCGCCTGTGACTGTAGAGACCAATGCGAGAGAGGCAGTCTCTGTCGCAGCGGTCGCATGTGTATGCTGATGCCGGTCTGTTGGCTGTCATCCCTTTTCTGCGAACTCGCTTTTCTGCTGCAGCAGCTGACAGTTTGTCCTCACCAATCCGCAGCTGTTTCTTGAGAGTGATTCTCCAGCTGTTGCGGTCGTCTGCGAGGTCCTCCCAGGACTCAGTGTTGATCTCCAGCGCCTTCATGTCACGTTTGCAAACGTCTTTGTATCTCAGCTGTGGGCGGCCAATGTTTCTCTGCCCTGTGGCAATTCTACCATAAAGAATGTCTTTTGGGATGCGACCATCTTCCATGCGGCGAACGTGGCCCAACCAGCGCGGGTCAGGACTTCGGTGTTGGTCACCTTGTCTTGCCAGGAAATGCCGAGTATGCGCCGTAGAAGGTATTGAGCCTTTTCTCCTGATGAGCATGCGCGGTCCACGCCTCGCTGCCATACAGCAAGGTGCTGAGGGCACAGGCGTTGTATACAGCCATCTTTGTCTTCGTGGTCAGCTTAGGATTTGTCCACACCCTTTGTGTGAGGCGGGCTAGTGTTGTGGCTGCCTTCCCGATCCTCTTCTCGATCTCTGTGTCAAGGGAGAGGTTATCGGTGATGGTGGACCCAAAATATATTTAATTGATGGATGGCTTCAAGCTCATAGTCATCAATGGTGATGGCTGGTGGAGATGGCGTGCCTTGGCCCAGGACGTTTGTCTTCTTAAGACTGATGGTCAGACCAAAATCTTTGCAGGCCTGGGAGAAGCGGTCCATTAGTGACTGCAAGTCCCGCTGAGTATGGGTCACAACTGCGGCATCGTCGGCAAATAGCATGTCTCTGATGAGGGCTTCACGGACCTTTGTCCTTGCTCTAAGGCGGGCGAGGTTGAAGAGCCTGCCATCTGATCTGGTCGGCAGGTGGATCCCTTCTTGCGCTGTGCTGAACGCATGCCTCAGGAGGAGAGCGAAGAAGATTCCAAAGAGGGTTGGGGCCAGGACGCAGCCTTGTTTCACTCCGCTGCGTACGTCGAAGGGCTTGGAGAGATTTCCGTTGAACTGCACCGTCCCTTTCATGTTGGAGTGGAAGGACTCAATTAAGCTGTGCAGTTTTTGGGGGGGGGGGGGGGCAGTCCATTTTTCGGAGAGCCCTGAAAAGGCCATCTCTGCTGACTAGGTCAAAGGCCTTGGTGAGGTCAATGAATGCCACATACAGGGGCATCCGCTGCTCTCTGCACTTCTCCTGGATTTGGCGAAGGGAAAAGACCATGTCTACCGTGGATCTCTCTGTTCGAAAACCACACTGTGATTCCGGGTAGACGCGTTCAGCCAGTTTCTGCAGGCGGATTAGGAGGACCCGAGCGTAGACGTTGCCAACAATGCTGAGGAGTGAGATACCTCTGTAGTTGTCGCAGTCGCTCCTTTCGCCCTTGTTTTTGTACAGGGTGACGATCTTGGCGTCCCTCATTCCAACACTGACAGAGGACTGCGTGCAAAGGGTGCAGAAGAGAAGTCTTGCAGTGCTTGATGAGGTCTGGGGAAATTCCGTCGTTGACAGGTGCTTTGCCTGATGCCAGGCTATCAATGGCCTTGCTGAGTTCTTCCACAGTTGGCTCTGCGTCAAGTTCTTCCGTTACCGGCATGCACTTGATGGCATCGAGGGCTGAGGGGGACATGTCACGGCAGGCGAGCCCTTTACTTTTAGTCTCAGCGACCGCCGGGCGCTATCTCCAGAGGCAATTAATCACCGCCACGCCTGGGGGAAACACAGCAAAGCGCGATGCCAGTAACAGAACAGAGCGCAGTTGTTGAAAGTGGCTGCTGTCAGCTTGGCAATTGGCTACAGCGTGCGCGCGGCCGGGCGGCATTGGGGGAATTAGAGGGTTATATAATTTAAATAATATCTAAAAGCTTATAAACCGTTATATATCCTGCAGAATGCTGTAGTTGTTTTGACAAGAAAATGTACTTTCTGGAGACACCAAACACTTGCCAAGTCATGTACAAGTACACAATAGAATAACGGCATAAAGATTGGTGAAGTGACACAGACATCATTACAATCATGCAAACAGTGCTATTTTCAAACATGCAGTGTGTTGCATGTAAGGTTTTGATCACAACACGACTAAGGCAAGCGACAAGACCAGTCTAGCTTCTAACAGAATCACCAACCTTTATCCCGGGGAAATCAAACAGCGGGTTGCCAGGGGCCAATTAATTACTCCACTGTCGGGCGGGCAGCTGGCAGCGGACAGATACGGGATGGAGCACTGTGTACACGTGTGGCATGGCAGACAGGCCTATTTTACAGTTAGTCCAGGAAGCAGCGCTGGAGTGCCAGTGTTAATATTGTGGTGATGCATTTGTCATTGTTCCCTCACATAAAAATGACATGAATACCAAGTACTATAGGCTGTCCTCTTGTTTTGCAAAGCACTGTCTCTCTGTCTTCTGATTGTTGCATTTTTAGTCTTAAAAAATGCGTGAAATAGTCTTCTTCCTCTTTGGTGAAAGGTGCTTGTAGAGTTTCCTTGCTACGAATCTGAAGTTTCTGGTTTGTTTTCTCAGCAGCAATTGGCGAGGTGGCCATGTCTACTGCTCGCTGTGGTGCAGGTGACTGGTGTGTAAATGTAGGCCCATGTGTGTTTGAACTGGTAGGCCTACAGGTGCTTGTCTCTCCCTGTTCACAAAAATCTAGTGACCTTCTTGCTCGTTTTGGAGTGGAAACAGACAGCGGGTAAAAACTAGTGTCAGTGGCTGGTGGAGGCTGAGGTGAAGGTGCTGTTTGAAGTGATAAGGAGCTCGTGTCGGCAGTTGTTTCATGGGCACTTGATGCTGTTTGCAATGAACCTGACAGTGAGTGTAAGGTGTCACTAGTGTCTGAAGCCGCGCTGTCATGCTGTGACTGTGCCCCACGTTTGCAGCGTCCCCCACGTTTAGATTTCACAGGCCTGCCTCCCCTACATTGTTCCGTAAATTTGCTGCACACACTACACTCTGAACAAGAAAGGTTTGGATCAAACTGTGTCCAAATGCTTGCGCTCCTGTCAATTGCTAGTTTAGCTGCATTCAAAGTTGTTTCAGCTGTTTTTTCTGATCTTTTTATGAAGCGCAGCCTGTGGTAGCATTTTAGACAAAGTGTACTTGAGTAAATAACACCATCCGTTTCGGCCGTTGATAACCCATGAAACTTCTCCAGATCTTCAGCATAGTCTTTGCAAAACTTAGGAGGTCTGTCTGCATGACTTTTTTGAGATCTATCTCCACAAACTCGACACAGCGCGTTCATTCGTTCTGTGTGACACGATTGTGAGTGCTCCATAATGTTTCCCGAAGCTCAAACACATATGCACACTAAATGTTTCATAACTGGCATAAAAATAAATTCCCCGTCTCCAGTCTTTCACATCAGACAAAAGGAAGGCCAAACTAGGAAATATACAATCAATCACATCCACAGAAAGTTTCATTGACGAGATATTAACAGGTACACTGGAGCAAAAATTACACACAGATACTCCAGCGCAATAGGAAACAAAGAAGGAATTCCATGCATGCCAGAGGCTACTGCTGAAAACAGAGAGGGGCAGCGCTGGCACCGCATGGTGTCAGAAAGGGGTCAGGCCGCCCGCAGGCTGCAACTAAAGGGTTGAAATTTAAGAGGCGCTCGCCTGCCGTGGACACCATGGTCTGTGTGGAGTAGAGGTTGGAGTAGTGTTCCGCCCATCTTTCCATCTGTCGGCTAGGATCGCTGATTACTTCCCCAGTGGAGGATTTGAGGGGGGTGATCTTGCTCTGTGTTGGTCCCAGTGCCTTCTTGATGCCATCATACATTCCTCGGAATGTTGCCTCTTTCAGCAGCAATCTGTATCTCTTCGCTGAGCTCTGTCCAGTACTCGTTTGCGCAGCGCCTGGCGTTAAGCTGAACCTTACTCCTGGCAGCCCTTAGGATTTGCAAGTTCTTCTCACTGGGTGACCGCTTATACTCGGTGAGTGCGAGTGGGAGTCATCTCTGATGATTTGGCCTCAGACCAGTCGTGGGACTTCACAGTTTTCTTCCCAAAGGTGGCATAACAATGCGGTGCATGGTGTCTCGTAGCGTTTCCCATCTCTCTGTGGCAGTCTCTGGGCTGCAATGCATCGTATTCTCTCTCAAAGGCCTCTGCGAACTGTTCTACAAGATATGGCTGAGACATCTTGCTGACGTCAATGCGAGGGTTCCCTTGTTTCTTTGAGCAGTGAAACTTCTTTGGTTGCAGCCTGATCTTGCAACATACCAGAGAGTGGTCTGTGTCGCAGTCTGCGCTGTGATAAGAGCGAGTGTGGAGAACGTTTTTGATAGTAGCACGTCTTACTAGGATCAGATCCAGTTGGTGCCAATGTTTTGAGCGCGGATGCCTCCAGTAGACTTTGTGTTGAGGCTTCGTCTTGAAGAAGGAGTTGGCGATGCACAGTTCATGGCAGGCGCAAAACTCAAGCAGTCGCTGTCCATTCTCATTCATTTCCCCACTCCAAAGGAACCGAGGCAGGAGGGCCATGAGTCATTGTCTGCGCCCACTCTGGCGTTGAAGTCGCCCAGGAGAACAAGTTGTTCTGTCCTGGGGATGTTCCTTATGGTTGATGCAAGATTTTCATAGAACTCATCCTTGGCGTCTGGAGAGGCAGACAGAGTTGGGGCATAAACGCTGATGAGAGTGACATAGCCTTCGGTGGTGTTGAGGCAGAGAGTCAAGAGTCGCTCTGAACCGCCGCTGCCTGGTTCAATCATGTTCAGCAGGCTGTTCCTTACTGCAAAGCCTACTCCGTACTCTCTTGGGGCATCAGAACTCTTTCCTAGCCAGAAGAAGGTGTAGTCCCTTTCCTTCAGTGTTCCTGAGTCAGCCAGCTGTGTTTCCGGCAGAGTGGCAATGTCCACATTGAGCCTCTTTAGCTCGCTGTTTATGATGGCGGTCTTTCTGGCGTCGCTGATGTCTTGCAGATCTTGGGAGAGCCCAGGCATCATTGTTCGGACATTCCAACAGCCCAGTTTCACTGCTGATCCTTTTCCTGATCCGTTTCTTGAATTTGAAATTTTCTTTTTGCCTGGTGCGGTAGTTAACGACCTGCTTGTCAGATTTTCTCCTAATCTTCATGCACCCAATGAAGAAGGCAGGTCGTGGCGGGACAGCACCTGATTGGCTGGGGGCTGCCCAGCTTAGGCGGGCGGTAGCTGTCCAGTAAGACACGAAGGTCTCTCCCACCGTCAAAAGCAGCCCCTGGCGTCAGCTCTACGCCAGTTGAGCAATGACTTATCACCGGTATCTGTTGCTTCCCGTGTTGTGCCGACACTAGTGTTAGTAGCGAGGCTGGAGTGTCCTCTCCAGGTCGTAGGTGCAGAGTGTTTGTGGATGAATGTACGGATGTAAGCCTGGGCAGTGTAACATGGAAGACAGGCTGTTGCCCTTGCAACTTGTCCCCCCTCTCCACCTCGCTGACAGATCCAAAGGAACAGCAGAGTTGTTACGTTTTGGTGCCAACGCGGCCGCAGGAGCTGCCGCAAAGTGACAAAGTTTGCCATCCAACCGCCTTAGGGGCCCCACACCGGATTTACAGTCAGGGTTTACTCCCTTAGCTAGATGGCCGCGGGTAGCTCTTCAGAGCTGGCGCTCTTTGATGGATCTAATTTAATTCCACCAGGGTTTCTAGCCACCCTCCTCACCATCCTCCTGAGAGGACTGGTGGGGGTGCTGGTTTAGTCGCCAGCAATTCTATGACAGGTAGTACTGGGTTCCAGGTTACCAGTAGCGGATACATCTATCCGACCTGACAGTACGTTTGCAATAGGCTGCTAAACTGAGTAGGGTGTGTGACGAAAATCACTTTTTCGTCCGTCATTTTGGAGAAATTGGCACTTTACTTCATGTTGTATATTTTATGGCGCAAGTTTCCATGTAATAAGACGCACAG
This sequence comes from Monoplex corrugatus, assembly GCA_030674185.1. Classification (NCBI taxonomy): domain Eukaryota; kingdom Metazoa; phylum Mollusca; class Gastropoda; order Littorinimorpha; family Ranellidae; genus Monoplex; species Monoplex corrugatus. The sequence continues at coordinate 124,240,596 of CM060306.1, read as the reverse complement.
AGAGTTGCTTCTCTTCGTATTGCAAATGTCTGCCCCCACAGTCAGTTGTTGAGAATTGATTTCTGTGTTTGTTTTTGAAGTTGTGCCAAGTTTGAGGTCCAATTCATATTGAACATTCTATTGATCGGAAGAATACAGGCAGATTTCCTAAAAAACTTAAGTTTCATGGAAATAGATTCACTAGAAGAGCAGAAAGGGATATGGAGGAGAGGTTAGCTAGTAGTAGTACTTCAAGTAGTGTTTGTCCCAGTGTTTTTCCAAACGTAGCTCAGTATGGCAGTGTACTACAGAAGACCACGCCCACTCGATCAGAGATGAAGTTGAAAGATTTATATGACATTATGAAGACCAGGAGAAGAAGACTTGCCCTACATGAACACCAAGAGCAAGTGGAGGGATTTCATTACCAGGCAGGAGGGCACTAGAAAGAAGTAAACTCGCTTAACAATCCTTTCTTTTGTAAATAACATGCTGAAAGGTGTGTAAAATTTTGTCTGCAAACTTTACGAAAAATCGCCTTGTGTACCCAGTTTTAGGGTCATACCTTTTTTGTTTTTAGAGCAATTTTCACCAAATTTTTTGCACATATACTTATTGTCTCTGTACCTTTAGTGTGTACTATCCAAATGTACTATCTGCAATAGTGTTTTTAGATGTATGAGAGTCAAGCAGGTAAATATGAGGCTTAAATTAGCAAATATTTGGTGCGTCATAAATCAGAAGTGGAGTGAGGCAGACTTTTATGGATAGTTCCCACTTAGGAAGTAGCTTTGATATACATATTGTCCAAAACTGAAATCAGAGAAACGCTTAGCTTGGGAAAAACTTGCCTAACAATGTGAAGGCATTTTCGGACATGATTTTTCCAACATTTTCATATAAATAATTTTTTTTCATAAAAATACTCAATGCTACACCCAAATAAATTTCAATTTCAACAAATATGTTGTCTTCTGATGTTTATGATTAAATTTGACATCAATCCATGGATATTTACTTGATAAAGATTCAAAGAGAAAATGGTATGTGCCGCTAGGTAGCAGTGCCCCCTTAACAGATAAGCTGCTGTTTCTCTTATTGATACTACAGTCATTCCTACAGTTCCCAACACTCGTTGATCTCGCACGCACACTCGAAGGGAACTCTAATAACACACACATATAGCTAACAAGATCGATGGTTACGCATCAGCACACTGTTCGTCTTTCAAAGTCTGTAAGCCAAAGCATCTCCGCGCATAAGGACAATCTCCATCGACACCTGGCTTTGCACCAAGTACACAACCGGCATCACACTTTCCGAGGATCCAGACACAAAAACACAACCACTGACTAAAAATTAATACACTTGCGCAACAATAGGATATGAACAAGCAACAACGCGTTACACTAACAACAACATCCATCTCCATCGCCGTGGACGACGGTGGGAGCTCCACTCTTTGTCACGAAGGATCGCCAGGTGACACGGTACACGGTCTCTGTTCCTGTGTATGATGTCATAGAGCGCCAGTTTGCAGGCGTCAGCGATGTTGTCCATGAAGGATTTTGCTGGCCTTCCTTGTTTTCTCTTTGCCTCGACTCTCCTCTGCAGGAGTGATGTCATCAAGTCGGTTCTTGTGTTTCTTTTCGTGTGCCCAATATACTTCAATTTTCTTTTGTTGATCTCTGGGAGCATTTTACGTTGGACAGCTAATTCCTTTAGCACGATTTCGTTCGTTCTTTTGTTTGTCCATTTCATTTTGAGAAGACGCCTGTAGAACTACATTTCTGCTGCGTTTATTTTATTCTCGTCATATTTCTTCAAAGTCCGGGCTTCACATCCATACATGACAACAGGCCAAATCAAGCATCGTAAAATTCTTATTTTCAGTTACGTTGGTATGCTTCTGTTTTTCCATATGTTGTTCAACTGGACCATTTTTTCGCTTGGCCATACCTATTCTTGATCTGATGTCCTTGCGGCAAGATCCCGTGTTGGTTTTGACTGAGCTCAAGTACTTGGAGTTGTCCACGTCTTCCAGCTCTGTTTGATCTATTCGCATGCTGTGCTGTGGCTGGTTAGCTGATCCTTCTATGTACATGACTTTGGTCTTTTTGGCATTCAGTTTCAGTCCTGCCTTGTGTCCTGCAGTATCTACTCGATATAGAATTTTCCTCATACTTATGATGTCTCCTGCAGATAGGACAGTGTCATCAGCATATCTTAGGTTGGTGATATTTCTTCCTCCTATTTTCACTCCTATACCTTCTGTGTCTGTCTCTCTCATTACTTGCTATGTGTACGTGTTGAATCGGTGGGGCGAGAGAATGCTACACTGCTTATCACATATGAGTATGACTATTACAACGACTGACAAGGCATGTTTCCGACACACGCTACACTACCTCAAAACGCGCGCGCGCGCACAAACATACACACACGCACGCGCGCGCGCGTGCACGCGCGTACACATGTACATGCACACACGCATGTATACGCACTCGCACACACACACACACACAAATACAGAAACACTTGCACGCACGCACGTGCGCACACACACACACATACACGCACACGTACACATAGGCCTACACACACACACACACACACACACACACACACACACACACACACACACACACACACACACACACATATATATATACACAGGTACACACACACATGTACACACACAAGCACACACACACACGTGCACACACATACGTACACACACGCATGCACGCACACACACACGTCCACACACACACTTACACACACACTCACAGAGGCGCAAAGCAATGAATGTGACTGGCAGTAAACAATAAATTTACTTTTTTGATAACGAGAAACGAACAAGACATGTATATTAGGAAACAGTAAATACGCAATATATACGTATGTCCTTATTTAATCGTCAACTACAAGCGCATATTAAGAATGGATACTACTTAAGCTTGCAGATTATCTCAGTTCGCTTCAAATTGTGTTCAATAAGACAGTCAAATGGATCTGTATTGATTATATGACAATCGATCCCCTTTTCAAATGTTATGAATGCAACGATATATTTCAATATTATTTGTGAACTTACAGCAGACAATTGTTGATTTGACCCTATATTTACTTGCATTGTCCTATTTATTTCTTTAATTACTTACTTATTCATTTATTTATCTCTTTAATATAAAATCTTAGTTATCTTAAAGTACATGCGTGATTAGCGTTGCAAGAAAGAACAAACACAAACACACTCACACTCACACAAACACACACACGCACACACACACACACGCGCGCACGTGCGCATACACACACACGCACGCACATATACACATACACACATACATATACACACACACACAGACACATACACACATAGACTCACATACATACACATACGTACATACACACATGCTCACTCACATACTCACACATACACACACATACACACATACTGTAAACACACACAGACAGATATATACATACACATGCATACACACACATGCACACACACAAATACACACACATACACACATATACACACATACACACACATACACACATATACACACATACATGCACACACATATACATACTGTATACACACACATACGCGCGGGCACACACACACACACATACACACGCATGTACACGCACATGCACACACATATACATACTGTATACACACACACATACACACACACACACACACACACACACACACACACACTCACACACACACACACACACACACACTCTCTCTCTCACACACACACACAAAGACGCACGCATACCCACCCCTCTCAAGCAAACCACAAAGACCTGTTCTTCTGTCGTTTGCTATCTACATGGTCAAGTCATGACTGGCCATAAACGTGGTCTTCTTTGTCCACTCCTGTTGGCTGCCATGGAGTTTGCTGGTCAGAGGAGTTGTAGTCAGCCCTGTCTTCTGCTGCTCCACTTGACAGAGGCGACATCGCTGGAACATGTCTTCATCTGTTGGTCCTGTTAACCACAGGGGCAAATCGGTGACGGCGTCAGCTTGAACTTGTGGTTCATATGGTCCACATTTTCATCTGATGCCTCCCACCTCCTTTCTGAAAAGTCACATAACCTTGCCGATGAATTCTATACTACTCTCCACCATCTTCTGGACACTCATGCTCCAGCCACAACTCGTCTTTTACCTGACCGCCCCCCTACCCTCTGGCTCACTCATGAGATTGCCTGTGCAAAACGTGCCCGCCGCAGATCAGAGCGCCGCTGGCGCAAATCCAAACTCACTGTACACGGGCAACTTTTCCAAGCCTCTAAAACAAAAGTATCCACCCTCATTGCATCTGCAAAAACAAACTATTTCCAAACCAAAATCCTGAATGCCTCTTCTTCAAGAGAACTCTTTACAACCATGAATCATCTCCTTGGCACACGAAAAGATTTACCTCTCCCAACAAAACACACAAATGAAGAACTCCCATCTGTATTCTCCAAGTATTTCACCACCAAAATACAAACTCTTCGTGACAGGCTTGACAGGACACCCTGTCAACCATGCCCACCTGACCCTTCCTTCTCTGGCCACACCTCTTACTACTTTTACCCCAGTCTCACAAGAAAAAATTCTCAACACAATCAGATCCATGTCGTTCAAAACCTGCGAACTGGATCCTCTTCCAGGTTCTCTCTACTCTGACTGTCTCCCTACTCTCCTCCCATTCATCACTGACATCATCAACACTTCTCTTCAAACTGGAACTGTCCCAGATTCTTTCAAGTCTGCTATTGTTCACCCTCTCCTCAAGAAATACAATTTAGACCCAAATGAACTGAAAAATTACCGGCCTATCTCTAATCTCTCTTTCTTGTCAAAACTGCTTGAAAAAGTTGTCCTTAACCAGCTGAACTCTCACCTGTCTGTCAACAATCTTCTCAATCCTTTCCAGTCAGCCTACCGCCAGTGCCATAGCACTGAAACTGCCCTGCTACACATTCTCAACAATCAACTGATACTGGCAAAGTCTCTCTCCTCACACTCCTTGATCTGTCTGCAGCCTTTGATACCATTGATCATGGTATTCTCCTTTCTAGACTTCATCATACTTTTGGCATCTCTGACATTGCTCTCTCCTTTTTCACTTCATATCTGTCAAACAGAAAACAAACTGTTCTCATTAATGGCACTTACTCTCAACCTGCATGCCTGACCTGTGGTGTTCCACAAGGATCTGTCCTTGGCCCTGTTCTTTTCACTCTTTACACCTCCCCCCTGTCCACCATCATCAACTCCCACTCTATAAAACACCACTTCTATGCTGATGATACCCAACTTCTAGACAGTGACACACCAGACAATATACAGCGCCTCTTGACTCGCACCACTGAGTGTTACTCGGACATTAAGAACTGGATGACATTCAATAAACTTCAGCTTAATGACGACAAGACAGAAGCTATCCTCATTGGCACCCGTCAGAAACTTTCTCAGCTGCCTCCTCTTTCTCTCCCATTATGTAACACATCAGTCCCAATTTCTGATTCAGCTAAAAACCTTGGTGTCTGCATTGACTCTACCCTCTCCATGAACAACTTTGTTTCTCAAACTGCCAGATCTTGCTACTTTCACCTCCATCGTATAAGGCTGATCAGGAAGTATCTCTCTGTGGAAACAACTGCAAAACTCGTTCTCTCCTTCATAATGTCACGCATTGACTATTGCAATTCACTCCTGTCCGGTCTTCCTGCCTCCACCATTCACATCCTACAGCGCATTCAAAACAATGCTGCACGCCTTGTACTCAAAAAGAAAAAAGCTGACCACATATCTCCTCTCCTGGTACAACTTCACTGGCTCCCTGTATCAAAGCGCATACAGTACAAACTAGACACCATGTGCTACAAAAGCCTCAATAACGCAGCCCCCCATTACCTGTCAAGCCTACTTGAGATCTATGTTCCCTCACGTACCCTCCGCTCTGCCTCCGATCCTCTGACTTTTCGCTTTCCACGCACCAAGCTCAATACCTATGGTCCACGAGCCTTCTCTGTTTCTGGTCCACTTTCCTGGAACAAACTTCCTCTCTCTGTCCGTCAGCAACCTACTTTTGTCTCCTTCAAGTCCGCTCTCAAAACTCACCTTTTCTCCTCTGCATAAAATCCTGACCTCACTCATCCCTCTGTAGCCTGTCTCCACTCGGAGGGGAATCACATTGTAATATATATTTGTATATAATATGCTCTCTATAATTTTCCATTGGTTTTATTCTTTTTCCCCATTTATAGCCATGTGTAAGTGTGTGTGTGCGCGCGTGCGTAAGTGTATGTTCAGCGCTTAGATTTGATTTTTATCGAGATTTTGCGCTATATAAAAAAAAATATTGTAATTGTAATTGTAATTGCACTGAGCTGGTTATGCCCGGCTCAGAGTCTCAGGAGGACCACATATGCTGATCTCCAAACAGAAGGTAGTAGTCGTTTCTTTCTGTGTCCGTGACTTAAAGAATGATGTGGTAATGTTGAGGCTGTCAGTCTGGTTAGTCTTCTGGGGCTCCTCTTTTTGCTAGATGATAATACCGTCTCGTTTCCAGATATCCTGCAGTGAATGGGCATCCACTGGAGGACTGTTTCTTTGGTTTTTCTGACTTGCTGGACAATCTTGGTCAGATGGGGGAGGGGGGGTTAGCCTTGTCATTCTCCACAGTTTGGAGAACAGAGCAGATATGTGAAAAGATGAGCACTTGATGGCATGTATCATCCGTGTTATGAATCATGGAGGTAGCTTATGTGAGTGCCTTTGTTTCTACTCGGTAATTGGCACAGTGTTTGCCTGCAGCAGCAGCACTGGCAGTTGTGCTTTGAGCCCCTTGGAAGTTGATGAGATAACGGCTGCCCCATTAATGGCATGTGTAATGTGTCATCTTGTACTTCTGTTGAGGTGACACGGGGGACATTGGTCCGGATTTCAAAGTCTAGCTGTTGTGGTGTCCAGAGTTCTGGTGATTGTAAAGGCGACAGTGAAAGTGTCTCCTTCAGCAAGGATTGCTATGCCATCAGATTTATGTCTTACTCTCATGGACAAAGCTTTTCTGTTTCAGGTGATCTATTGAGACATCAGATTTCATGAGCCTATGGTTCACACCAATTTGATTCTCTGACACCCACCAGTGGCGCATCGTCTGCCCATCAACTTCGTGGTCCAGATCTAAACTTCTACTCAGAGTACTTAAAGTGAACACAAATACCTACAGCCACAGACCACGTAGGCTAGCTCCAAACTACAGTTATCTGGAACTCTACTCCTGTAACATTCTGTTTCATCTTGTTTTTTAAAACCCAATTAAAAGCATGTTTCAGTCAATCGTCTCCACTTAATTACTCAGAAGTAAAACCCAATTAAAGGCATGTTTCAGTCAATCGTCTCCACTTAATTACTCAGAAGTAAAACCCAAGTAGAATTTTGACCATGTTCTGTAAACTTGGATGTGTGTAGTCTTATATTGTGTGTTGTATTTTGGTGTGTGGATAGACAGCAGTGGACCATCTTCGTTGCCGCCCTACATATCAAGGGCATAATGTGCAGTAAGTACGAAGTACTGTCCACGTTGAACAGAGATTGAAACCTGTTTGTTGTTCATTTCAAGTGATGCAGGTGTGTGCAGAACACTTGTCACAGATGGCAGTGGTTTTGTGTTTGTGTGACGACTCCATCATACGTGTCTATGGTGTGATGGTGATTCATTTTCCATATAATGTATATTGTGTGCTTACTTGTGTGTGTGTGTATCATACGTGTCTATGCTGTAATGGTGATTCATTTTCCATATAATGTATATTATGTGTTTACTTGTGTGTGTGTGTGTGATACGTGTCTATGGTGTGATGGTGATTCATTTTCCATATAATGTATATTGTGTGCTTACTTGTGTGTGTGTGTGTGTGTGTGTGTGTGTGTGTGTGTGTGTGTGTGTGTGTGTGTGTGTGTGTGTGTGTGTGTGTGTGTGTGTGTGTGTGTGTGATACGTGTCTATGATTTGATGGTGATTCATTTTCCATATAATGTATATTATGTTCTTACTTGTGTGTGTGTGTGTGTGTGTGTGTGTGTGAGTGTGTGTGTGTGTGTGTGTGTGTGTGTGTGTGTGTGTGTGTGTGTGTGATACGTGTCTATGCTGTGATGGTGATTCATTTTCCATATAATGTATATTGTGTGCTTACTTGTGTGTGTGTGTGTGTGTATCATACGTGTCTATGCTTTGATGGTGATTCATTTTCCATATAATGTATATTATGTCCTTACTTGTGTGTGTGTGTGTGTGTGTGTGTGTGTGTGTGTGTGTGTGTGTGTGTGTGTGTGTGTGTGTGTGTGTGATACGTGTCTATGATTTGATGGTGATTCATTTTCCATATAATGTATATTATGTCCTTACTTGTGTGTGTGTGTGTGTGTGTGTGTGTGTGTGTGTGTGTGATACATGTCTATGATTTGATGGTGATTCATTTTCCATATAATGTATATTATGTGCTTACTTGTGTGTGTGTGTGATACGTGTCTATGCTGTGATGGTGATTCATTTTCCATATAACTTATATTATGTGCTTACTTGTGTGTGTGTGTGTGTGTGTGTGTGTGTGTGTGTGTGTGTGTGTGTGTGTGTGTGTGTGTGTGTGTGTGTGTGTGTGTGTATGTGTGTGTGTGTGTGTGCGCGCGCGCGTATGTGTTTACTTACATCCACACAGTTTCTAAAGACTAACAAAAGGACTGGCTCTCTGTCTCTCTCTTTCTGTCTGTCTGTCTGTCTGTCTCTCTCTCTCTCTCTGTCTCCTCACTTTCTCTCTCCTTCTCCTCTTCCTCCTTCTCTTTCACAGACACAAACATCCACATATTCACACCATCCCCACGCACACAAAGAAAAAAGAAAGATAAGATAAATGTCGATGCATTACAGTAGTTTATTGAAGACGTGAAGTTATTTCTTCTTTCCTTGTATCTATCTGTTTGTATCAGACACGAGTTTGTAAAACCGCCCGTTTGATTGTTTGAACAGGTTCAACTCTGTCATTTCTGTTCACTTTTTGTTGCATAACTATGAACATGTTCTGTTCCTAAATATTTTTTTTTTATGTCTAAATGGTATGTGTTAGGCAGACAAGGGTATTAGGTGCCGCTAGATAAAGGGACACATTTGAGAGGTATTTTACATGTGCAATTAGTATGTGCAGTTAGACAGATATCGTCTACATCTCAATAGTATATGTCACGAAGACAGGTACTGTCTATATCGTAACGATGTATGTCACGTTGACAGGTATTCTATAGATTTGAATTGTACATGTAACTTTTTAGACAGGTACTGTTCTAATCTAAGTAATCAGTATATTAACGCAGACAGGTGTTGTCTATATCTAAGTGGTGTAGGTCATGTAGACAAGTATTGTCTACATCTAAGTGGTGTAGGTCACGTAGACAGGTGTTGTCTATATCTAAGTGATGTAGGTCACGTAGACAGGTATTGTCTATATCTAAGTGATGTAGGTCACGTAGACAGGTATTGTCTATATCTAAGTGGTGTAGGTCACGTAGACAGGTATTGTCTATATCTAAGTGGTGTAGGTCACGTAGACAGGTATTGTCTATATCTAAGTGGTGTAGGTCACGTAGACAGGTATTGTCTATATCTAAGTGGTGTAGGTCACGTAGACAGGTATTGTTTATATCTAAGTGGTGTAGGTCACGTAGACAGGTATTGTCTATATCTAAGTGGTGTAGGTCACGTAGACAGGTATTGTTTATATCTAAGTGGTGCAGGTCATGTAGACAGGTATTGTTTATATCTAAGTGGTGTAGGTCACGTAGACAGGTGTTGTCTATATCTAAGTGGTGTAGGTCACGTAGACAGGTATTGTCTATATCTATGTGGTGCAGGTCATGTAGACAGGTATTGTTTATATCTAAGTGGTGTAGGTCACGTAGACAGGTGTTGTCTATATCTAAGTGGTGCAGGTCACGTAGACAGGTGTTGTCTATATCTATGTGGTATAGGTCACGTAGACAGGTATTGTCTATATCTATGTGGTATAGGTCACGTAGACAGGTATTGTCTATATCTATGTGGTATAGGTCACGTAGAAAGGTGTTGTCTATATCTATGTGGTATAGGTCACGTAGACAGGTATTGTCTATATCTATGTGGTATAGGTCACGTAGACAGGTATTGTCTATATCTAAGTGGTGTAGGTCACGTAGACAGGTATTGTCTATATCTATGTGGTATAGGTCACGTAGACAGGTATTGTCTATATCTAAGTGGTGTAGGTCACGTAGACAGGTGTTGTCTATATCTAAGTGGTGTAGGTCACGTAGACATGTATTGTCCATATCTATGTGGTATAGGTCACGTAGACAGGTATTGTCTATATCTAAGTGGTGTAGGTCACGTAGACATGTATTGTCCATATCTATGTGGTATAGGTCACGTAGACAGGTATTGTCTATATCTATGTGGTATAGGTCACGTAGACAGGTATTGTCTATATCTATGTGGTATAGGTCACGTAGACAGGTATTGTCTATATCTATGTGGTATAGGTCACGTAGACAGGTATTGTCTATATCTATGTGGTATAGGTCACGTAGACAGGTATTGTCTATGTTTAAATAGCAGATGGCACGTAGACAGGCATTGTCTATATCTATGTGGTATAGGTCACGTAGACAGGTGTTGTCTATATCTATGTGGTATAGGTCACGTAGACAGGTATTGTCTATATCTATGTGGTATAGGTCACGTAGAAAGGTGTTGTCTATATCTATGTGGTATAGGTCACGTAGACAGGTATTGTCTATATCTATGTGGTATAGGTCACGTAGACAGGTATTGTCTATATCTATGTGGTATAGGTCACGTAGACAGGTATTGTCTATATCTATGTGGTATAGGTCACGTAGACAGGTATTGTCTATATCTATGTGGTATAGGTCACGTAGACAGGTGTTGTCTATATCTATGTGGTATAGGTCACGTAGAAAGGTGTTGTCTATATCTATGTGGTATAGGTCACGTAGACAGGTATTGTCAATATCTATGTGGTATAGGTCACGTAGACAGGTATTATCTATATCTATGTGGTATAGGTCACGTAGACAGGTATTGTCTATATCTATGTGGTATAGGTCACGTAGACAGGCATTGTCTATATCTATGTGGTATAGGTCACGTAGACAAGTATTGTCTATATCTATGTGGTATAGGTCACGTAGACAGGCATTGTCTATATCTATGTGGTATAGGTCACGTAGACAAGTATTGTCTATGTTTAAATAGCAGATGGCACGTAGACAGGCATTGTCTATATCTATGTGGTATAGGTCACGTAGACAAGTATTGTCTATGTTTAAATAGCAGATGGCACGTAGACAGGCATTGTCTATATCTATGCGGTGTAGTCACGTAGACAGGTGTTGTATAGATTTGAATTGTATATGTAACTTTTGATAGGTATTACCAAAGAAATAAGAAGGAAGCAGGGAGAATTTTTATAATATCAACCAAAGGACATAACTCTTGAGAGTCACGTGGGAATTATCTCCCATGTTGTGGAACTTCTCAAATATCTAACATAGTTTGCGCTACCCATTCAGCTAGCATAAAAGCAGACACA
>CM060306.1:124221457-124223957 GCA_030674185.1 Monoplex corrugatus | reverse complement strand
AGACTGGCTCTTCACCTTGCCTTTCTTCAACTTGTCTCAGTTCCAGACGTAGAGAATAATGAATTCATTAGCGCCAACCTGATCACGAATATAATCCACATCAAACTATGAATACTTAACAAACGGAATTCTCGTGTGTCTGTGAAAAACATTTTCTGCCAAACTGGAATGAAGAGCCACAGCACCACGAGGGTTGTATGAAAACTCTGATGAACGAGCTGCAGAGCACTGCACCAACAGGACAAGACGTCGGAAAAGTAGAATCAGCAAGGTAAAGAAAGAGCAAAAAGAAGAAGACCCAACACTGCGTCTTCAGGATTCCCTTCTAGTTCGCCAGGAAACCACATGAGCAGCCCAAATCTGGGACATTCACAGTCGAGAAAGCAGCTCTGGAATGACATCTCAGGAAAACATAGCCAAACTTTCAGAGCACTCAAAATCCAGGAGGCTAGTGCAGCATGCAGCACCAAAGAAAATGTTTAATGGCAAACCGCCAACACTTGATGAAGTAAATTCGGTGGTTAAGGAAGCCAAAGCAAAATCATTATCTGGATCTAAAGGAATGCCCGACATGCTATACAAGAATTGTCTCAATGTCTTTAAGTGGTTCCACAAGCTGATAATGTCAGCAAGGAAGAACTTGAAGATTTGAAACCAGTCGATGACAGCTGACAGAATGCACATTCCATAAGTGCAGAATTCGAGGGACATCAAACAGTTCAGGCAAATATAATTGTTGAACGTTGAACGGAAAATCTTCTTCCTTTTCCTGACAGCAAAACTGACAAAACACCTCACAAAAATGAGTACTTGAATTTGTCAGTTCATAAAGGTAGCAGCCCGGGGATGTAAAGCATGTCACAATGATTTGGGAAGCGATACAAAGAGCAAAAACAGAGAAAAGGGACCTCCATCTAGCAAATGCGTATTGACATCGATGTGGCAAATGTATGATATGGATCATTGCCGTACAAGATTCAGCTGGCTCTCGAGGTGTATTAAGTCTCGACGAACGTGTGAGAAATGTTGAACAACATCTTTCCTGACTTCTCAGAGCAGTTCTCCACAATGGAATACAGACAAACTCGATCACTTTGGAAGGTGGCATGGCAACGGACTGTGCAGTCTCTCCAGTGCTATTCTTGTTGGCAATAGACGTAGTTTTGAAGGTAGCAGTGAGCTGTTCAAGACCAGCAGACCTCAGAAATGGATACCATATGTCCCCTCTAAAAGCCTTCGTTCTTTCCACAAAGAAAGATGAAACACACAGATTACTGAAGCTCTCAGACGAGACAGTCGCCTCATCAAGGATAAGTTTGAAAGCAAAGAAATTCCAGAGCCCCTCAATGCAAAAGGGAAAAGTAGCCAGAGCAATAACAATCACAGTAGGCAACTAAGAGTTGACCGAAGAATCAGTCAAGAGCTTTTCAAAGGTGGTAGGAAAATTCCCTGAAAGATTCAAAAAGAAGAAACGAAACCAAACAGATGGCAGAAGAAAGCCTGTTAAGTAACAGACCAGGATGGCCTCCTTCACAAATACAAAACATGGAGCCTGATTTTTTGTTGATTCAAAAGCTTCTATGGCCTCTGCTAACATACGATAACATTACTAACTCAGTGAAATCAATTGAGGCCAAAATAACGGATACACAAGGGAATGGATTGGTGTCCCACCCGGTCTCACTGACGTTGCATTCTACTGTCGTCAGACAAAGGTGAAGTTTGTCCTAAAATCCATCGTTGAGGATACGTAGTGGGAGAGGTCAGGTTTCTAAACATTCTTGTGGAGTCAGGTCCGTGAAATCATTTCAGCCCAGGCTGAAGACTGGAAGACAATGAAAAGTCCAGGGAGCAGTGGATGTGACAAAGGAAAGACCAAGGTTTAGAGAAATAACAGGATACAACAAAACAATAGACAAAGACTGGGATCATCAAAAATAGAGTGGTGTTCAGAAGCAAAGGGGAAAAACGAAGAGAGACATGGTAATACAAGAGATTAAGAAAGAAGAGGATGCAAAAAGAATTCAGATGGCAGTCCAGCAAAGCCAACAGGGATAATGGACGACGTGAGTAAGTGCACTCTAAAGAAGCCTCAGTTAAAAACGACAATTGACATATGGCCCCTTTAGGAGCAGTTTCATCCTCAGAAGTGTATGCAACCTCCTACCCTATAACGCAAATTTGGTGAAATGGGAGATTTCAGGTAACCCGGGGTGCCCAGTCTACTAAGGCAAACAGAGAGTGAAACATGTCCTGACCTCATGTAAGGTGGTGGTAACTCAGGGAACGTAGACATGGAGCACAATCAAGTGCATAAAGACATCTCATAAGCGAATAGGACTGCCAAGGGAAGAAGCCACTTCACCAGAACCTCTGCCAACATTTTACAAGGCAAGAGGCAGCAGTTGTGACCTTGAAAAACTGTGACATCCAGAGCATGGAAGCACGTTCTACTGGATCAAGCAGATCTTCCATAACAGAACATCCAGAAATCATCAGC
>CM060306.1:124168957-124216457 GCA_030674185.1 Monoplex corrugatus | reverse complement strand
GTCTGTAACATGGAGCACACTGTACATAACAAGTCTGTAACACGGAGCACACTGTACATAACAATTTTGTAACATGGAGCACACTGTACATAACAATCTAATCTGTAAACACGGATGCACACTGTACATAACAAGTCTATAACATGGAGCACACTGTACATAACAATCTGTAACACGGAGCACACTGTACATAACAAGTCTGTAACATGGAACACACTGTACATAACAAGTCTGTAACATGGACACACTGTACATAACAAGTCTGTAACATGGAGCACACTGTACATAACAAGTCTGTAACATGGGCACACTGTACATAACAAGTCTGTAACATGGAGCACACTGTACATAACAATTCTGTAACATGGACACACTGTACATAACAAGTCTGTAACATGGAACACACTGTACATAACAAGTCTGTAACACGGAGCACACTGTACATAACAAGTCTATAACACAGGAGCACACTGTACATAACAATTCTGTAACATGGAGCACACTGTACATAACAAGTCTGTAACACGGAGCACACTGTACATAACAAGTCTGTAACACGGAGCACACTGTACATAACAAGTCTGTAACATGGAAAAAACAAGTCTGTACATAACTAAAGTCTGTAACATGGAGCACACTGTACATAACAAGTCTGTAACAGGAGCACACATGTACATAACAATTCTGTAACACGGAGCACACTGTACATAACAATTCTGTAACACGGAGCACACTGTACATAACAATCTGTAACATGGAACACACTGTACATAACAAGTCTGTAACATGGAGCACATTACATAACAAGTCTGTAACATGGAGCACACTGTACATAACAAGTCTGTAACATGGAGCACACTGTACATAACAAGTCTGTAACATGGAGCACACAGTACTAAACAAGTCTGTAACACGGAGCACACTGTACATAACAATCTGTAACAATGGGCACAACTGTACATAAAAGTCTGTAACATGGAGCACACTAGTACATAACAAGTCTGTAACATGGAGCACACTGTACATAACAATTCTGTAACATGGAGCACACTGTACATAACAAGTCTGTAACACGGAGCACACATGTACATAACAAGTCTGTAACATGGAGCACTATGTACATAACAAGTCTGTAACATGGAGCACACTGTACATAACAAGTCTGTAACATGGAGCACAATGTACATAACAAGTCTGTAACATG
Source organism: Monoplex corrugatus (assembly GCA_030674185.1). Lineage (NCBI taxonomy): Eukaryota > Metazoa > Mollusca > Gastropoda > Littorinimorpha > Ranellidae > Monoplex > Monoplex corrugatus. The sequence goes on along the minus strand of CM060306.1, from coordinate 124,215,253 downwards.
GGGCACACTTTACATAACAAGTCTGTAACATGGAACACACTGTACATAACAAGTCTGTAACATGGAGCACAATGCACATAACAAGTCTGTAACACGGAGCACAATGTACATAACAAGTCTGTAACATGGAGCACATGTACATAAAAAGTCTGTAACATGGGCACACACTGTACATAACAAGTCTGTAACACGGAGCACAATATACATAACAAGTCTGTAACATGGAGCACAATATACATAACAAGTCTGTAACATGGAGCACAATATGCATAACAAGTCTGTAACATGGAGCACAATGTACATAACAAGTCTGTAACATGGAGCACACTGTACATAACAAGTCTGTAACATGGAGCACAATGTACATAACAAGTCTGTAACATGGGGCACACTGTACATAACAAGTCTGTAACATGGGCACATGTACATAACAAGTCTGTAACATGGAGCACAATGTACATAACAAGTCTGTAACAGGAGCACAATGCACATAACAAGTCTGTAACACGGAGCACAATGTACATAACAAGTCTGTAACATGGAGCACAATGCACATAACAAGTCTGTAACATGGAGCACAATGTACATAACAAGTCTGTAACACGGAACACAATGTACATAACAAGTCTGTAACACGGAACACAATGTACATAACAAGTCTGTAACACGGAGCACAAATGTGCATAACAAGTCTGTAACATGGAGCACAATGTACATAACAAGTCTGTAGCATGGAGCATCAATGCACATAACAAGTCTGTAACATGGAACCAATACATAACAAGTCTGTAACACGGAACACAATGTACATAACAAGTCTGTAACACGGAACACAATGTACATAACAAGTCTGTAACACGGAGCACAAATGTGCATAACAAGTCTGTAACATGGAGCACAATGCACATAACAAGTCTGTAACACGGAACACAATGTACATAACAAGTCTGTAACACGGAAAAAATGTGCATAACAACTCTATAAAGCACGCTGTGAATAACAATTCTTCAATATGGCGCATATCATGAATAGCAAGCCTGCAAGATGGAGCACACTCAGAATGAAGAGATAAAAGTTATCCCTGACAGACAGACAGACAGACAGACAGACAGACAGAAGACGACAGACAGACAGACAGATAGATATACAGACAGAGTTGGGATATGTTACCTTTCCTGCTGCACATGGATTTCCATCAACTTTTACGTACGTCGTTTTATAAGAACCGTTAACAGCTGTGTTTATACATATAATCCCATTATAACAGGTCTCCACATATTTTTTGAGCGTTGTGTACATCATCTGTTACTCACAGAATAAATCTGCAGATTTACAAATATATATCACAAAAGTAAGAATACACTGTTACAGATAATAAATCATGACTTTATTTAAATTAACGTGAGCTCTCTTGCTGTGCCGTACATGCACCAAAGTGGAAGCACAAAACTGAGTCTTACAGCGCTGAGCATATGATGATGATAATAATGAGAAGAGAAGAAGAAGAAGAAAAAGAAGAAGAAGAAGAAGAAGAAGAAGAAGGAAGAAGAAAGAAAAAGAAAGAAGAAGAAGAAGAAGAAGAAGAAGAAGAAGAAGAAAGAAAAGAAGAAAGAAAGAAGAAAAGAAACAAGAAGAACAGAAAGAAGAAGAAAAGAAGAGAAGAAGAACAAGAAAGAACAAGAAAAGAAAGAAGAAGAACAAGAAAGAAGAAGAGAAGAAGAAAAGAAGAAGAAGAAGAAGAAGAAGAAGAAGAAGAAGAAGAAGAAGAAGAAGAAGAAGAAGAAGAAGAAGAGAAGAGAGAGAAGAAGAAGAAGAAGAAGAAGAAGAAGAAGAAGAAGAGAGAAGAAGAAGAAGAGAAGAAGAAGAAGAAGAAAGAAGAGAAGAAGAAGAAGAAGAAGAAGAAAGAAGAAGAAGAAGAAGAAGAAGAAGAAGAAGAAGAAGAAGAAGAAGAAGAGAAGAGAAGAAGAAGAGAAGAAGAAGAAGAAAGAAGAAGAAGAAGAGAAGAAGAAGAAGAAGAAGAGAAGGAGAAGATAAAGAAGATTGTTTTATTATTATTTTTGTTTAAAGCCCAGCCGACTGCTAGAGCCATATCAGGGCTATAAAATGTTTAAAAAATACGCAATACTTCATCTGGAAAAAAGGAACAGAAAATTAATTGCACATACCAATATATTCGCGCACGTAATCTAAGGGATGCCCGGTGTTGATCACCATCATCATCATCATGTGCCCTGCTGCATGGCGTTTGGGGTCATGCCCCTTCATATGCATCTATCCGTTGTCGCCACGAGCACATCTTCCACCCTTCTGTCCTCAGCCACCCTTCAAGTCTGTCCAATATCTTCTCCCTGGGTCTACCTGGTGTTCTATTTCCCTCCAGCTTTCTTGTTGTGCCAGGAGCTCTAATTCCCTTTCCTCATAAAATGGCCTATAAATGTTGCCTGTCTTTTCCTAATCTTTCTTATCAATGATCTACTTGTGTCTGCCTCCGTCAAGACTGTCTCGTTTGTTTTCTTTGCTGTCCATGGAACTCTCAACATTCTTCTTAGAAACCACATTTCGGCTGCCTCAATCTTGCTCTGGCTTTGCGTGTTGACTGTCCACGCCTTACAACCGTACAACATTATCGGTTCTATGTAGCATTCAAGAACTCTCTTCCTGATGTCAATTGACAGGCAAATTGTTGGTAAGAACGCTTTTATCTTCTTGAATGCTGTTTTGGCTTGGCCAATTCTGATGGCTATTTCTGGTGTGCATCTGCCGTCCGGTGAGATGACCGTTCCCAGATATTTAAACCTATCAACCTGTCTCAAAGTTGTGCCATTTGCTGTCATTTTGCATGAGGGGATTTCATGGTTTTTTTTTTACTGATTACCTTGACTTTTTGCTATTTAGCTCCAACCCTTTTTTTTTGGCTATTTCTATTTCTATTATATTCACAATGTTTTGTAGGTCCCTTTCATTTTCTACAATTAGCACGGTGTCATCTCATATGCGTATCGAATGTTGTTTATCATTTTCCCTCCATCCTTTATCCCAGGGCATTCTTCCAGGTTTCTCATGATGGTTTCGCTGTAAAGAGAAACCAAATGTGGTGACAGAACACAACCCTGCCTGACCCCTTTTTTATTTTGGAAAGAGCTTATATTGTTTTCTATTTTCATTGCAGCTGTTTGTTCCCAGTACATATTTCTGATCATTCGTGGATCTTTTCCATCAATATTGAGTCTATCTAGTTGGTTGATCAATTCTTCATGTCTTACCTGATCGATAAGCCTTAGTATAATCCACAAAACATAAATACAAATCCTTACACAACTCGATTGACCTCTCTATGATAGTTCTTATGATGTATATGGCATTAATATTTCCTTTCCTTTCCACAAATCCACATTGTTCTTCTGCTATTTCTCTATTGTTTCTGTTCCTTGTCCTCATCATGATTATTTTTTAATAGGATTTTTGTTACATGACTCATCAAGACGATTGTACGATGGAGTTTGCATTCTATAGCCCCTGTCTTCTTTGGAAGCGCAATGAAAATTGATTTTGACATATCTTTGGGGATTTTCCCCGCGTCATAATTTTTATTATTTTTTCAATGCCGAGTTGCTCCAGGGCTTCAACCATCTCTGTAGTAATATTGCCTAGTCCTGGGGCTTTTTTAGTGCTGCTCTAACTTCATATTTCATTATGGATGGTCCTTCAACGTTCTTTCTTATAATGTGTTCTTCGTTTCTGTCATCGTCAAAAAGGTCTTTAATCTACTGTCCCCATCTAATATTTTGTCTTTTTCTATGGTAAACGTACCATCGTTTGATTTTAAGCAACCAGTTGATGTGTATGTCTTTTTCCTGTGAACAATTTCTTCAGTTCTTCTGTACATACTCTGAGGATCCGTTTTGTGTCTGTTTTCTGTTTCTTTGCGCTTTGTTTTCAGCGAAGCTTCCTTAGCTTCATTGCACCTATTCCGGATTTCTTTGTTTATCTTTCTGTATCTTTCCTCTTTTCCATTTGCCTTCCTCTGTTCTTCCATCAAGCCTAGAATTTCTTTTGTCATCCAGTTCTTTTTTGCCTTTCTATCCATTCTAGGGATTTCTTCACAAGCTTGGTTTATCGAGTTTCTCAACTTGGTCCATTGTTCCTCACTGTCACCAATGTATTCCAGAGTACAGAATTTGTTTTGAACATGTACGTTAATTTTTTTACGGGTCGATTCTTCTGTCTTTGAGAGTCCAAAATTTAGTTTGATGTTACTTTTGGTTTGTTTTCTTTTCCTTAGTTTCAGCTTAAATCTTCCCTCTACAGGATTGTGGTCACTGTTGCAGTCTGCGCTTGGTAGTGTTTTTGCTGTCAGCAAAGAATTTCTAAATCTTTCATTGATCAGGATATAGTCAATTTGATTTTTGGTATTATCTCCTGGATCCATCCATGCCCATTTTCGTCTGTTAGGCTGCTTGAGTTCATAGTAGGAAACACCTGGTTTGAGCAGCCTAAGAGGTGTTGACCATTCCGTCCAATTTATTGCACAGGGAATTTAAAAACATATCTGAATACAAATTTAAACATAACTAAGGACACTAAAACATATCAAATAACGAGAATAAATTACTTAAAATTGCTTCTGCATATCTTATTTCCCTAGAGCCAGAAATACATTTAATACATGTACCCAATTATTAATCCTAAGAGAAAGTACATAAGGTTTTACCGAACACATACAGGTGAACGGACCAGCATTGCAGAAAATGCTAGGAAGAAATGCCGGAAAGCAAAGGAGGAATAAAGAAACAAAGAGTAGCAGAAAAGGGGAAATTTCTAGCACTGAATTTCCAGAAGGTGGGGATACTATTTATACTGAATGAGTCCCCGGCATCCCCACGGGCGGAAGAAGAAGAAAAAGAAGAAGAAGAAGAGGAGGAGGAGGAGGAGGAGGAGGACGAGGACGAGGAGGAGGAGGAGAAGGAGGAGGAGGAAGGAGTAGGTAGATACATAGATAGGTAGATAGATAGATGGATAGATAGATTAGATTAGATTAGATAAATAGACAGAGAGGTAGATAGACAGAGAGATAGACAGAGAGATAGAAAGATATATACATACACTCAGATGAACAAATGACAACCAACCAATCGACATAAACAACTAACAACCAACCAATCAACATAAACAAATAACAACCAACAAACCAACCAACCAACCAACCAACCAACCAGAGACTGCAGAAAGAAAACTGGGCCAGAATGAGACCATACTCACTTTCCCACAGACTAATTTACACACACCGACACACATCACCACCATGTTTGCCGTACTCAGGAAGGAAAAAGCTGTCATAAGAATTAAATGTTGGAACTTAGCTGTCGATTGTTTTGCAATGCTGAACGAAATACAGTCACTATTTCATCTGACGTAAGCTTTACGTCTACGACGCACTGGTGATTGTCAAATCATGACGTTGTGTTATGTCAACACCACAGCCAAGATGTCAGTTGAATAGAACAAGCATATTTAAAGAAAGGTGACTTAGCACTCGCTTGTAACTACTGCTACTCATCATCATCATCATCATCATGTGCCCTGCTGAATGGCGTTGGCGACCATGGCCCTCCATATGAATCTATCCCCTGTCGCTGCAAGTACATCTCCCACCCTCTCTGTCTTCAGCCACCCTGCAAGTCCGTCCAATATTTTCACCCTGCAAGTCCGTCCAATATTTTCTCCCTGGATCTATCTGTTGCTCTTTTTCCCTCCAGCTTTCTTGTTGTGGCCAGGTGTTTTAATTACCCTTTCCTCATAATATGTCCTATAAATGTTGCTTGTCTTTTTCTATTTTTTTTTCTATTAATGATCTTCTTGTGTCTGCCTCCTTCAAGGCTGTCTCGTTTGTTTTCTTTGCTGTCTATGGAACTCTCATTATTTTTCTTAGAAACCATTTTCAGTTGCCTTACTTTTGTTCTGACTTTGTGTGTTGACTGTCCACGCCTCACAACAGTATAACATTATCGGTTCTTTCAAACATTCAAGAACTCTCTTCCTGATGTTTATTGATAGGCATTTGTTGGTAAGAATGCTTTTCATCTTCTTGAATGCTGTTTTAGTTTGGCCGATTCTGCTGGCTATTTCTGATGTACATCTACCGTCTGGTGAGATGACCGTTCCCTGATATTTAAACTTATCAACCTGTGTAACTACTACAGACTGGAAATAATTCTTTTCTCTTTTCTCCTCTGTTCCGTGCAATTTTCTTGATACATCTTTGAACGTGGTTTGACGTACACTACACAGTGTGGCGGTGTGGATATACTCCACATTTGTGGGTATGCCAACTGGATATTTTCTCGTTTCCATAAGCCATCAAACACTAATAACACTAATGCAATATAAACAGCTGTAAAGGGATGTGTATGTATGTATGTATGTATGCATGTACGTATGTATGTATGTATCTGTGTGTGTATGTATGTATGTATGTATGTATGAATGTACGTACGTACGTATGTATGCATGTATGTATGAATGTACGTACGTACGTATGTATGCATGTATGTATGTATGTATGTATATATGTATGTATGTATGTATATATATATATATATATATATATATATCCATCCATCCATCCATCCATCTAACCATATTTTTATCTATGTGAGTATGGGTATGTGAGTGCTCGCGTACGTGCGTGTGTTTTCGGTGGTGATTTGCATTTTCCGTGTGCACTCAAATACATCAATTGCTTTTACACGTATGGCGCATTTTGTTCAGTACAGATAGACAGTAAAGAGCATAGACAATTAGAAATAAATAAAGGATTAAATCAAAACATATGTATATAACAAATTTGACATCTACATTCTTTTTTCCCCAGTTAAGTCGTCTTAAGAAAATGAAAACGAAACTGAAACTGATATCTACAACACGATAATATCATGATTATCAAATGTTGATAATGGAAGAACATGCGAATTTATATTTGACGACTTATGCACAGAAGAGAACGAATGAAAATGAGTGAATGAGAAATGGCCAAAGACAGCAAGAAGAAATGGTTATGATGATAGAGGGAGAAAGACTGTATTCGTTTTCAACAAGATTAAATAACAACAAGAAGAAAGCTGCAATATTGATACTATTATTAATGTTGCGACTACTACCACCACAATATAACTGACACTATTGATTATGGTAATTATGATAATGGTAACAAGGATAGTAATGATAACGATAATCGTAATATTTATCAGTATTTTTATGAATTACATCTGATGAGTTTTGAATGAATATATAGACGTAGAAACTTATGGTTTACCCTTTTGATGTAGATGAGATACAAGAGATAATACAGGACTGAGTCCCAAAGAACGGAACCTTAGTATTCAAGACTAGATTGATACAGATGAATTCTTGGAGTTGGGATGCTGCTGTTCATGACAGAGGCACATATTCTTCCGCAGGCGCTGCATGATAATGAGTCCTGGAGCTTTGGGTTCAGTCTCTGCGTGTCCCTTTTCTATTGTGCGCTTTTCAAAGGTGGCTGTGCCATGTGTGCACACTGTTGTCTCCAGTTTTGTTGCAGGCAGTGCCTCCCAGTTGGTGATATGATGCCACAGCTAATGAAGTGGGCATGAGGTTGGCCTTTGGAATATCCTGGCATCGCTTCAGGGGTCTTCCCTGGTCATGGCATCCTTACTTCATCTCTGTTTACTTAGGCTTCTTGGGAATGCGGTTGTCTCCTATACACACAACATGTTCTATCCGAAGAAGATGATATTCCTGATGAGTAGAGCCTCGACTCTGCACTTGGCAAGTCACACTTCTTTAGACTTGAAAGTTGGACACTCAAGCTTGCCAGGCGATATTGCCTACCTTGCACAGTCATCTTTGGTGGACCTGTTCCAGCAGTTGAACATGCAGTCGGTAGGTAGTCCAGATCTGGCAGCAGCACAGCAGGTAGCCCTAAACTGTTACTCTGTACACGGCAATCTTATTTATAATGTATGCAGGTACCGTAAAGGTGCATTTTAAAGTCTCTCTCACACCCACAGTTCCACGTATGAACGCACGGCTGGACTTTACTGGGCTTACCGCACACAAACACTTATACTCAGTTGACTCTGACTCTAGACGTGGCCCAACTCCAATCTCTCACCATTTTGGTCAGTGTTCTCTGTGAAGAGATGGCCGGTCCCAAGACTCACCATTTTGGTCAGTGTTCTCTGTGAAGAGATGGCCGGTCCCAAGACTAAGGGTTTGCAGTAGGACCAGGACCGATTACACCGTATCCTTGATTGCAATACAAGAGAGAGTTACATTGAAATCTAATATGATTACCATAACTGTCATAACTGGGTTTCCAACATACCCTGGCGAAGACAAATCCTTTTCCAGCCTCAAGCCTGCAGATCTTATCGACGTCATTGCCATATAAATCTGCAAGTGGGACGCCTTGTATTGCAGTTGGGTATGCGTTTGTAGTCACACACGGGTCTTTTAAGCTTCACACAAAACACATGAAACATTGTACTGTTTAAAAGTCTCAAATTATTATCACATATTTCAGTGTTTGAAATCATGACAGTCACACCACAATGGCTTATAACAGCACTTGAAATGACAGTCACATAACAATGGCTTATATCAGCACTTGAAATCATGACAGTCACACCACAATGGCTTATAACAGTACTTGAAATCATGACAGTCACACCACAATGGCTTATAGCAGTACTTGAAATCATGACAGTCACACCACAATGGCTTATAACAGTACTTGAAATCATGACAGTCACACAACAATGGCTTATAGCAATACTTGAAGTCATGACAGTCACACCGCAATGGCTTATAGCAGTACTTGAAGTCATGATAGCCTAATATCACAGTGATTTATGTCAGTGCTTGAAGTCAGTGACTTATTTCAGTACTTGAAGTCATGACAATCACATCACAATGACTTATTCTAGTACTTGATGTCTTATATCACAATGACTGACTTCAATACTTGAAGTCATGACAGTCCTACACAATGACATGTTAGTACTTGAAGTCATGATAGTCCTACACACAATGACATGTTAGTACTTGAAGTCATGACAGTCCTACACAATGACATGTTAGTACTGAAGTCATGACAGTCCTACACACAATGACATGTTAGTACTTGAAGTCATGACAGTCCTACACAATGACATGTTAGTACTTGAAGTCATGACAGTCCTACACAATCACATGTTAGTACTTGAAGTCATGACAGTCCTACACACAATGACATATCAGTACTTGAAGTCATGACAGTCCTACACACAATGACATGTCAGTACTTGAAGTCATGACAGTCCTACACAATGACATATCAGTACTTGAAGTCATGACAGTCCTATAGACAATGACATATCAGTACTTGAAGTCATGACAGTCCTACACACAATGACATGTCAGTACTTGAAGTCATGACAGTCCTACACACAATGACATGTCAGTACTTGAAGTCATGACAGTCCTACACACAATGACATGTCAGTACTTGAAGTCATGACAGTCCTACACACAATGACATGTTAGTATTTGAAGTCATGACAGTCCTACACACAATGACATGTCAGTACTTGAAGTCATGACAGTCCTATACACAATGACATGTCAGTACTTGAAGTCATGACAGTCCTATACACAATATGTCAGTACTTGAAGTCATGACGATCACGTAACAATGACTTATTTCAATACTTGAAGTCATGACAGCCACATCACTTTGACTTATTTTAGTACTTGACGGTCTTATATCACAATGACTTATTTCGACATTTTCCTCTTGTTTCCTTTTTGTCTTTTTGTTTGTTTGTTTGTTTGTTTGTTTGTTTGTTTGTTTGTTTGTTTGTTTGTTTGTTTTTTTGTAGCGTTCTAGTTTTTCTTGCAAGCAGGTATGCTTCCGTTTCAGTTTCAGTTTCTCAAGATGACGTCTCCGCGCTCGGAACGAATTCCATATGCAATAATGTCACAGGTGCCACGTGTATGGTGACCGTGGCACAAGCCTTAAGCCTGCACATAAGCCCATGACCTCGCCAGGTCCTGAGGCCCTACTTAGGCTAACTTTTACCTATAAAACGTGCAGGTATGCAAGCTGTGCAATCTGTCTGCTACCACACAGTCTATACCCATGAGCCACTGAACACTGAAATAGCTTAGAAGATCTTAACATGCACGCTTAATCTTTTACACGCATGTATACACGTGTAAACAACAGGTGTAATATTTTGCACGCATATATACATGGATAGATAACAGGCTTGATGTTTTGCATGTATATATACATGTACGTATAAATAGATATATGTACATATGTATAAATACATGAACATATAAATGCCTATCAATTCACATCAGGAAGAGAGTTCTTGAATGTTATATAGAACCGATACTGTTGTACGGTTGTGAGGCGTGGACAGTCAACAAGCAAAGTCAGAACAAGATTGAGGCAGCTGAATTGTGGTTTCTAAGAAAATATATTAAGAGTTCCATGAACAGCAAACAAAACAAACGAGACAGTCTTGATGGAGGCATACACAAGAAGATAATTGATAAAGAAGACTAGGAAAAGACAAGCAACATTATATCACATTTAATGAGGAAAGGGGAATTAGAGCACCTCGTTATAACAGGAAACCTGGAGGGAAAAAATCAGGTAGACCCATGGAGAAAATATTGGCTGGACTTCCAGGGTAGCTGAGAGCAGAGAGAGTGGGAGATGTACTTGCAGTGACAGGGGATATATTCATGTAGAAGGCCATGATCACCGAGACCTCCTCCGAGTCCTATTTCAAGACTTTTAGACGTTACAGTCTGATATCACATTGATTTTTTCAGAACTTTGATGCATTACAGTATGATATCACAATACTCTATTTCAGCGATTTAACACTTTACTATCTGATATCACAATAACCTATTTCAACACTTTGAGACATTACAGTCTGATATCACAATACTCTATTTCAGCGATTTAACACTTTATTATCTGATATCACAATAAGCTATTTCAACACTTTGAGACATTACAGTCTCATCTCACAATAACCTATTTCAGCACTTTTAGACTGTACTGATATCACAATAACATATTTCAGCAGTTTAAGATCCTACACTCTCATATCACAGAAACCTATTTCAGCACTTTAAGACATTATACTCTCACAACACAATGACCTGTTTCAGCACTTTAAGGTGTGACAGTCTGATATCACATTAACCTATTTCAGCACTTTAAGGTGTGACAGTCTGATATCACATTAACCTATTTCAGCACTTTAAGGTGTGACAGTCTGATATCACAATAACCTATGTCAGCACTTTAAGATGTGACAGTCTGATATCACAATAACCTATTTCAGCACTTTAAGATGTGACAGTCTCATATCACATTAACCTATTTCAGCACTTTAAGATGTGACAGTCTGATATCACAATAACCTATTTCAGCACTTTAAGGTGTGACAGTCTGATATCACATTAACCTATTTCGGCACTTTAAGATGTGACAGTCTGATATCACATTAACCTATTTCAGCACTTTAAGATGTGACAGTCTGATATCACAATAACCTATTTCAGCACTTTAAGTGTGACAGTTGTAACATAACGTTCCACTTATTGACGTTGATATCACAATAACCTATTTCAGCACTTTAGATGTGACAGTCTGATATCACAATAACCTATTTCAGCGACTTTAAGATGTGACAGTCTGATATCACAATAACCTATTTCAGCACTTTAAGTGTGACAGTCTCATATCACAATAACCTATTTCAGCACTTTAAGTGTGACAGTCTGATATCACAATAACCTATTTCAGCACTTAAGAGTGTGACAGTCTGATATCACAATAACCTATTTCAGCACTTTAAGGTGTGACAGTCTGATATCACAATAACCTATTTCAGCACTTTAAGGTGTGACAGTCTCATATCACAATAACCTATTTCAGCACTTTAAGTGTGACAGTCTGATATCACAATAACCTATTTCAGCCTTTAAGATGTGACAGTCTGATATCACAATAACCTATGTCAGCACTTTAAGGTGTGACAGTCTGATATCACAATAACCTATTTCAGCACTTTAAGTGTGACAGTCTGATATCACAATAACCTGTTTCAACACTTTAAGATGTGACAGTCTGATATCACAATAACCTATTTCAGCACTTTAAGATGTGACAGTCTGATATCACAATAACCTATTTCAGCACTTTAAGTGTGACAGTCTGATATCACAATAACCTATTTCAGCACTTTAAGTGTGACAGTCTGATATCACAATAACCTATTTCAGCACTTTAAGGTGTGACAGTCTGATATCACAATAACCTATTTCAGCACTTTAAGATGTGACAGTCTGATATCACAATAACCTATTTCAGCACTTTAAGTGTGACAGTCTGATATCACAATAACTATTTCAACACTTAAGTGTGACAGTCATATCACATAACCTATTTCAGCACTTTAAGTGTGACAGTCTGATATCACAATAACCTATTTCAGCGCTTTAAGATGTGACAGTCTGATATCACAATAACCTATTTCAGCACTTTAAGTGTGACAGTCTGATATCAATAATATTTCAGCTTTAAGTGGACAGTCTGATATCACAATAACCTATTTCAGCGCTTTAAGATGGAAGTCTGTCACAACTATTCAGCTTTAGATGTGACAGTCTGATATCACATTACCTATTTCAGCACTTTAAGATTGACGTCTGATTACATAACCGATTTCAGCATTTTAAGACTTTACTGATACGACAGTAACCTATTTCAGCACTTTGAAACATTACACTGTGATGTCACAATAACCTATTCCAGCATTTTAAGACTTTAATATTTTAGTCTGATATCACATAACCTATTTCAGCGCTTTGAGACATTACAGTCTGATATCACAATAACCTATTTCAGCACTTTCAGCACTTTAAGACGTACAGTCTGATATCACAATAACCTATTTCAGCACTTTAAGACGTTACAGTCTGATATCACAATAACCTATTTCAGCACTTTACCTTGATGGACGATACTGTGAATAACAAGTCTGTTAGATGGACGATACTGTGAATAACAAGTCTGTTAGATGGACAATACTGTGAATAACAAGTCTGTTAGATGGACGATACTGTGAATAACAAGATTATTAAATGGACGATACTGTGAACAACAAGTCTGTTAGATGGACGATACTGTGAATAACAAGACTATTAAATGGACGATACTGTGAAATGTTGTCCATATTTCGTCTTGTGCTATAATAATAATAATTACAATATTTATATAGCGCAAAATCTTGATAAAATCAAATCTAAGCGCTGAAACAGACACACACGCACGCACGCACAGCACTGTCTTGTTGTCCAGTCAACAGTCTCAGACAGATTCTGACTGTTCATTTGTTGTTGTGTCCAGTCGACACTCTCTGACACACTGTGACTGTTCATTTGTTGTTGTGTCCAGTCGACACTCTCTGACATACTGTGACTGTTCATTTCATGTTGTGTCCAGTCAACACTCTCTGACATACTGTGACTGTTCATTTCATGTTGTGTCCAGTCGACACTCTCTGACATACTGTGACTGTTCATTTCATGTTGTGTCCAGTCGACACTCTCTGACATACTGTGACTGTTCATTTCATGTTGTGTCCAGTCAACACTCTCTGACATACTGTGACTGTTCATTTCATGTTGTGTCCAGTCGACACTCTCTGACATACTGTGACTGTTCATTTCATGTTGTGTCCAGTCAACACTCTCTGACATACTGTGACTGTTCATTTCATGTTGTGTCCAGTCGACACTCTCTGACATACTGTGACTGTTCATTTCATGTTGTGTCCAGTCGACACTCTCTGACATACTGTGACTGTTCATTTGTTGTGTCCAGTCGACACTCTCTGACATACTGTGACTGTTCATTTGTTGTTGTGTCCAGTCGACACTCTCTGACATACTGTGACTGTTCATTTGTTGTTGTGTCCAGTCGACACTCTCTGACATACTGTGACTGTTCATTTCATGTTGTGTCCAGTCGACACTCTCTGACATACTGTGACTGTTCATTTGTTGTTGTGTCCAGTCGACACTCTCTGACATACTGTGACTGTTCATTTGTTGTTGTGTCCAGTCAACACTCTCTGACATACTGTGACTGTTCATTTCATGTTGTGTCCAGTCGACACTCTCTGACATACTGTGACTGTTCATTTGTTGTTGTGTCCAGTCGACACTCTCTGACACACTGTGACTGTTCATTTGTTGTTGTGTCCAGTCGACACTCTCTGACACACTGTGACTGTTCATTTGTTGTTGTGTCCAGTCGACACTCTCTGACATACTCTGACTGTTCATTTGTTGTTGTGTCCAGTCGGCAGTCTCAGAAAGATTTTAACTGTTTATTTCTTTTCTCACACTGGACGGGGCAGCAGGGAAGTTTCAGTTTTTTTCTCCTAATTTTTGTATTTGGTGTTTGTGTGTTTGTGATCTTACCTTGACAAAGGCCAGTTGGCTGAAAATTTGCACCTGTCTTGTCTGGTTGTATTAGATACGCGTTCTTATTCTTTTTTCGTGTTTTTTATGGTTCCTGTTTATGCCTTGTTGTGTACGATCGGCAATCACAGAGGTTTTCACTGTTCCATGTTCCGTCTTGTACGATCGGCACAGTCAGAAATATTGTAAATGTTCATCTTAATTGTGTGCGAGTGGCAGTCATAAATAATTCTAAATGTTCTCCATATTTTGTCTTGTGCGTTCAGCACTGTCACAAAAAAATTCTAAATGTTGTTCATATTTTGTCGTGTGCGATTGCTAAGTCAATAATAATTGTAATTTTGTGCGATCGGCACAGTCAGAAATATTTTAAACATTCATATCTTGTTGTGTGCGGTCGATAGTAACAAAGATTCTTAATGTTTGTGTTTTGTGGTGTGCGATCAGCAAAGTCAGAAAGATTCAAAATGTTCATATCGTGTTGTGTGTGATTGGCACAGTCACAAATGTTCAAATATTTTCATATTTTGTCTTGTGTGATCGGCAGAGTAAGAAATATTCTAAATGTTCATCTTTGTTGTGTGCGATTGGCAGCCATAAACAATTTTAAATGTTGTCCATATTTCGTCTTGTGCTATAATAATAATAATTACAATATTTATATAGCGCAAAATCTTGATAAAATCAAATCTAAGCGCTGTAACAGACACACACGCACGCACGCACAGCACTGTCTTGTTGTCCAGTCAACAGTCTCAGACAGATTCTGACTGTTCATTTGTTGTTGTGTCCAGTCGACACTCTCTGACATACTGTGACTGTTCATTTCAGGTTGTGTCCAGTCGACACTCTCTGACATACTGTGACTGTTCATTTCATGTTGTGTCCAGTCGACACTCTCTGACATACTGTGACTGTTCATTTCATGTTGTGTCCAGTCAACACTCTCTGACATACTGTGACTGTTCATTTCATGTTGTGTCCAGTCAACACTCTCTGACATACTGTGACTGTTCATTTCATGTTGTGTCCAGTCGACACTCTCTGACATACTGTGACTGTTCATTTCATGTTGTGTCCAGTCGACACTCTCTGACATACTGTGACTGTTCATTTGTTGTGTCCAGTCGACACTCTCTGACATACTGTGACTGTTCATTTGTTGTTGTGTCCAGTCGACACTCTCTGACATACTGTGACTGTTCATTTCATGTTGTGTCCAGTCGACACTCTCTGACATACTGTGACTGTTCATTTCATGTTGTGTCCAGTCGACACTCTCTGACATACTGTGACTGTTCATTTCATGTTGTGTCCAGTCGACACTCTCTGACACACTGTGACTGTTCATTTGTTGTTGTGTCCAGTCAACACTCTCTGACATACTGTGACTGTTCATTTCATGTTGTGTCCAGTCGACACTCTCTGACATACTGTGACTGTTCATTTCATGTTGTGTCCAGTCGACACTCTCTGACATACTGTGACTGTTCATTTCATGTTGTGTCCAGTCGACACTCTCTGACATACTGTGACTGTTCATTTGTTGTTGTGTCCAGTCAACACTCTCTGACATACTGTGACTGTTCATTTGTTGTTGTGTCCAGTCGACACTCTCTGACACACTGTGACTGTTCATTTGTTGTTGTGTCCAGTCCACACTCTCAGACAGATTCTGACCGTTTATTTCTTTTCTCACACTGGACGGAGCACCAGGGAAGTTAAAGTTTTTTTCTCCTAATTTTTGTATTTGGTGTTTGTGTGTTTGTGATCTTACGCTTGACAAAGG
This sequence comes from Monoplex corrugatus, assembly GCA_030674185.1. Classification (NCBI taxonomy): domain Eukaryota; kingdom Metazoa; phylum Mollusca; class Gastropoda; order Littorinimorpha; family Ranellidae; genus Monoplex; species Monoplex corrugatus. The sequence continues at coordinate 124,198,926 of CM060306.1, read as the reverse complement.
CCAGTTGGCTGAAAGTTTGCGCCTGTCTTGTCTGGTTGTATTAGATACGCGCATTCTTATTCTTTTTTCGTGTTTTTTATGGTTCCTGTTTATGCCTTGCTGTGTACGATCGGCAGTCAGAGAGATTTTTCCTATTCCATGTTTGGTCTTGTGCGATGGGCACATTCAGAAATATTGTAAATGTTCATCTTTGTTATGTGTGATTGGCAACCATAAATGATTCTAAAGGTTGTCCATATTTTGTCTTGTGCGTTCAGTATTGTCTCAGAAATTCTAAATGTTCATATTTTGTCATGTGCGATCGGCACAGTCAGAAAGAGTCTAAATGTTCATATCTTGTTGTGTCCAATCGGGACAGCCAGGAAGATTCTAAATATTCATGTCTTGTTGTGTCCATTTGGTACAGCCATAAATAATTCTAAATGTTGTTCATGTTTTCTGTGGTCGGCGCTGTCAGAAAGATTTTAAACATGCACATCTTTGTTGTGTGAGGGGTCGACAGTCAGAAAGATTCTTAATGTTCATGCCTTGTTATGTGTGGTCGGTACAGTCAGAAAGATTCTTAATGTTCGTACATTGTCATGTCCAATCCTCACAGTTAGAAATATTCTATATGTTGTTCATATCTTGTTGTGTGTGATTGGCACAGTCACAAATTTTCAAAAATGATTATATTTTGTCTTGTGCGACCAGCACAGTCACAAAGATTTTAAATGTTCATGTATTATTGTGAGCGACCTGCGCAGTCCAAAAGATTCTGGGTGTTCATATCTTGTTGTGTCCAGTCGGCATTCTCACAAAGATTCTGCATGTTCATATTCTGTTGTGTACGTTCGGCACTCTCACAAAGATTCTGCATGTTCATATTCTGTTGTGTACGTTCGGCACTCTCACAAAGATTCTGCATGTTCATATTCTATTATGTACGTTCGGCACTCTCACAAAGATTCTGCATGTTCATATTCTGGTGTGTACGTTCGGCACTCTCACAAAGATTCTGCATGTTCATATTCTGTTGTGTACGTTCGGCACTCTCACAAAGATTCTGCATGTTCATATTCTGTTGTGTACGTTCGGCACTCTCACAAAGATTCTGCATGTTCATATTCTGTTGTGTACAATCGGCACTCTTACAAAGATTCTGCATGTTCATATTCTGTTGTGTACGTTCGGCACTCTCACAAAGATTCTGCATGTTCATATTCTGTTGTGTATGTTCGGCACTCTCACAAAGATTCTGCATGTTCATATTCTGGTGTGTACGTTCGGCACTCTCACAAAGATTCTGCATGTTCATATTCTGGTGTGTACGTTCGGCACTCTCACAAAGATTCTGCATGTTCATATTCTGTTGTGTACGTTCGGCACTCTCACAAAGATTCTGCATGTTCATATTCTGTTGTGTACAATCGGCACTCTCACAAAGATTCTGCATGTTCATATTCTGTTGTGTACAATCGGCACTCTCACAAAGATTCTGCATGTTCATATTCTGTTGTGTACAATCGGCACATGATTGTGAACACACAGAATCCAAGATACAAGTTGTCCTATCACTCTGAAATCGTAAAGGAGTGAGGTGGTAGAGACCTGAACTTGTCTCATGGCCAGTATCATGAGTATGGCGCCCATTTCCTGTCTTTCAGAGCTTTCGTTTTCCCTTAACTTTTGAAGTAACTCGAAACCTGACCACACTCTATTGCTAAAGGATTGTGTTAGATTCCTCTCGACCTGTTAACAAGAAACACCCGAGGATGCTAGATGAGACCCAGAGCAACAATGCCCCACCAATGTCCGGAGAATCACCGATGCCATACGGTTGCTATTTCACCAAGCAAGCAAAAGGAAGGAGAGGAAGGGGCTGTCCATGCGCTGCATGACCCTTCGGACCCAGTCATCAGTGACCTTGTTTACAAACCGAATGGCAAGGTTGGGGAGGGGACAAACGCCGTGATGTATCCACACAACACGCACCAACCCGGTCCACTCCATCCACCGGACCAAGAGAGAATGGGAGAGTCATCTGGAACTTTTGAGCAGGAGAAGATTATTGTTTCTTCAGGAGTGAAGATGTGTTCTGGGGGTCTGTGACAGTTTCTCCGGCACAGGGTGAGTGCATATTTTATGTAAATTTTTTTTAAAGGATGGATGTAGAGTAAAGGTGTGGTGCAGAATATTTGTGAAGGAATATGTATGTTGGTCTGGTATCATATTTGATGTTTATGATAAATAATGATAGAATATAATGAAATATATGATAATAAATGATAATAATGATAATAATATAATAATAATAATAATAAAATAATGATAATGATAATAATGATAAGAACAATAATCATAATAATAATTATAATAATAATAAAAACAACGACAACAACAACAACAACAACAATAATAATGATAATAATAATAACAATGATAATAATAATGATGATGATGATGATAATAACAACAATAATGATAATAAGATTAATAACAATAATAATAATAATATATAATAACAATAATGATATTATTAATATCATTATTAATGACGACTATGGTGATAATGATGATGATGACGATGATTGTAATGATAACAACAACAACAATAATAACTCCATCTATATAGCGTAAATATACATGTCAGAGAATGAGCGTTGCACTTTACAAACAGCACAATCATACAAAATTTATTTGCATGCCACATAAAATTTACCGACACATTAGCAAAGATACATTCCTGTTCATTCACAAATAGTGTTGGTCTGGTTACTACATGTACAGTCAGTTACAAAGCTAATAAATTCTAGTGATGATGTTAGGCAATCTACAAACATATGCACAAGTTTGGATATTTCCAAATCATTTCAGTTCCCCAAAGCTTTCATTTGTTATCAGTTTCTCCATAGTATGATAAGGTAATATGGAGCAGACATCTTATGGCCTTGCAATCATGGCTCTCCATACGAATCTGTCCCTTGTTGCTGCAAGTACACCTCCCACCCTCTCTGTCCTCAGTCACTCTTCAAGTCTGTCCTTCATTTTCTCCCTGGGTCTACCGATGCTCTTTTTCCCTCCAGGTTTCCTGTTGTGACCAGGTGCTCTAATTTCTCTTGCCTCATAAAATGTCCTATAAATATAGATTGGGTTTTCCTAATCTTCTTCATTAATGTTCTTTTTGTGTCTGTTTCCTTCAAGACTGTCTCGTTTGTTTTCTGTCTATGGAACTCTCATCATTCTTCTTAGCAACCACATTTCAGCTGCCTCAATTTTGTTTTGACTTTGCATGTTGACTGTCCACGCCTCACATCTATGCAACAGTATGGGTTCTATATAACACCCATTAACTCTTCCTGATATACATTGAAAGATAACTGTTGGCAAGAATGCTTTTCATTTTTTTGAATGCTGTTTTAGCTTAACCGATTCTGCTGGCTATTTCTGGTGTTCACCTGCCGTATGATGAGATGACCGTTTCCATATATTTAAACCTATCAACCTAGACTTTATAACAAGATGGACATGTCGTTAATAGACGTTGACCACATATACACACTTTGTGGCAGTTTATGACGATATAGACAGGTCGTGTATTGACACTTATAGACTATCTATATTTTGCGCTTAACTATATTTTATGAGAATCTGTATAGGTCTTACATTGACAGTTATAGGTTACAGACGGGGTTTTTCTACTGTCACTGTTTCGTACATCGTTGTCAGCATTCATAGTCAGCGGGGTGGGCAGGGGAGGTTACCAGGTCTTAAAGGCTTTCCCTGTGTCACCGGCTGTATTTATAGCCTCCCATATAAAGTGCCGGCAACCACAAGCACTTGAAATCAATGTCACACCCCAGAGTGATAATCCTGAGGGCTGAAAACAAATGATGAATACTAAACAAAAGAAATAAATAAAAACAACAAGAACAAAAAGAGAATGGTGAAAATGACATTGCAATGACACATGAATATTGAATTATTTGCTTTCAAGTAACATATAGGGTCCCATAAGGATGCGTCCTATCACCACTCCTTCTCATCCCCTACATGGACACAAGTACTCAAGATACAAAACCGGTACCTTACCCCTGATCCAGAAGTTCTCAATGAATTGTTATTCGCTGATGACCAAGCAGTCATGAACTATGATAGCTATAACTGCAAAACATAGGAACCAAAGAAACCTCTTATGAAAACTCTGGCATGGAAATGAACATTAGCAAGACAGAGGTCATGGCTTCAGGACAAATATCTCACAAACTAGACATTAGAGTCAAAGGGAAAACATCTTCACAAAAGTACGGATTTGTCAAAAACTTTTTTATGACGTGGCAAACGATATTCTTCATCTATCTTCATCAATGCGTAAGTTGATCTGTCTTTCTATCTCTCCACCCCTTCCCTTGGTTGTTCTTGATGCTTCCTTTACATTTCTTTTAAACTTTACGTCTTTAGGAACCAGAAAAACACGAAAAAAGAATAAGAACGCGTATTTAATACAACCAGACAACACAGGCGCAACTTTTTGGCCAACTGGCCTTTGTCAAGTGTGAATGTAAGATCACAAACAAACAAACACCAAATACAAAAATTATGAGTAAAAGACTGAAACTTCCCTGCTGCTTCGTCAGTTTAGTCTTTTTCTCACACTGGACGAAGCAGCAGGGAAGTTTCAGTCTTTTTCTCCTAATTTTTGTATTTGGTGTTTGTGTGTTTGTGATCTTACGCTTGACAAAGGCCAGTTGGCCAAAAAGTTGCGCCTGTCTTGTCTGGTTGTATTAAGTACGCGTTCTGATTCTTTTTTTTTTTTCGTGTTTTTTTTCCCAACTGTCAATTGTAAAATTCAATGCCTAATACAGCATCAGGCTTCGGGCACCTGTAGCGGAGAGGTTTAAATGGAGTTTAATAACTTCGCCTCCTGTGGTGTCCCATCGTCAGTCTGAACAAACTGAATTATAAAACTTTAGAGAGGGTACATTTAAGGTATTGTCTTCAGCCCCGAAAGAAGGAGGGAAGCAGGCTTGCCTCTCTATAAAAGTTCAAACTAACCAAAAATATCAGAAAATAAGTGAGCAAACAAACGACAACAACAACACCAGAAACATCTTTTACTTGACAAGATTAGCTGTATGGTCTGAACACACATACACACACCGCGCGCGCGCGCGTGCGCGCGCACACACACACACACACACATAAACACACACACACACACACACACACACACACACACACACACACACACACAAACAAACACACACACATGCACGTACACACGCACACAGACAAACGCACAAACACAGACACACTCACACACACACATGCACATACACACACACTCACACACACACACACACACAAACAAACAAACAAACAAACAAACAGACACACACTCACACACACACACAAACAGACACACACACACACACACACACACAAACAGACACACATACACACACACAAACAGACACACATACACACGCACACATACATACATACGCACTCAAAACAAGTACACACACATACACACACACACACACACGAAACGAAAGAGAAACCTTTAAGAAAGACACTCCTGTGAGAAAGGGGAGGAAGGGATGGTGATGGTCCGGGGTGGGGGGTGGGGGATGGAGGATGGGTCAAAAGAAAAGCTCTGATCATGAAAGTTTATTTCTGCCGCCATGAAAGTTACGGCCACGCTGTTTCCGCATGGGCCACGAGGGTTAAACGACGTGCAGCTTTAACCGTTTGACTCCCGCATCCTGTACACCAGCATCACTGTATTGTCAACTATGCTAGCAAAGCAAAACTTTAACCCTTTGACTCCCGCACCCTGTACACCAGCATCACTATATTGTCAACTATGCTAGCAAAGCAAAACTTTAACCCTTTGACTCCCGCACCCTGTACACCAGCATCACTGTATTGTCAACCATGCTAGCAAAGCAAAACATTAACCCTTTGACTCTCTCATCCTATCCAACAGCTTCCTGCAGGAAGCTGGTGGATAGGGTGAGGGCTTAAAAGGGTTAAACTTTTGCAGTTGGTGGATAGGGTGCGGGAGTCAAAGGGTTAAGAGAGGGAGTGCAGGGGGCCACATGAATAATGCTAAACGTTTGACAGGGCGTTTGACGACAGCCAAGCTTGGTACACAGCAAAATGCTTCCACCTTAAATCCAACCCCGGCTTATTTTTTGTGGGGTGGATGGGGTGGGGGTTGGGGGGTAAAGGTGGGGACAAAACGTGTTCGCAATTTTTTTTCTCAGGTGTTTCTGAATAGAGCGTGACCAATTTTGGTTTTAAGCTGTGGGTGTTGAAGGGTCACGAATGATTAAATTAAGAAGGCATGGTACTTAAATAAAGGTAAGGTCACACAGTCGGCACTTTTTGTCTATATTCGGCAAGAAATCCCAAAACAAGTGCGACCGTTCAAGCAAAGAGAAACGAAAACAAACAAACAAAAACCCCCCCAAAAAAACCAACAACAACGAAACACACACACACACAAAAAGACAAAAACAAAAACGAAAACAAACAAACAAACAAACAAACAAAAGAAAAAAAAAACCCAGAAAAACACGAAAACAGAATCAGAAGGCGTATTCAATACAACCAGACAAGACAGGCACAACATTTCGACCAACTGGCCTTTGAAAGCGTAAATGTATGATCACAAACGAACAAACACCAAATACAAAAATTATGAGAAAAAGACTGACATTTCCCTGCTGCTTTTTTCCAGTAGGAGAAAAGTGCTTTTTGATATTTGTTCTTTGTTGTCTTAAGTTCACGCTTGACAAAGGTCAGGGTGCCGAAAAATTTGAGCCTCTCTTTTCTTGTTGTATTCGATGAGTAATCTGACTCTATTTTCATGTTTATCTGGTATGTGTATCTGTTTGCTTGTTGGAGAGCTGAAATAGGCGGTATGGGGATAGTGACATAGTTTCAGTTTCAGTTTCTCAAGATGACGTCTCAGCGCTCGGAATGAAATCCATATATACTAACGTCACAGGTGACATGTGATGGAGAAGATCCAAAATGATCATGGCACAAGCCTTAAGCCTGCACATAAAGCCATGATGGGCCAGGTCCTGAGGTCCTATCTAGACAGTTCCATAACCCCGGGGTCGTAGGGGAGTGAGGTGGCGGTGACCTCACCTTTTCCCTGGGCCAGCACCACGACGACAGCGCCCATCCCCTTTCTCTCGCTTCAAATTCACATTCATATTTACTTCTACTACTGCCTCCCCCTCCTACTACTTCTACTGCCTCCTCCTACTACTACTACTATTAAAATAATACTTATGATAGCAATAACGATAATGATGATAAACAAAACCGCTTTTGCCACTTCGATTCAATTCATGCATCCTCCTAGACAAGGTTTGTTTTGGATATATTAAGTTTGACATCCGATGTGAGATAATTGTTATGCTTGTCTTGTCTTCATAGATTGAAATAATGGAGTTTGCGCTTATTTGTCAATATGTTTGTATATATACATCATCATCATCAAGTGCTCTGCCACATGGCGTCGGCGATCATGGCCTTCCATATGCATCTATCCCTTGTTGCCGCAAGCACATCTTCCATCCTCTCTGTCCTCAGCCACCCTGCAAGTCTGTCCAATATTTTCTCCCTGGGTCTACCTGCTGCTCTCTTTCCCTCCAGCTTTCCTGTTGTGACCATGTGCTCTAATTTCCTTTTCCTCATAAAATGGCTTATAAATGTTTACATATACATATGTATAAAATGAATAAGAAATGTTAAAAAAAGAGTCTGTTACACAAGAAAGTGTCCGGGGTCAGTTTTGTGTTGGGTAACACCTGTTATGTGTACCCTGACAGGCTGCTCACACAATTTTGCTGAGTCCTTGTGGCTGACGATACAGTCGTTGTCAGCAATGGGGACTCCGTTCTGCCTTCTATTTCTTCTCAGCTGTGTAGGTGAGTTGATTGTGAGCACTGATTTTTTTTGAAAAATGATTTTGGGTATCCGGTGAGTTGATCGTGAGTACTGACTTTTTTGAAAAATGGTTGCTGGTTCTGTGGTGAGTTAATAGTGCGCACTGATTTTTTTGAAAAATGGTTGCTGGTTCCGTGGTGAGTTGATCATGTGCACTGATTCTTTGAAAAATGGTTGCTGGTTCTGTGGTGAGTTGATCGTGAGCACTGATTTTTTTGAAAAATGGTTGCTGGTTATCTGGTGAGTTGATCATAAGCACTGATTCAGTCAGAAATAATTTCTGGTTATCTGGTAAGTTGATCGTGTGCACTGATTTGAAAAAAAAGGTTGCTGGTTATCTAGTGAGTGGATCGTGAGTATTGATTTATAAGAAATAGTTGCTGGTTATGTGGTGAGTTGATCGTGAGTATTGATATAATAAATAGTTTCTAGTTATGTGGTGAGTTGATCGTGAGAATTTATTTATAAGAAATAGTTTCTGGTTATGTGGTAAGTTGATTGTGAGTATTGATATAATAAATAGTTTCTGGTTATGTGGTGAGTTGATCGTGAGTATTGATTTATAAGAAATAGTTTCTTGTTGTCTGTGAGTTGATCATGAGTATTGATTTATAATAAATAGTTTCTGGTTATCTGTGAGTTGATCGTGAGGACTGATTTATAACATATAGTTTCTGGTTATCTGTGAGTTGATCGTGAGGACTGATTTATAACAAATAGTTTCTGGTTATCTGTGAGTTGATCGTGAGGACTGATTTATAACAAATAGTTTCTGGTTATCTGTGAGTTGATCGTGAGGACTGATTTATAACAAATAGTTTCTGGTTCCCCAAAACAGCTCCTTGACAAACTTCAGAAAGTACAGAACCATGCCGCTCGGCTAGTATTTCGGTCTTCCAAATTTCAGCATGTCTCTCCTCTTCTCCAAGACTTGCATTGGTTACCTGTGTTGAAAAGGATCCAACATAAAATTGCTGTTCAGTGCTTCAGATACTTCGACAATTCTATTCCCTCTTACCTGTCTGAATATCTTCAACTATACGTTCCATCTCGTCATCTTCGTACCTCAGCCGATACCCGCTTATTTCGAATCCCAACTTTTCGAACAAAATCATATGGTGAGCGATCCTTTTCTTTTCAAGCCCCTTCCTCATGGAATTCACTTCCCTACCCGCTGAGGCACAAAACAAGTCTTCTGTCATTTAAATCTGGCTTGAAAACGCATCTCTTTCCTCTCTGAAATTTATTAACCTAAAAGAGCTATGCTGTCTGCGCGCTAGCGTGCTTTTGTGTATGTTATTGCTGTGCGCCTATAGATATGTTTCGGGGTGGGAGGAGGATATGTGTGTGTGTGCCAGAGAGTAGGTACTAATATTTGATATTATTAACGGTGTGTATGTGCTTGTGGGATGGAGTGTCAGAGGTCCGCCATGTATGATGAAAATTATATTAGGCCTATGTTTCTATGTTCGATGTAATGTGTATTGTACAGTTTGTAAGCGCTTAGGGCTTTCCAGAAAGATTAGGCGCTCTAAATGCCCTTAATAATAATAATAATATCTGTGAGTTGATCGTGAGGACTGATTTATAACAAATAGTTTCTGGTTATCTGTGAGTTGATCGTGAGGACTGATTTATAACAAATAGTTTCTGGTTATCTGTGAGTTGATCGTGAGTATTGATTATAATAAATAGTTTGTGGTTATCTGGTGAGTTGATCGTGAGTATTGATTTAAAAATAAATAATTTCTGGTTATCTGTAAGTTGATCGTGAGTATTGATTTAAAATAAATAGTTTCTGGTTATCTGACGAGCTGATCGTGAGGATTGATTTATAATAAATAGTTTCTGGTTATGTGGTGAGTTGATCGTGAGTTTGATTTAACCCTTTGACTCCCTCACCCTGTCCACCCGCATCCTGCATCGTCAACTATGCTAGCAAAGCAAAAACGTAACCCTTTGACTCCCTTTATTCCCTCACCCTATGCACCAGCTTTCTGCAGGATGAGGGTTTTGCAGTTGGTGGATAGCGTGCAGGAGCCAAGAAAAGGTTTCTGGTTATATTGTTGTGGTGAGAAAATGTGGTCATCGTTTTTTCTTATGTATTTTGTCACAGCATGGATATTTTTGTAAAACGAGAAAATCCTTGCGAAACAATACGTTTGGTACTATTTTGATATCTTCGAAAAAAATGACAATACCTACAACAAAACAACAACAGTAGTTACAGCAGCAGTGACAGCAACAACATCAGCAACAAAACAACAAAACCAGAGGACATTTGCAAAATACAATTTTTGACATTGGTTGTGATATATTCAAGCATGGAACATTTGCGAAACAACATACTTGACATTGGTTTTGATATTTACGAAACACTGTGTTTAACATTGTTTTGGCATTTCAGAAAAATAAATTCGCAAAACGCATTTTCTGACATTGGTTATGACATTATATAAACCATGACATTTGATAAGAATATGTCTACATTGTTTTGCTAATCTAGAACACGTTTGCAAAATAACAATTAGTTCTGACATTTGTTTTGGAATGTTAGAAAAAAAATCAGAAGATATTACCCAAACAGTATGTTTGAAATGGGTTTGGTGATGCAGAAGACATTTACATAGCACTATGTTTGAAATAAGTGTGGCGTTTCAGACAAACAAACAAACAAACAAACAAATAAAACAAACAACCAAACAAACAAATAAAACATGCTTCCAAAACAATGTGTATGACGTCATTTTGGCATCGTAGAGTACATTTTTGGAAAACAATATGGTTGATATTGGTTTTGGTATTTTAGAAAACAAACAAAAAAACAAACACAAACAAAACAAACAACAAAATATCCACAGCAGACGTTTATGCTAACGTAGAAACAGAGAACCAGTAACAGGGAACTATTTATGCTAACGTAGAAACAGAGAACCAGTAACATGGAACTATTTATGGTAAAGTAGAAACAGAGAACCAGTAACAGGGAACTATTTATGCTAACGTAGAAACAGAGAACCAGTAACAGGGAACTATTTATGGTAAAGTAGAAACAGAAAACCAATAACAGGGAACTATTTATGCTAACGTAGAAACAGAGAACCAGTAACAGACAGGGGACTGTTTATGGTAATCTAATAACACAGAACCAGTAACAGGGAACTATTTATGGTAAAGTAGAAACACAGAACCAGTAACAGACAGGGAACTGTTTATGGTAATGTAAGAGAAACAGAACCAGCAACAGACAGGGAACTATTTATGGTAAAGTAGAAACACAGAACCAGTAACAGACAGAGAACTGTTTATGGTAATGTAGAAACAGAACCAGCAACAGACAGGGAACTGTTTATGGTAATGTAGAAACACAGAACCAGTAACAGACAGGGACATGTTTATGGTAATTCTAATAACACAGAACCAGTACAGGGAACTATTTATGGTAAAGTAGAAACACAGAACCAGTAACAGACAGGAGACTGTTTATGGTAATGTAGAAACAGAACCAGCAACAGACAGGGAACTGTTTATGGTAATGTAGAAACACAGAACCAGAACAGACAGAGAACTGTTTATGGTAATGTAGAAACAGAACCAGCAACAGACAGGGAACTATTTATGGTAAAGTAGAAACAGAACAGAACAGAAGGACTGTTAGGTATAAAACAGAACAGTAACAGGGAACTGTTTATGGTAATGTAGAAACACAGAAACCAGTAACAACAGGGACTGTTATGTATGTAAAGAAGCAGTACAGACAGGACTGTTATGGTAATGTAGAACACAGAACAGTAACAGACAGGGGACTGTTTATGGTAATGTAGAAACACAGAACAGTAACAGACAGGGAACTGTTTATGGTAATGTAGAAACACAGAAACAGTAACAGACAGGGAACTGTTTATGGTAATGTAGAAACACAGAAACAGTAACAGACAGGGAACTGTTTATGGTAATGTAGAAACACAGAACCAGTAACAGACAGGGGAACTGTTTATGGTAATGTAGAAACACAGAAACAGTAACAGACAGGGAACTGTTTGTATGTGAAAAGTACAGAACAGACAGGGAGTTATGTAATGTAGAAACACAGACAGTAACAGACAGGACTGTTTATGGTAATGTAGAAACACAGAAACAGTAACAGACAGGGAACTGTTTATGGTAATGTAGAAACACAGAACAGCAACAGACAGGGAACTGTTTATGGTAATGTAGAAACACAGAAACAGTAACAGACAGGGAACTGTTTATGGTAATGTAGAAACACAGAAACAGTAACAGACAGGGAAATGTTTATGGTAATGTAGAAACACAGAAACAGTAACAGACAGGGACTGTTTATGGTAATGTAGAAACACAGAACAGTAACAGACAGGGGACTGTTTATGGTAATGTAGAAGAACACAGAAAGCAGTACAACAGACAGGGAACTGTTTATGGTAATGTAGAAACACAGAAACAGTAACAGACAGGGAACTGTTTATGGTAATGTAGAAACACAGAAACAGTAACAGACAGGGTGTTTATGGTAATGTAGAAAAAAAACAAAGTTATGGTAATGTAGAAACACAGAAACAGTAACAGACAGGGGACTGTTTATGGTAATGTAGAAACACAGAAGCATAACAGACAGGGGCTGTTTATGGTAATGTAGAACACAGAAGCATAACAGACAGGGGACTGTTTATGGTAATGTAGAAACACAGAACCAGTAACAGACAGGGAACTGTTTATGGTAATGTAGAAAACAGAAACAGTAACAGACAGGAGACTGTTTATGGTAATGTAGAAACACAGAACAGTAACAGACAGGGGACTGTTTATGGTAATGTAGAAACACAGAAGCAGTAACAGACAGGGAACTGTTTATGGTAATGTAGAAACACAGAACAGTAACAGACAGGGACTGTTTATGGTAATGTAGAAACACAGAAACAGTAACAGACAGGGGACTGTTTATGGTAATGTAGAAACACAGAAACAGTAACAGACAGGGGACTGTTTATGGTAATGTAGAAACACAGAAGCAGTAACAGACAGGGAACTGTTTATGGTAATGTAGAAACACAGAAACAGTAACAGACAGGGACTGTGTTATGGTAATGTAGAAACACAGAAACAGTAACAGACAGGGGACTGTTTATGGTAATGTAGAAACACAGAAGCCAATAACAGACAGGGGACTGTTTATGGTAATGTAGAAACAGAACCAGCAACAAACAGGGAACTGTTTATGGTAATGTAGAAACAGAGAACCAGTAACAGACAGGGAGACTGTTTATGGTAATGTAGAAACACAGAACCAGTAACAGACAGGGAACTGTTTATGGTAATGTAGAAACACAGAAACAGCAACAGACAGGGACTGTTTATGGTAATGTAAACACAGAACAGTAACAGACAGGAGACTGTTTATGGTAATGTAGAAACAGAACAGCAACAGACAGGGAACTGTTTATGGTAATGTAGAAACAGAGAACCAGTAACAGACAGGGAACTGTTTATGGTAATGTAGAAACAGAACCAGAACAGACAGGAACTGTTTATGGTAATGTAAAACAGAGAACCAGTAACAGACAGGAACTGTTTATGGTAATGTAAGAAACAGAACCAGCAACAGACAGGGAACTGTTATGTATGGTAATAGAAAGAGAACTAGTAGAACCAAACAGACAAGGGAACATGTTTATGGTAATGTAAAACACAGAACACAGTAAACAGGGAACTGTTTATGGTAATGTAAAACACAGAACCAAAACAGACAGGGAACTGTTTATGGTAATGTAATAACACAGAACCAGTAACAGGGAACTGTTTATGGTAATGTAAAAACAGAAGCAATAACAGACAGGGAACTGTTTATGGTAATGTAATAACACAGAACCAGTAACAGGGAACTGTTTATGGTAATGTAGAAACACAGAAGCAATAACAGACAGGGAACTGTTTATGGTAATGTAGAAACACAGAACCAACAACAGACAGGGAACTGTTTATGGTAATGTAATAACACAGAACCAGTAATAGGGAACTGTTTATGGTAATATTAGAAACACAGAAGCAATAACAGACAGGGAACTGTTTATGGTAATGTAATAACACAGAACCAACAACAGACAGGGAACTGTTTATGGTAATGTAGAAACACAGAAGCAATAACAGACAGGGAACTGTTTATGGTAATGTAGAAACACAGAACCAACAACAGACAGGGAACTGTTTATGGTAATGTAATAACACAGAACCAGTAATAGGGAACTGTTTATGGTAATATAGAAACACAGAACAATAACAGACGGGAACTGTTTATGGTAATGTAGATAACACAGAACCAATAACAGACAGGAACTGTTTATGGTAATGTAATAACACAGAACCAAAACAGACAGGGAACTGTTTATGGTAATGTAATAACACAGAACCAGTAAAGGGAACTGTTCATGGTAATATAAAACACAGAACCAACAACAGACAGGGAACTGTATATGAAAATGTAAAAACACGAAGCAGTAAAGACAGCAAACTGTTTATAATAATGTCATCATCATCATCATCATCATCATACATCATCATCATCATCATGATGTACCCTACCACATAGTGTTGACGATCATGGCCCTCCTTCGATCTATCTTGTTGCTGCAATTTTATCTCTCACCCTTCTTGCCCCGACCCACTTTGCAAAGCTGTTCATTATCTTCTTCCTGAATCAAGCTTGTGCTCTTATTCCCTTCTGCTTTCCTGTTGTGACCAGATGTTCAAATTTCTCTTGCCTAAACTACGTACATACATGTATATATATATATATATATTATCTATATATATCTATTTCTCTCTATCTTCCTCATCTATCTATCTCTCTCTCTCTCTCTATATATAATATATATATATTATATATATATATATATATATATATATATATGTGTGTGTGTGTGTGTGTGTGTGTGTGTGTGTGTGTTGTATGTTATGTGTGTGTGTGTGTGAATATTTCCGAGAAACATCCGAATTCTGAAAAAATGTACCTATATCCCTAAGTAGCTACCTCGCTAATAGTGCTCGTTTCTGATTAAGGTTTTAACCTTATGTTCAGTCAGTATTGTCACATGAAATGTCTTTGCTTAGTTCCTCGATAGTCATGTGTCAGTTTGTGTTTTTTCTTTCAGTTGTTATATGTGTTGATGTTCTTTGGTATTGTTAAGAAAAACTACTACAAGCAAACAAACGAACAAACAAACAAAAAAGACAGCATGTATACCAAAGAAATTCTGGATCAGCTCCCTTCCCATCTCAGGACCCTACCAGCGCATAGGGGTTTGCGCAGGTTTAAGGCGTCTGCCAGATAACTGCAAACAGATATGGGTGGAACGCATATGGAATTTTCCGTGTGCGATGGATCCCTCTTGAACAAACTCGGAAGTCCAAACTATATTTTGTGGCTTGAATGACGTCAATGTGTATTTATAGTATCAATGATGTCACTGTCTATTTCAGGCAGCACGTACAGACAGGTTGTGCCAAGGGACGTCACTCAGCATACAGTGGAACTACTCTTCGTGCTCGA
Organism: Monoplex corrugatus; assembly: GCA_030674185.1. NCBI lineage: Eukaryota > Metazoa > Mollusca > Gastropoda > Littorinimorpha > Ranellidae > Monoplex > Monoplex corrugatus. The sequence goes on along the minus strand of CM060306.1, from coordinate 124,183,412 downwards.
CAAGACAGGATTCGACACGTACGTTGCTATAATTAGATGCGCAGTGATTCCAAATGAGTTTAGAAAATAGCTCTATATAAGAACGATTTATAATGATGATACGGTGTTGCACTCTGGATGTCTATATGTCTTAGGCTACGTTAATACTGGCACTCACGATTGTAGTGCGGACGGAAAAAAACGTATACGCGTGAGAAAGGTGTTCATACTTATCAGCGCGCTCTCCGTCCTTGAGGAAGAAGGGAGGCTAGCGCTGCTTATTTTCTGGTAAACATGGCACTGACGGGGCGACAGAAACTGATTTTGTGGTGGTGGTGGAAGAGAAGAAACACGAAGCATCGAACAATTCGCCGTTTTTCTGTGCACCCAATTAACAGATCATGAAAGATGCATGGAGAGTATTATCATTTAATGCCTGAACTACTGTCAGATAAACAGAAATTTGCAAAATATCCAGAATAAAGGAAAGGTCGATTCCTGACTTCGGAAATCAGTTTCTCGTCTTCCATCTTGTGTTAAAAATGACTGAAAATTTCAGTACAGTACAGTCTCTTGATGATTGAAAATTTAAGTACAGCACAGTCTCTTGATCCGCACACACGTACAGAAGCGTTTCAGTATGAACGCGCAGAGAATGGCCAGTGATAAAAAAGAAGGGTTGGCCTCGAACTCACGACTTCTGTCCGTCCGCACGCACGACTGAAGTGTAGCAAGCACGCACGACTTTTTTTGCGGGGTGGTCGTGCGTGCGTGTTTGTGGCAGTATGAACATCTTCGCTCAGCAAGTAAAAATAGTTTTTCCCACCCGCACGATTTTTGTCCATCCGCACGACAGTCGTGAGTGCCAGTATGAACGTACCCTTAGTCTGGTGCGGCGTCGTGTGTGGCTGGACATGCCTGTCCATGAGTGACAGTCTCTTCCACAGATAAAGCCTTACGCTGGTTTGTCGACTTGGTTATGGGCCTTTCTTCTCACCAACATTGCCTCAGACTGTCGCATAAGCGTTTCTTCAAATAATGAGAGGTCTTTTTCACTAGCAGCTTCCAGCTTGTTCTGTTTGAAGCAGCGGCCCATGATGATAATAATCATAATAATAAAAACAACAATAACGTTACTACTACCATTACTACTACTGCTACAACTACTACTATTGCTGCTGCTACTACTACTACTACTACTGCTGCTGCTACTACTATACTACTACTACTACCACCACCACCACCACCACCACCTCCACCACTACTACTACTATTACTGCTGCTGCTGCTGCTACTACTATCACTACTACTACTATTGTTGTAACTGCTTCTGCTTCTACTACTACTGCTACTGCTGCTGCTACTACTATTACACTACTACTACTACTACTGCTAAATCAATATTGTATAGCGATGTTCTTCACACTCATATGGACCCACAGTGCATTATATAATTCACAGTAAAATATTACACACACACACACACACACACACACACACACACACACACACACACACACACACACACACACACACACACACACATCAGAACACATGCATCAAACTTGCATATACGGCTACATACAAAAAATATCCAACCATATACACCCATACAAAACATATGGTGATAAACGTACACATACCTCAATGATTACACGATGTCAGGTAACTGGCAGCCAGAAATATAGGTGCGCATTGGTGTGGATAAACAACTATGATTATCAACAATGGAAGTGTTGTGTGATCAGATAAATCTATAATTCTGTCAACAAGAAATTTCATTAGGATGCGGATGGGACCCAGAGCACCAACACCTCGCCATTTTTGGACAATCACCTCCCAAGCTCCCGACACCACTCGATAGTCATTTCATCAAGCAAAGGGGGGGCTGTCCATGCGTTGGATGACCCATTCGGGCCCATTCATCAGTTAACTTGTTACAAACCGAATGGCAAGGTAGAGAGATGACAAACCTCGGGACATAGCCACACAACGCGCACCAACCAGGTCCATCCCATCCTTCGGACCAAAAGAGAATGGAAGACCCCTCTCTCGCCCCAATCTCGTCTTTATCTCTCTTTCGGGCAGCCCACCCTGCCACCAGCTCGCATAGCTGCCAGCTCTTTTCCCTGACTGTAGTGTCGACAGTTAGCAGTCGGAAGCTCCCAACCAAGTAAGGAATAGACTGGCAAACCCCTGAGATCAGTTGGCAGAGAGATTCAAACAGATGGCGTGATGAAGCGGACAGCCAGTTCACAAGCTGATTTCAGATTACGTTTTGGCGAATGCTTATATGATGTTTATATGGAGGTGCCGATGAGTGCCAGGAAATTATACCAGGTAAACACAAGAAGATTAGGAAAAGACAAGCAACATTCATAGGACATATTATGAGGAAAGGGGAATTAGAGCACCTAGTCACAACAGGAAAGCTGGAGGGAAAGAGAACGGCAGGTAGACCCAGGGAGAAAACATTGGACGGATTGCAGAGTGGCTGAAGACAGAGAGGATCGGGGATGCACTTGCAGCGATAGGGGATAGTTTCGTGTGGAGGGCCATGATCGCCAACGCCATGCGGCAGGGCACATGATGATGATGAAAGACAAGCATCCGATTCCAAGGGTTCACGCACGATCCTGGGCAATGGCTTGTGGCGACGTTTATGTCTAGCGAGTGGGTCAGACAGCTGTCGGAACAATCAATGAATATACGCTAGTTGTAACAACCACAGCTGAACTAGCTCCGTCATCTGTCCACGGTGTTGTTGTTGATGTTGTTGCCGTCGTTGTTGTTGCTGTCATGTTGTCGTCGTTGTTGTTGTTGCTGTTGTTGTTGTTGCTGTTCTCGTTGTTGCTTTTCCTTCTTTTTTGTCACAGGGGCTGTTCACAATGGGAAGTGCGTGTAGCCACATTACAGCGCCACACGTAGCTTTTTTGTATGCCTATCTATATGTCACCCTGTCTGTATATCACCATGTCTATATGTCACCGTGTCTATATGTCATTATGTCTATATCTCAGTGTGTCTATTTGTCAACATGTCTGTATGTTACATGTGTATATATCACCATGTATATATGTCATTATGTCTATACATCAGAGTATCTATATGTCACCATGTCTATATGTCACCATATGTATATGTCACTAGGCCCATATATGACCATGTATATAATTATGTATCACCATGTCTGCATGTCAATATGTCTGTGTGTTACCATGTTTATATATCACTATGTCTACATGTCATTGTATCTGTATGTCATTATATTCATATGCCACCATGTCTGTATGTCACCATGTCTGTATGTCACCATGTCTGTATGTCGCCATGTCTGTATGTCATTATATCCATATGCCACCATGTCTGTATGTCATCATGTCTATATGTCACCATGTCTGTATGTCACCATGTCTGTATGTCACCATGTCTGTATGTCACCATGTCTGTATGTCACCATGTCTGTATGTCATCATGTCTGTATGTCATCATGTCTGTATGTCACCATGTCTGTATGTCACCATGTCTGTATGTCACCATGTCTGTATGTCACCATGTCTATATGTCACCATGTCTGTATGTCACATGTCTGTATGTCACCATGTCTGTATGTCACCATGTCTGTATGTCACCATGTCTGTATGTCATCATGTCTGTATGTCACCATGTCTGTATGTCATCATGTCTGTATGTCATCATGTCTATATGTCACCATGTCTATATGTCACCATGTCTGTATGTCACAATGTCTGTATGTCACCATGTCTGTATGTCATCATGTCTATATGTCACCATGTCTGTATGTCACCATGTCTGTATGTCACCATGTCTGTATGTCACCATGTCTGTATGTCACCATGTCTGTATGTCACCATGTCTGTATGTCACCATGTCTGTATGTCATCATGTCTATATGTCACCATGTCTGTATGTCACCATGTCTGTATGTCATCATGTCTATATGTCACCATGTCTGTATGTACCTGTCACCATGTCTGTATGTCACCATGTCTATATGTCACCATGTCTGTATGTCATCATGTCTGTATGTCATCATGTCTATATGTCACATGTCTGTATGTCACCATGTCTGTATGTCATCATGTCTATATGTCATCATGTCTGTATGTCACCATGTCTGTATGTCGCCATGTCTGTATGTCGCCATGTCTGTATGTCACCATGTCTGTATGTCACCATGTCTGTATGTCGCCATGTCTGTATGTCATCATGTCTATATGTCATCATGTCTGTATGTCACCATGTCTGTATGTCGCCATGTCTGTATGTCATCATGTCTATATGTCATCATGTCTATATGTCACCATGTCTGTATGTCGCCATGTCTGTATGTCAACATGTCTGTATGTCATCATGTCTATATGTCACATGTCTATATGTCGCCATGTCTATATGTCAACATGTCTGTATGTCGCCATGTCTGTATGTCATCATGTCTATATGTCAACATGTCTATATGTCAACATGTCTATATGTCATCACGTCTCTATGTCACCATGTCTATATGTCATCATGTCTATATGTCATCATGTCTATATGTCATCATGTCTGTATGTCGCCATTCTATATGTCATCATGTCTATATGTCACCATGTCTATATGTCATCATGTCTATGTCATCATGTCTATATGTCAACATGTCTGTATGTCGCCATGTCTATATGTCAACATGTCTATATGTCAACATGTCTATATGTCAAAATGTCTATATGTCATCATGTCTATATGTCATCATGTCTGTATGTCATCATGTCTATATGTCATCGTGTCTATATGTCATCATGTCTATATGTCATCATGTCTATATGTCATCATGTCTGTATGTCACCATGTCTGTATGTCGCCATGTCTATATGTCACATGTCTATATGTCAAATGTCATCATGTCTATATGTCATCATGTCTGTATGTCGCCATGTCTATATGTCATCATGTCTATATGTCATCATGTCTATATGTCATCATGTCTATATGTCATCATGTCTGTATGTCACCATGTCTGTATGTCGCCATGTCTGTATGTCACCATGTCTATATGTCAACATGTCTATATGTCGTCATGTCGATATGTCACTATGTCTATATGTCATTATGTCTATATGTCATCATGTCTATATGTCATTATGTCTATATGTCACCATGTCTATATGTCATCATGTCTATATGTCATTATGTCTATATGTCATCATGTCTATATGTCATCATGTCTATATGTCATCATGTCTATATGTCATCATGTCATGTATGTCACCATGTCTGTATGTCGCCATGTCTGTATGTCATCATGTCTATATGTCTCATGTCTGTATGTCACCATGTCTGTATGTCGCCATGTCTATATGTCATCATGTCTATATGTCACCAAGTCTATATGTCAACATGTCTGTTTGTCGCCATGTCTGTATGTCATCATGTCTGTATGTCATCATGTCTATATGTCATCATGTCTGTATGTCATTATGTCTATATGTCATCATGTCTATATGTCATCATGTCTATATGTCATCATGTCTGTATGTCACCATGTCTGTATGTCGCCATGTCTGTATGTCACCATGTGTATATGTCAACATGTCTATATGTCAACTTGTCTGTATGTCACCATGGTCTATATATCAACATGTCTGTATGTCATCATGTCTATATGTCACCATGTCTATATGTCATCATATCTATATGTCAACATGTCTATATGTCATCATGTCTATATGTCACCATGTCTATATGTCATCATGTCTATATGTCGCCATGTCTATATGTCATCATGTCTATATGTCAACATGTCTGTATATCACCATGTCTATATGTCATCATGTCTATATGTCAACATGTCTATATGTCGCCATGTCTATATGTCATCATGTCTATATGTCATGTCTATATGTCACCATGTCTTTATGTCATCATGTCTATATGTCATCATGTCTATATGTCATCATGTCTATATGTCATCATGTCTATAGTCACATGTCATAAATATGTGAACATGTCTATATATCAACATGTCTATATCGTCATGTCAATCACATGTCTATATGTCATATTCTATATGTCATCATGTCTATATGTCATTATGTCTATAGTACCATGTCTATATGTCATCATGTCTATATGTCATTATGTCTATATGTCATCATGTCTATATGTCATCATGTCTATATGTCATCATGTCTATATGTCATCATATCTATATGTCATCATGTCTATATGTCATCATGTCTATATGTCATCATGTCTATATGTCATCATGTCTGTATGTCATTATGTCTATATGTCATCATGTCTATATGTCATCATGTCTGTATGTCACATGTCTTATGTCACCATGTCTGTATGTCATCATGTCTATATATCAACATGTCTGTATGTCATCATGTCTTATGTCACCATGTCTATATGTCATCATATCTATATGTCAACATGTCTATATGTCACATGTCTATATGCACCATGTCTATATGTCATCATGTCTATATGTCGCCATGTCTATATGTTCAGTCTATATGTAACATCTGTATATCACCATGTCTATATGTCATCATGTCTATATGTCAACCATGTCTATATGTCCACATGTCTATATGTCATCATGTCTATATGTCATGTCTATATGTCACATGTCTATATGTCATCATGTCATATGTCATTATGTCTATATGTTCACTATATGTCATCATGTCTATATGTCAACATGTCTATATTCACATGTCTATATGTTCATCATGTCTATATGTCAACATGTCTATATGTCACATGTCTATATGTCATCATGTCTATATGTCATTATGTCTATATGTCACATGTTATATGTCATCATGTCTATATGTCAATCATGTCTATATGTCATATGTATTATGTCATCATGTCTATATGTCATTATGTCTATATGTCATCATGTCTATATGTCATCATGTCTATATTCATATGTCTATATGTCATCTATGTCTATGTCATTATGTCTATATGTCATATGTCTATATGTCATCATGTCTATATGTCACATGTCATGTCTATATGTCATATCTTATGTCATTATGTCTATATCACATGTCTATATGTCACTATGTCTATATGTCATCATGTCTATATGTCATCATGTCTATATGTCATCATGTCTATATGTCTACTCATGTCTATATGTCATTATGTCTTATGTCATCAATGTCTATATGTCATCATGTCTATATGTCATCATGTCTATATGTCAACATGTCTATATGTCACATGTCTATATGTCACTCATGTCTATATGTCATCATGTCTATATGTCATCATGTCTATATGTCATCATGTCTATATGTCATCATGTCTATATGTCATCATGTCTATATGTCATCATGTCTATATGTCATCATGTCTATATGTCATCATGTCTATATGTCATATACATGTCTATATGTCACATGTCTAATGTCATATGTTATTGTCATTCATGTCTTTATGTCATCATGTGTACTATGTCATCATGTCTATATGTCACCATGTACAATCTTATGTCACCATGTCTATATGTTGTCATCATGTCTATTTGTCATTATGTCTTTATGTCATCATTGTAGTATATGTCATCATGTCTATATGTCAGTCATGTCTATATTGTCTATCACCATGTCTATATGTCACATGTCTATATGTCACATGTCTATATGTCACCTATGTCTGTTGTGTCATCATGTCTTATGTCACTTTAATGTCTATATGTCATCTATGTCTATATGTCATCATGTCTATATTCAATGTCTAAGTAACATCAATATCAATGCACAATGTCCTTGTCTCATTTCAATGCATTATATCACCTGCATATGTCACCATGCTTTATCACAAGTCTTCTTGCCTATGTCTATCAATTACAGCTCTTACACCATCCCCCTGTCACATCAACATCCTCTCTGTATCCACTATTATGCTATTGACACCCACTTCAAGACAGTGACTCAGCCTGATAATATACAGCGCCTGTTGACTCGCACCACTGAGTGTTACTCGACATTAAGAACTGGATGACACACAATAGACTTCAGCTTAATGACGACAAAACAGAAGCTATCCTCATTGGCACCCGTCAGAAACTTTCTCAGCTGCCTCCTCTTTCTCTCCCATTATGTAACACATCAGTCCCAATTTCTGATTCAGCTAAAAACCTTGGTGTCTGCATTGACTCTACCCTCTCCATGAACAACTTTGTTTCTCAAACTGCCAGATCCTGCTACTATCATCTCCATCGTATAAAGCTGATCAGGAAGTATCTCTCTGTCGAAACAACTGCAAAACTCGTTCTCTCCTTCATAATGTCTCGCATTGACTATTGCAATTCACTCCTGTCTGGTCTTCCTGCCTCCACCATTCACATCCTACAGCGCATTCAAAACAATGCTGCACGCCTTGTACTCAAAAAGAAAAAAGCTGACCACATATCTCCTCTCCTGGCACAACTTCACTGGCTCCCTGTATCAAAGCGCATACAGTACAAACTAGACACCATGTGCTACAAAAGCCTCAATAACGCAGCCCCCGATTACCTGTCAAGCCTACTTGAGATCTATGTTCCCTCACGTACCCTCCGCTCTGCCTCTGATCCTCTGACTCTTCGCTTTCCACGCACTAAGCTCAATACCTATGGTCCACGAGCCTTCTCTGTTTCTGGTCCACTCTCCTGGAACAAACTTCCTCTCTCAGTCCGTCAGCAACCTACTTTTGTCTCCTTCAAGTCCGCTCTCAAAACTCACCTTTTCTCTCCTGCATAAAATCCTAACCTCACTCAACCCTCCCCTCTGCAGCCTGTCTCCGCTCGGAGGGAATCACATGGTTATAATATATAATTGTATGCTATGCTCTCTATAATTTTCCATTGCTTTTATTCTTGCTTTTATTGCTTTTATTCTTTCTCCCCATTTATAGCCATGCGTGTGTGTGGGTGTGTGTGTGTGTGTGTGTGTGTGTGTGTGTGTGTGTGTGTGTGTGTGTGTGTGTGTGTGTGTGTCTGTATGTGTGCGTGTGTGTGTGTGCGAGCGTGCGTGCCTGCGTGTGTGTCTGCTTCAGCGCTTAGATTTGATTTTATCAAGATTTTGCGCTATATAAATATTGTAATTATTATTATTATTATGTCATTATGTCTTTATGTCATTATGTCTATATGTCATCATGTCTATATGTCATCATGTCTTTATGTCATCATGTCTATATATCATTATGTCTATATGCCCCCATGTCTATATGTCATCATGTCTATATGTCAACATGTCTATATGCCCCCATGTCTATATGTCATCATGTCTATATATCAACATGTCTGTATGTCACCATGTCTATATGTCATTATGTCTATATGTCATTATGTCTATATGCCCCCATGTCTATATGTCATCATGTCTATATGTCAACATGTCTATATGTCCCCATGTCTATATGTCATCATGTCTTTATGTCAACATGTCTATATGTCATTATGTCCATATGCCCCCATGTCTATATGTCATCATGTCTATATTTCAAAATGTCTATATGTAATCATGTCTATATGTCATCATGTCTATATGTCAACATGTCTATATAATAATAAAAATAATAATTACAATATTTATATAGCGCAAAATCTCGACAAAATCAAATCTAAGCGCTGAAACAGACACACACGCACGCACGCACGCACACGCACACATACACACACACACACACACACACACACACACACACATACACACACGCATGGCTATAAATGGGGAGAAAGAATTAAAGCAATAAAAGCAAGAATAAAAGCAATGGAAAATTATAGAGAGCATATCATATACAATTATATATTATAACAAAGTGTTTCCCTCCGAGCGGAGACAGGCTGCAGAGGGGGTTGAGTGAGGTTAGGATTTTATGCAGAGGAGAAAAGGTGAGTTTTGAGAGCGGACTTGAAGGAGACAAAAGTAGATTGCTGACGGACTGAGAGAGGAAGTTTGTTCCAGGAGAGTGGACCAGAAACAGAGAAGGCTCGTGGACCATAGGTATTGAGCTTAGTGCGTGGAAAGCGAAAAGTCAGAGGATCGGAGGCAGAGCGGAGGGTACGTGAGGGAACATAGATCTCAAGTAGGCTTGACAGGTAATCGGGGGCTGCGTTATTGAGGCTTTTGTAGCACATGGTGTCTAGTTTGTACTGTATGCGCTTTGATACAGGGAGCCAGTGAAGTTGTGCCAGGAGAGGAGATATGTGGTCAGCTTTTTTCTTTTTGAGTACAAGGCGTACAGCATTGTTTTGAATGCGCTGTAGGATGTGAATGGTGGAGGCAGGAAGACCAGACAGGAGTGAATTGCAATAGTCAATGCGAGACATTATGAAGGAGAGAACGAGTTTTGCAGTTGTTTCCACAGAGAGATACTTCCTGATCAGGCTTATACTATGGAGATGATAGTAGCAAGATCTGGCAGTTTGAGAAACAAAGTTGTTCATGGAGAGGGTAGAGTCAATGCAGACACCAAGGTTTTTAGCTGAATCAGAAATTGGGACTGATGTGTTACATAATGGGAGAGAAAGAGGAGGCAGCTGAGAAAGTTTCTGACGTGTGCCAATGAGGATAGCTTCTGTCTTGTCGTCATTAAGCTGAAGTTTGTTGAACGTCATCAAGTTCTTAATGTCCGAGTAAAACCAAAGAAAACAGAATCAGACAGATACTGACACCAACAACAAACAATGAAATAACACAGTCATCATGTCTATAAGTCATCATGTCTGTATGTCAACATGTCTATATGTCATCATGTCTATAAGTCATCATGTCTGTATGTCAACATGTCTGTATGTCATCATGTCTATATGTCATTATGTCTGTATGTCATCATGTCTATATGTAATCATGTCTATAAGTCATCATGTCTGTATGTCAACATGTCTGTATGTCATCATGTCTATAAGTCATCATGTCTATATGTCAACATGTCTATATGTCATCATTGTCGATAAGTCATCATGTCTGTATGTCAACATGTCTGTATGTCATTATGTCTATATGTCATTATGTCTATAAGTCATCATGTCTGTATGTCAACATGTCTGTATGTCATTATGTCTATATGTCATCATGTCTGTATGTCATCATGTCTGTATGTCATCATGTCTATAAGTCATCATGTCTGTATGTCAACATGTCTATATGTCATCATGTCTATATGTCATCATGTCTGTATGTCATCATGTCTATAAGTCATCATGTCTATATGTCAACATGTCTATATGTCATCATGTCTATATGTCAACATGTCTATATGTCATCATGTCTGTATGTCAACATGTCTATAAGTCATCATGTCTATATGTCATCATGTCTATATGTCATCATGTCTATAAGTCATCATGTCTGTATGTCAACATGTCTATATGTCATCATGTCTATATGTCAACATGTCTATATGTCATCATGTCTATAAGTCATCATGTCTGTATGTCAACATGTCTATATGTCATCATGTCTGTATGTCAACATGTCTATAAGTCATCATGTCTGTATGTCAACATGTCTATAAGTCATCATGCTGTATGTCATCATGTCTATAAGTCATCATGTCTGTATGTCAACATGTCTATAAGTCATCATGTCTGTATGTCAACATGTCTATAAGTCATCATGTCTGTATGTCAACATGTCTATAAGTCATCAAGTCTGTATGTCAACATGTCTATATGTCATCATGTCTGTATGTCATCATGTCTATAAGTCATCATGTCTGTATGTCAACATGTCTATAAGTCATCATGTCTGTATGTCATCATGTCTATATGTCATCATGTCTGTATGTCAACATGTCTATAAGTCATCATGTCTAGTATGTCATCATGTCTATAAGTCATCATGTCTTTATGTCAACATGTCTATAAGTCATCATGTCTATATGTCAACATGTCTATATGTCATCATGTCTATAAGTCATCATGTCTGTATGTCAACATGTCTATATGTCATCATGTCTGTATGTCAACATGTCTATAAGTCATCATGTCTGTATGTCAACATGTCTATATGTCATCATGTCTGTATGTCAACATGTCTGTATGTCAACATGTCTGTATGTCACCATGTCTGTATGTCATCATGTCTATATGTCACCATGTCTATATGTCAACATGTCTGTATGTCACCATGTCTGTATGTCATCATGTCTATATGTCACCATGTCTATATGTCAACATGTCTATATATCATCATGTCTGTATGTCACCATGTCAATGTGTCACCATGTCTGTATGTCACCATGTCTATATGTCACCATGTCTGTATGTCACCATGTCAATGTGTCACCATGTCTGTATGTCACCATGTCAATGTGTCACCATGTCTGTATGTCACCATGTCAATGTGTCACCATGTCTGTATGTCAACATGTCGATGTGTCACCATGTCTATATGTCAACATGTCGATGTGTCACCATGTCTATATGTCAACATGTCTATATCTCATCATGCCTATATGTCAACATGTCTATATGTCATCATGTCTATATGTCACCATGTCTATATGTCATCATGTCTATATGTTATCATGTCTATATGTCATCATGTCTGTATGTCACCATGTCTATATGTCATTATGTCTATATGTCACCATGTATGTATGTCAACATGTCTATATGTCACCATGTATGTATGTCACCATGTCTATATGTCACCATGTATGTATGTCAACATGTCTATATGTCACCATGTCTGTATGTCACCATGTCTATATGTCACCATGTCTATATGTCATCATGTCTATATGTCATCATGTCTATATGTCATCATGTCTATATGTCATCATGTCTATATGTCATCATGTCTATATGTCATCATGTCTATATGTCATCATGTCTATATGTCATCATGTCTTTTCGTCATCATGTCTATATGTCAACATGTCTATGTGTCACCATGTCTATATGTCACCATGTCTATATGTCATCATGTCTATATGTCACCATGTCTATATGTCACCATGTCTATATGTCACCACATCTGTATGTCATCATGTCTATATGTCAACATGTCGATGTGTCACCATGTCTATATGTCAACATGTCGATGTGTCACCATGTCTATATGTCACCATGTCTTTATGTCATCATGTCTATATGTCACCATGTCTATGTCATCATGTCTATATGTCACCATGTCTATATGTCACCATGTCTATATGTCACCACATCTGTATGTCATCATGTCTATATGTCAACATGTCGATGTGTCACCATGTCTATATGTCAACATGTCGATGTGTCACCATGTCTATATGTCACCACATCTGTATGTCATCATGTCTATATGTCAACATGTCGATGTGTCACCATGTCTATATGTCACCATGTCTTTATGTCACAATATCTGTATGTCATCATGTCTATATGTCAACATGTCGATGTGTCACCATGTCTATATGTCACCATGTCTATATGTCACCACATCTGTATGTCATCATGTCTATATGTCAACATGTCGATGTGTCACCATGTCTATATGTCACCATGTCTATATGTCACAATATCTGTATGTCATCATGTCTATATGTCAACATGTCGATGTGTCACCATGTCTATATGTCACCATGTCTATATGTCACCATATCTGTATGTCATCATGTCTATATGTCAACATGTCGATGTGTCACCATGTCTATATGTCACCATGTCTTTACGTCATCATGTCTATATGTCAACATGTTCATATGTCAGGGTGTTGATATCTATATGTCATGTCTGTATGTCACCATGTCGATGTGTCACCATGTCTATATTCTACCATATATGGGGATCATGGAGTCACGTGCGTGTGTGTTGTGGACAGGTGGTACGAGAACACGAACGGGGTCAACGACACAGAGAGATATGATGCCACCGTCAGACGGATTGTGGATTTCTTGTCGTCTGTCGTTGTTGGTGTCAGTATCTGCCTGATTCTGTTTTCTTTACTGTTTATTTGTTGGTGTCACTATCTGCCTGATTGTGTTTTCTTTGGTGTTACTATCTGCCTGATTGTGTTTTCTTTGGTGTTACTATCTGCCTGATTGTGTTTTCTTTGGTGTTACTATCTGCCTGATTGTGTTTTCTTTGGTGTTACTATCTGCCTGATTGTGTTTTCTTTGGTGTTACTATCTGCCTGATTGTGTTTTCTTTGGTGTTACTATCTGCCTGATTGTGTTTTCTTTGGTGTTACTATCTGCCTGATTGTGTTTTCTTTGGTGTTACTATCTGCCTGATTGTGTTTTCTTTGGTGTTACTATCTGCCTGATTGTGTTTTCTTTGGTGTTACTATATGCCTGATTCTGTTTTTCTTTGGTGTTACTATCTGCCTGATTGTGTTTTCTTTACTGTTTATTTGTTGGTGTCTGTATCTGCCTGATTGTGTTTTCTTTGGTGTTACTATCTGCCTGATTGTGTTTTCTTTGGTGTTACTATCTGCCTGATTCTGTTTTCTTTGGTGTTACTATCTGCCTGATTGTG
>CM060306.1:124153957-124163957 GCA_030674185.1 Monoplex corrugatus | reverse complement strand
GTGAGACAGACAGACAGACAGACAGTATCATGCCACTCTTGTCACAGGGTGAGACAGACAGACAGACAGACAGTATCATGCCACTCTTGTCACAGGGTGAGACAGACAGACAGACAGACAGTATCATGCCACTCTTGTCACAGGGTGAGACAGACAGACAGACAGACAGACAGACAGTATCATGCCACTCTTGTCACAGGGTAAGACAGACAGACAGACAGACAGACAGTATCATTTCACTCTTGTCACAAGGTAAGACAGACAGACAGACAGACAGACAGACAGTATCATTTCACTCTTGTCACAGGGTGAGACACACAGACAGACAGACATGATCATGTTACTTTTGTCACAGGGTGAGACAGACAGACAGACAGACAGACAGACATGATCATGCCACTCTTGTCACAGGGTGAGACAGACAGACAGACATGATCATGTCACTCTTGTCACAGGGTGAGACAGACAGACAGACATGATCATGTCACTCTTGTCACAGGGTCAAACAGACAGACAGACAGACGTGATCATGTCACTCTTGTCACAGGGTCAAACAGACAGACAGACAGACACGATCATGTCACTCTTGTCACAGGGTCAAACAGACAGACAGACAGACATGATCATGTCACTCTTGTCACAGGGTCAGACAGACAGACAGACATGATCATGTCACTCTTGTCACAGGGTCAGACAGACAGACAGACATGATCATGTCACTCTTGTCACAGGGTCAAACAGACAGACAGACAGACATGATCATGTCACTCTTGTCACAGGGTCAGACAGACAGACAGACATGATCATGTCACTCTTGTCACAGGGTCAGACAGACAGACAGACATGATCATGTCACTCATGTGACAGGGTCAGACAGACAGACAGACAGACACGATCATGTCACTCTTGTCACAGGGTGAGACAGACAGACAGACAGTATCATGCCACTCTTGTCACAGGGTGAGACAGACAGACAGACAGACATGATCATGTCACTCTTGTCACAGGGTGAGACAAACAGACAGACAGACACGATCATGTCACTCTTGTCACAGGGTCAAACAGACAGACAGACAGATAGGATCATGTCACTCTTGTCACAGGGTCAGACAGACAGACAGACAGACAGACAGACATGATCATGTCACTCTTGTCACAGGGTCAGACAGACAGACAGACATGATCATGTCACTCTTGTCACAGGGTCAGACAGACAGACAGACAGACAGACAGACATGATCATGCCACTCTTGTCACAGGGTGAGACAAACAGACAGACAGACACGATCATGCCACTATTGTCACAGAGTGAGACAGACAGACAGACAGACACGATTATGTCACTCTTGTCACAGGGTAAGACAGACAGACAGACAGACATGATCACGTCACTCTTGTCACAGGGTCAGACAGACATACAGACAGACATTAACATGCCACTCTTCTCACAGGGCGAGACACACAGACAAACATGATCATGTCACTCTTGTCACAGGGCGAGACACACAGACAGACATGATCATGTTACTATTGTCACAGGGTGCGACACACAGACAGACATGATCATGTTACTATTGTCACAGGGTGAGACAGACATACAGACGTGATCATGTTACTATTGTCACAGGGCGAGACACACAGACAGACATGATCATGTTACTATTGTCACAGGGTGAGACAGACATACAGACATGATCATGTTACTATTGTCACAGGGTGAGACACACAGACAGACATGATCATGTTACTATTGTCACAGGGTGCGACACACAGACAGACATGATCATGTTACTATTGTCACAGGGTGAGACAGACATACAGACATGATCATGTTACTATTGTCACAGGGTGAGACACACAGACAGACATGATCATGTTACTATTGTCACAGGGTGCGACACACAGACAGACATGATCATGTTACTATTGTCACAGGGTGAGACACACAGACAGACATGATCATGTTACTATTGTCACAGGGTGAGACACACAGACAGACATGATCATGTTACTATTGTCACAGGGTGAGACAGACATACAGACATGATCATGTTACTATTGTCACAGGGTGAGACACACAGACAGACATGATCATGTTACTATTGTCACAGGGTGCGACACACAGACAGACATGATCATGTTACTATTGTCACAGGGTGAGACAGACATACAGACATGATCATGTTACTATTGTCACAGGGTGAGACAGACAGACAGACATGATCATGTTACTATTGTCACAGGGTGAGACACACAGACAGACATGATCATGTTACTATTGTCACAGGGTGAGACACACAGACAGACATGATCATGTTACTATTGTCACAGGGTGAGACAGACATACAGACGTGATCATGTTACTATTGTCACAGGGTGCGACACACAGACAGACACGATCATGTTACTATTGTCACAGGGTGAGACAGACAGACAGACATGATCATGTTACTATTGTCACAGGGCGAGACACACAGACAGACATGATCATGTTACTATTGTCACAGGGTGAGACACACAGACAGACATGATCATGTTACTATTGTCACAGGGCGAGACACACAGACAGACATGATCATGTTACTATTGTCACAGGGTGAGACACACAGACAGACATGATCATGTTACTATTGTCACAGGGTGAGACACACAGACAGACATGATCATGTTACTATTGTCACAGGATGAGACACACAGACAGACATGATCATGTTACTATTGTCACAGGGTGAGACACACAGACAGACATGATCATGTTACTATTGTCACAGGGTGCGACACACAGACAGACATGATCATGTTACTATTGTCACAGGGTGAGACACACAGACAGACATGATCATGTTACTATTGTCACAGGGTGAGACACACAGACAGACATGATCATGTTACTATTGTCACAGGATGAGACACACAGACAGACATGATCATGTTACTATTGTCACAGGGTGAGACACACAGACAGACATGATCATGTTACTATTGTCACAGGGTGCGACACACAGACAGACATGATCATGTTACTATTGTCACAGGGTGAGACAGACACACAGACAGACAGACATGATCATGTTACTATTGTCACAGGGTGAGACAGACATACAGACATGATCATGTTACTATTGTCACAGGGTGAGACAGACAGACAGACATGATCATGTCACTCTTGTCACAGGGTGAGACAGACAGACAGACATGATCATGTCACTCTTGTCACAGGGTCAAACAGACAGACAGACAGACGTGATCATGTCACTCTTGTCACAGGGTCAAACAGACAGACAGACAGACACGATCATGTCACTCTTGTCACAGGGTCAAACAGACAGACAGACAGACATGATCATGTCACTCTTGTCACAGGGTCAGACAGACAGACAGACATGATCATGTCACTCTTGTCACAGGGTCAGACAGACAGACAGACATGATCATGTCACTCTTGTCACAGGGTCACAGACAGACAGACAGACATGATCATGTCACTCTTGTCACAGGGTCAGACAGACAGACAGACATGATCATGTCACTCTTGTCACAGGGTCAGACAGACAGACAGACATGATCATGTCACTCATGTGACAGGGTCAGACAGACAGACAGACATCCGATCATGTCACTCTTGTCACAGGGTAGACAGACAGACAGACAGTAATCATGCCACTCTTGTCACAGGGTGAGACAGACAGACAGACAGAATGATCATGTCACTCTTGTCACAGGGTGAGACAAACAGACAGACAGACACGATCATGTCACTCTTGTCACAGGGTCAAACAACAGACAGACAGATAGGATCATGTCACTCTTGTCACAGGGTCAACAGACAGACAGACAGACAGACAGACTGATCATGTCACTCTTGTCACAGGGTCAGACAGAACAGACAGCCCATGATCATGTCACTCTTGTCACAGGGTCAGACAGACAGAAGCAGACAGAGACATGATCATGCCACTCTTGTCACAGGGTGAGACAAACAGACAGACAGACAGATCATGCCACTATTGTCACAGGAGTGAGACAGACAGACAGACAGACACGATTCATGCACTATTGTCACAGGTAAGACAGACAGACAGACAGACACGATCACTGTCACTCTTGTCACAGGGTAAGACAGACAGACAGACAGACATAACATGCCACTCTTCTCACAGGGCAGACAACAGACAGACAGACATTAACATGCACTCTTGTCACAGGGCGAGACACACAGACAAACATGATCATGTTACTATTGTCACAGGGTGCGACACACAGACAGACATGATCATGTTACTATTGTCACAGGGTGCAACACGACAACAGACGTGATCATGTTACTATTGTCACAGGGTGAGACAACATACAGACATGATCATGTTACTATTGTCACAGGGGAGACAACAGACCATGATCATGTTACTATTGTCACAGGGTGAGACACACATGACAGACATGATCATGTTACTATTGTCACAGGGTGGACACACAGACAGACATGATCATGTTACTATTGTCACAGGGTGAGACAGACAACAGACATGATCATGTTACTATTGTCACAGGGTGAGACACACAGACAGACATGATCATGTTACTATTGTCACAGGGTGCGACACACAGACAGACATGATCATGTTACTATTGTCACAGGGTGAGACACACAGACAGACATGATCATGTTACTATTGTCACAGGGTGAGACACACAGACAGACATGATCATGTTACTATTGTCACAGGGTGAGACAGACATACAGACATGATCATGTTACTATTGTCACAGGGTGAGACAGCACAGACAGACATGATCATGTTACTATTGTCACAGGGTGAGACACACAGACAGACATGATCATGTTACTATTGTCACAGGGTGAGACAACATACAGACATGATCATGTTACTATTGTCACAGGGTGAGACAGACAGACAGACATGATCATGTTACTATTGTCACAGGGTGAGACACACAGACAGACATGATCATGTTACTATTGTCACAGGGTGAGACACACAGACAGACATGATCATGTTACTATTGTCACAGGGTGAGACAGACATACAGACATGATCATGTTACTATTGTCACAGGGTGGACGACCCGACAGACATGCACAGGACACGAAGACAGATCATGTTACTATTGTCACAGGGTGAGACAGACAGACAGACATGATCATGTTACTATTGTCACAGGGCGAGACACACAGACAGACATGATCATGTTACTATTGTCACAGGGTGAGACACACAGACAGACATGATCATGTTACTATTGTCACAGGGTGAGACACACAGACAGACATGATCATGTTACTATTGTCACAGGGTGCGACACACAGACAGACATGATCATGTTACTATTGTCACAGGGTGAGACAGACATACAGACATGATCATGTTACTATTGTCACAGGGTGCGACACACAG
This sequence comes from Monoplex corrugatus, assembly GCA_030674185.1. Classification (NCBI taxonomy): domain Eukaryota; kingdom Metazoa; phylum Mollusca; class Gastropoda; order Littorinimorpha; family Ranellidae; genus Monoplex; species Monoplex corrugatus. The sequence continues at coordinate 124,158,540 of CM060306.1, read as the reverse complement.
ACAGACACGATCATGTTACTATTGTCACAGGGTGCGACACACAGACAGACATGATCATGTTACTATTGTCACAGGGTGCGACACACAGACAGACATGATCATGTTACTATTGTCACAGGGTGAGACAGACATACAGACATGATCATGTTACTATTGTCACAGGGTGCGACACACAGACAGACACGATCATGTTACTATTGTCACAGGGTGAGACACACAGACAGACGTGATCATGTTACTATTGTCACAGGGTGCGACACACAGACAGACATGATCATGTTACTATTGTCACAGGGCGAGACACACAGACAGACATGATCATGTTACTATTGTCACAGGGTGAGACACACAGACAGACATGATCATGTTACTATTGTCACAGGATGAGACACACAGACAGACATGATCATGTTACTATTGTCACAGGGTGAGACACACAGACAGACATGATCATGTTACTATTGTCACAGGGTGCGACACACAGACAGACATGATCATGTTACTATTGTCACAGGGTGAGACAGACACACAGACAGACAGACATGATCATGTTACTATTGTCACAGGGTGAGGCAAATTCCAACGGAATATTTATCTCTATAAAGCAAGAAACGACGAATGAATATGGTCAATTGATAAATATGTTTCTTGTTATTACGATCTATTTTCCATATCATTGTAACTGTTTATTATTGTATATTGGTTGTTTAAATGCGCATGATTAATTTGTTTTTTAAATATGCATTGCATATTTTTTGCAGGTACAATGTCATTAATCCCAGTAGTCCAGACAAGCCCACTCAAGGTAGGTTAAAGGTGAAAGTGAAAAGGTCATGGAACTTTGGTGTGTGAGAGTTGCGTTGTTTCATAATTTCTACTGTCAAACTTTTTTCATAATAATGTTGTTTGGTGAGTTAAATTCTTTCATATCTATAAAGCTTTGGGGCGTTAAATCATTGCATAATTATAGGCCTACGATTTGGGAGACCTTAGTCATGTCAAAATGATAGCTGTAGTCCTGGGGAGTTAAATCGTTCATAATTATGTAGTTCTGAGGAGTTAAATCTTGTCATAATTTCATGGTTTGGGGGAGCTTAATCGTTAATCTTAAGGTCTTGTCAGTGCGACGAACATCTGACAAGTTTGTTGTTGTCGATGATGGTGACAGGTGGAGTGTCCACGTCCAGACTCAGCACATTCCAGGGCGCAAGCCAGGCTGGGGTTATATGGAGGACAAGCTGTTGCCCATGCAGCAGACCCCCCCCCCTCTCCACACTGTTGATGGGACCAAATAAACGGAAAAGACCGGTACAATTTGGCATTAACAGTGTCGCAGGAGTTGCCGTAACGTTGCTGAAAACAACAGCAGGCTGCCTTAGGGACTCCAGCTCTGGATTTTTCCTAGAGGTTTAATCCCAAAGCCTTTCTCTGTGACCGGATATGATGCTGCAAGGCAGCAGAGGTTTGAGGTCGGAGTTTTCCTTCTCCTAGATGAGCTGCCACCCAAGGCTACGAGCCTCGCCTACCCAATGCGGCAGGTTGTACTGAGTTATATTTTACCAGTTGCAGGGAAACCTTGACCTGACAAACTCGACATCAAAATCAAAGGGAAATAACATTTTAACCAAACTGCATAATTTAGGGACAGGGGAAGATTATCTACCGAAGACGGCTGAGTGGACAGAGAAATTGGGACCAGAGCCCACGAGACAGATGCCTGTGTTAGCCCCTTATCGGTACACTTAACCCTGTCGGTAAGGAAGCAGGTCTTTCCATCCTACACATCCCAACCAACCAAGTTCTTGGAGCTATTTCAAGAAGGATTCACCGCGCTCGGATAACTCCATATGCGCTCCAACCAAACCTGCCAACAATGATCTGACAGATTTCCTCAGCCTGCACAAAACGCTATACACTGGCAAGGTCTTGAAACGGGCAAAGGAAAGAAGGTACCTATGGGACACAAAGCTGACCCCACCAGAAGGATGGAAACATTAAGATGGGCAGCGAACAGGCCAGGTGTTAATGTTGTGGGCTGGGACCGAACTCAAGATATCAGATCTTGAGACCGTGGACTCTACCGACTAACAACACATGCCGACTAACAACTCCTCCCCAGGAACACTTAGCCTTGGCCTAGTGCATTCCTGGAGCCACATGTCTGAATTCTTGACGAGAAAGAGTTAAGGAAGAAGAGCGCAAACAGGATCTGTTGAATCTATTTCATCACCGGCACCAGTGGTCTACCAGCGCGCACAGCGATGCAAAAAATTAGTCTGATACATTCCACTTGATATTTCATGTGCGTTCCTTCCAGTTTAGAAATATCACAAACTTATTCATGTACAACGAACCAAAAATATGTTTTTAGTGCACATTAGATTGAATTAGACTGCCTACCGAAATGATGAAATGGCTGCAAACAGTTGGTTGAGGGAGCAGAAAAATGTATCATCGTCCATTGTAACAGCAGACAAAAGCAAAGGTAGTTCGAGATAGGGAGATCAAATTGAAACAATGAATTGTCAGCATCTTGTGTTATGACAATTGTGATGTGTCATTGCATGTGTGTTGTGTCATTGTCCTGTGTCATGACATGTGTGTTGTGTCATTGTCTGGTGTCATGACAAGTGCATTGTGTCATTGTGTAGTGTCATGACAAGTCTGTAGTGTCATTGTCTAGTGTCACGACACGCGTGTTATGCCATTGTCTAGTGTCATGACAAGTCTGTAGTGTCATTGTCTAGTGTCACGACACGCGTGTTATGCCATTGTCTAGTGTCATGACAAGTCTGTAGTGTCATTGTCTAGTGTCATGACAATTGTGTTGTGTCATTATCTGGTGTCATGAAATGTGTGTGTTGTGTCATTGTCCTGTGTCATGACATGTGTGTTGTGTCATTGTCCTGTGTCATGACATGTGTGTTGTGTCATTGTCCTGTGTCATGACATGTGTGTTGTGTCATTGTCCTGTGTCATGACATGTGTGTTGTGTCATTGTCCTCGTGTCATGACATGTGTGTTGTGTCATTGTCCTGTGTCATGACGTGTGTTTGTCTTCATGTCCTGTATCATGACATGTGTGTTGTGTCATTGTCCTTTGTCATGACATGTGTGTTGTGTCATTGTCTCGTGTCATGACATGTGTGTTGTGTCATTGTCCTGTGTCATGACATGTGTGTTGTGTCATTGTCCTGTGCCATGACATGTGTGTTGTGTCATTGTCCTGTGTCATGACATGTGTGTTGTGTCATTGTCTTGTGTCATGACATGTGTGTCATGTCATTGTCTTGTGTCATGACATGTGTGTTGTTGTGTCATTGGTCCTGTGTCATGACATGTGTGTTGTGTCATTGTCTGGTGTCATGACAAGTGCATTGTGTCATTGTGTAGTGTCATGACAAGTCGTTAGTGTCATTGTCTAGTGTCACGACACGCGTGTTATGCCATTGTCTAGTGTCATGACAAGTCTGTAGTGTCATTGTCTAGTGTCATGACAATTGTGTTGTGTCATTATCTGGTGTCATGAATGTGTGTTGTGTCATTGTCCTGTGTCATGACATGTGTGTTGTGTCATTGTCCTGTGTCATGACATGTGTGTTGTGTCATTGTCCTGTGTCATGACATGTGTGTTGTGTCATTGTCCTGTGTCATGACATGTGTGTTGTGTCATTGTCCTGTGTCATGACATGTGTGTTGTGTCATTGTCCTGTGTCATGACATGTGTGTTGTGTCATTGTCCTGTGTCATGACATGTGTGTTGTGTCATTGTCCTGTGTCATGACATGTGTGTTGCGTCATTGTCCTGTGTCATGACATGTGTGTTGTGTCATTGTCCTGTGTCATAACATGTGTGTTGTGTCATTGTCCTGTGTCATGACATGTGTGTTGTGTCATTGTCTGTGTCATGACATGTGTGTTGTGTCATTGTCCTGTGTCATAACAGGTTGTTGTGTCATTGTCCTGTGTCATGACATGTGTGTTGTGTCATTGTCCTGTGTCATAACAGGTGTGTTGTGTCTTTGTCCTGTGTCATGACATGTGTGTCGTGTCATTGTCCTTGTCATGACAAGTGTGTTGTGTCATTGTCTGGTGTCATGACAGGTGTGTTGTCATTGTCCGGTGTCATTACAGGTGTGTTGTGTAATTTTCTCATGTCATGACATGTGTTCATGTCATTGTCCGGTGTCAGGACAGGTGTGTTATGTCATTGTCCGGTGTCATGACAGATGTGTTGTGTCATTGTCTGGTGTCATGACATGTAGTTGTGTCATTGTCCAGTGTCATGACATGTGTGTTGTGTCATTGTCCGGTGTCATGACAGGTGTGTTATGTGATTGTCCGGTTGTCATGACATTGTGCGTTGTGTCATTGTCTGGTGTCATGACATGTGTGTTGTGTCATTGTCTGGTGTCATGACAAGTGCATTGTGTCATTGTGTAGTGTCATGACAAGTCTGTAGTGTCATTGTCTAGTGTCACGACACGCGTGTTATGCCATTGTCCCAGTGTCATGACAAGTCTGTAGTGTCATTGTCTAGTGTCATGACATTGTGTTGTGTCATTTATCTGGTGTCATGAAAT
>CM060306.1:124146457-124148957 GCA_030674185.1 Monoplex corrugatus | reverse complement strand
CTGCCATTCAAGGCTTTGAGTCCCATCCACTTAATACGGCAGGTTTTACTGGGTTACATTTTACCAGTAGCAGGGAAACCCTGACCTGACGTTACACATAGGCATGTTGACAGTGTGTGTTAGTTGTTGTTGGTTTGTGTTTTGAGTCTGGGGATCAACTGTCTGCTGGACACGCACACTAGTCCTACCCGTGGGCTGAAGCTCGGGGCACTGCTTTCTGCTGATGACCAGTGTCGGCTTCTGTTTGGTTCTGAGGCCTTTTTCTGCAGGGTATGTGTGTGTGTGTGTGTGTGTGTGTGTGTGTGTGTGTGTGTGTGTGTGTGTGTGTGTGTGTGTGTGTGTGTGTGTGTGTGTGTGTGTGTGTGTATGTGTGTGTGTGTGTATTTTGTGTGTGTGTGTTTTGTGTTTGTGTGTGTGTGTTTGCGTGTGTGTGTATGTGTGTATTTTGTGTGTGTGTGTTTGTGTGTGTGTGTGTGTGTGTGTTGTGCGTGTGTGTTTGTTTGTGTGCGTGTGTGTGTTTGTGTGCATGTGTGTATGCGCGCGCGCGCGCGCGCGCGTGTGTGTGTGTGTGTGTGTGTGCATGTGTACGTGCATGTATACATAACTGTGTTTATATATGACTAGAAATGTGGTTATCTTACCTTTATTGTGATCGTTGTTTTAATTTGATCTTTGAGATATTGTTGACTCAAATTACACATCGGTTTTTTTCTGTTATACATTTTGATTTTTCATATTTCTTCTTTGAAAATTAATATTCTATGAAATACTTCTGATTCTATTGATAATGTATTCGGGTTTGAAATGTCTAAGTTTTGTGTCACAATTATCTTTTAATCAAATGTGAGCACAACAAGAACGGTAACCTGACAATATATGGCTGATGATGATGATGGTGATGATGGTGATGATGATGATGATGATGGTGATGATGGTGATGATGATGATGACGATGATGATGATGATGATGATGATGATGATGATGGTGGTGGTGGTGATGGTGATGATGATGATGATGATGATGAGATGATGTGTGATGATCATCAGTGTGTACAACGTATGTTTTATTTTTGTCCATGTATTTATCATAGATCGTTCTTCTTTACTACTATTCTCCACTCATTTGGACTCACTTCTTTTTTCTTTCCTTCTTTCTTTTTTTCCCCAAAACTTCAGCAAGGCAAGAAGGCTAATTGTACCTCACAGGGAGGGACCTGGGAAATGACCCTACCTCTCCAATACGTGTTTGTATATGAAATTAATTATGTGTTTGTACGTGTGTGTTTCAGGATTTCTATGACACAATTATGTGTTTGTACGTGTGTGTTTCAGGATTTCTATGACACAATTATGTGTTTGTACGTGTGTGTTTCAGGATTTCTATGGCACAATTATGTGTTTGTACGTGTGTGTTTCAGGATTTCTATGACACAATTATGTGTTTGTACGTGTGTGTTTCAGGATTTCTATGACACAATTATGTGTTTGTACGTGTGTGTTTCAGGATTTCTATGACACAATTATGTGTTTGTACGCGTGTGTGTTTCAGGATTTCTATGGCACACCTGAATCCTACGATGGTATGTGTGTGTCCATGTGGTGTTCCGCCAGTACCAAAGCTCCTCAATGCCAGAACCACATCTCTTCTGACGGTTTTGTCTGTGGCCACAACAAGGTTTATGGTTAACCTCTCTCTGTCTGTCTCTGATTGTCTCTGTCTATCTGTCTCTGTCTGTCTGTTTGTCTTCTCTGTCTGTCTCTGATTGTCTCTGTGTGTCTGTCTGTCTCTGCCTGTCTGTCTCTATCTGACTGTCTGTCTGTTAATGTCTGTCTGTCTCTGTCTGTCTGTCTGTCTCTGTCTGTCTGTCTGTCTTTCTCTCCCTCTCTCTCTCACTCTCTTTCTTTGCGTGTGAGTGTGTGTGTGTGTGCGTGCGTGCGTGTGTGTGTATGTGTGTGTGTGTGTGTGTGTTGTGTGTGTGCGTGCGTGCGTGCAAATATGTGTATGCGTGTGTGTTTGTCCGTGTGTGTGTAAGTGTGTCCATGTGTGTGTATGTGTGAGTGGTTATGTGTTCGTACCTATGCGCGCGTGTATGTGTGTGTGTGTAAGTGTCTGTGTGCGTGTGTCTGTACGTTATGTGTGTGTGTGTGTGTGTGTGTGTGTGTGTGTGGCGTGTCCGTGTGTATGTATGTGTGTGTGTCCGTGTGTGTGTGTATGCGTGTGTGTGTCTGTATGTGTGTATGTGTGTGTGTATTTTGTGTGTGTGTTTGTGGTGTGTGGTGTAGTGTGTGTGTGTGTATGTTTGTATGTATATATGCATGTGTATGTGTGTGGTGTGCGTGTGCGTGTATGTGCGTGCGCGTGCGCGTGCGAGTGCGAGTGTGTGTGTGTATGTATGTGTGAGCGCGTGTCCGCTTGTGTGTATCACAAAAACTTGTGGACGAAATTTTCTCAGCTCCTCAGCGGTTGATCTGTACCAAAGTTGTGGAAATGTCAAAGTTT
>CM060306.1:124131457-124141457 GCA_030674185.1 Monoplex corrugatus | reverse complement strand
ATGTTCTGAGCTTACCACTTTATGCTTTGTGGCTGCGTCTATGCTAGCTGAATGGGAATGTTCTGAGCTTACCACTTTATGCTTTGTGGCTGCGTCTATGCTAGCTGAAATTCCACATGGGAGATAACTCCGTGACTCTCAAGAGTTATGTTACTTAGTTGATATTTAAAATTCTCCCTGCTTCCCTCTTATTCCCTTATGAATGAATACATTCACGATTAAGAAGAAATACGATGGGTGTGACAGGTTGTGAATATGGGGATAAGGAACAGTGGTGTGCCACCAAAATGAAGTACCCGTATGACTGTTACGCCAATCACAGGTCGTGTTGCAAATCGTGTCGCCGTTACAGCCAGCCAGACAAACCGGGTGAGCTTTGCTTCACAAGGCGTTGATCAGTACGTGCATGTGGGGTACATGAATGTGCTTGCCTGTGTATGCAAGTGTGTGTATGTGTGTGTGTGTGTGTGTGTGAGAGAGAGGGGGGGGGAGGGAGGAGCGAAAGAGAAAGAGATAGAGAGAAACAGAGAGAGAAATTGTGTGTGTGTGAGAGAGAGAGAGAAATGAAAGAGAGAGAGAGAGAGAGAAACAGACAGACAGACACACAGGGAGAGAGAAAGAGAGAGAGAGAGAGAGAGAGAGAGAGAGTGTGTGTATGTGGTGTGTGTGTGTGTGTGTGTGTGTGTGTGTGTCTGTGTGTGTGTCTGTGTCTGTGTCTGTGTGTGTCTGTGTGTGTCTGTGTCTGTGTATCGTGTCGTGTTGTGTCTTATCGTGTCGTGTTTGCTATCTGTCTCTCTGTGTTTCCATCTGTCTGTCTGTCTGCTTGTCTGCCTGTCTGTCTTTCTGTCTGTCTGTCTGTCTGTCTGTCTGTCTCTCTCTGTCTCTCTCTCTCTCGCACACGCTCGCTCTGTCTCTCAGATTATGTTTTCTTCTAGTTTTACAAGAGTATCAAGTACATTTCAGCAATGAGATATGGACAATTGACCAAACACTATTGTTATGTGATATTGTCTTTACGGTGTGTTAAATATAGATCATTCCATCTCTTTCTGTCTCCCTGTCTCTCCATCTTTCTATCTCTGTCTCCATCTCTCTGTGTCTCTCAGTCTCTGTCTGTTTGTCTGTCTGTCTGTCTGTCTCTGTCTCTCTGTCTCTGTTTTTGCCTGTCTCTCTGTCTGTGTCTGTCTGTCTGCCCGTGTGTCTGTCTGTATGCGTATCTGTCTGTCTGTGTGTCTGTCTGTCTCTCTATCTCTCTCTCTCTCTCTCTTACTCTCTCTCTCTCTCTCTCTTCTGTTTTTCTTTTGTCTCTCTCTGTCTCTTTCTGTGTCTCTTTGTCTCTCTGTGTCTATGTCTCTTCTCTCTCTGATATTCTAGTCAATATGGCTGCCAAACTCGTCATTCTGCGCGCGCGCGCGTGTGTGTGTATGTGTGTGTGTGTATGTGCGCGTGCATGCGTGTGTGCGTGAGTGTGTGTGTTTGTGTTTCCGTATGTGCACGTGTCTACGTGTGTGTGTTGTGTGTGTGTGTTAACATGTGTGTGCATGTGTGTGTGCCTGTGTGCATGTGTGTTTGCGTTTATGTGTGTGTGTGTGTGTGTTTGTGTATGTACAGGGTGTAAGTACGGCGACCAGAACGAGGAGTGTCAGACCAAAATGTCTGTTCCCATTGGCTGCTACAAGAACGAGGCTGTGTGCTGTGGCACGTGCAGCAAGGTCAAGTCAAGGTCAAACCCCTGTGAGTCAGTTCAGCGATTGGCTAACGTCGACACTCCCCCAGCATATCACACCCTCATTGTGTCGGGGCGATAAGAACACCTCTGAACCTTTGATCAAAATGACTGCCAGCGTTCAAGCAAACAGGAACCGGAAAAACACAAAACCGGAAACACACAAAACCGGAAACACACAAAACCGGAAACACACAAAACCGGAAACACACAAAACCGGAAACACACAAAACCGGAAAAATACAAAACCGGAAACACACAAAACCGGAAACACACAAAACCGGAAACTTACAAAAATAGAACGAGAACGTGTATCAAATGCACACAAAAAGGCAGGTTCAAATTTTCCACCAGCTTGCCTTTTTCAAGCGTATACAAAAGAAAGCAACAACAACAACAACAACATATATACACACAACTTATTGAAAGCTATAGGAGACAGCCCCGATGAGAATGAACGTATACAAAAGACAACAACAACGAAAAAAAATACACAAAACTTAGTGACAATGATGGTGAATCGTGTCTAGCACTGTGTCTTATCAGTGCCTCCAACGACCTCACCGGTCGGGATTAGAAGAAAGAAGAAGAAGAAGAAGAAGAAGAAAAAAGAAGAAGAAGAAGAAGAAAGAAGAAGAAGAAGAAGAAGAAAGAAGAAGAAGAAGAAAGAAAAAGAAGAAGAAGAAGAAGAAAAAGAAGAAGAAGAAGAAAGAAGAAGAAGAAGAAGAAGAAAAAGAAGAAGAAGAAGAAGAAAAAGAAGAAGAAGAAGCAAGAGAAGAAATAGAAGACAAAAATGAAGAAGAAACAGAAGCGAAAAAAGAAGAATTAGTAGAATAAGGAGAAGCAGAAAAAGGGAGTAGAAAGAAGAAGAAGAAGAAGAAGACGAGAAGGAGGAGGAGGAGAAGGAAGCAGCAGCAGAAGAAGATAATGATGCTAAAAAAGAAGAAGAAGACGACGAAGAAGAAGAAGAATACGATGATGATGATGATGAGGAGGAGGAGGAGGAGGAGAACGAGGACGAGGTCGAGGAGGATGAAGGAGAAGAAGAAGGAGAAGAAGACGAAAAGAAGTAGTACAAGAAGAAGAAGAAGAAGAAGAAGAAGAAGAAGAAGAAGAAGAAGAAGAAGAAGAAGAAGAAGAAGAAGAAGAAGAAGAAGAAGAAGAAGAAGAAGAAGAAGAAGAAGCAGAAGCAGAAGAAGAAGAAGAAGAAGAAGAAGCAGAAGCAGAAGCAGAAGCAGAAGAAGAAGAAGAAGAAGAAGAAGAAAAAGAAGAAGAAAAAGAATAAGAAGAAGAAGAAGAAGAAGAAGAAGAAGAAGAAGAAGAAGAAGAAGAAGAAGAAGAAGAAGAAGAAGAAGCAGAAGCAGAAGAAGAAGAAGAAGAAGAAGAGGATGAAAAAGAAGAAGCAGGAAAACAAGAATAACAAGAGGAAGAACAAGAAGAAGAGGAGGAGGAGGAGGAAGAGGAGGAGGAAGATAATGAAAGAGAAGAAGATGGAGAAGAAAAGGAAGAAAAAAAAGAAGAAAAAGATGAAGAAGAAAGAGGAGGAGGAGGAAGAAAGGAAGAAGAAAAATGGGAAGGAGAAGAACAAGACCAAGAAGATCAAGAAGAACAAGAACAATAAAAAGAAGGACAACAAGGAGAAGAAAAATGAGATAAGTGAGTCTAGTCAACTTGATGAGGTGGTTAGCGCAATGGACTACCGAATGGAAGGTAGTGGGTTCAAAACTGTATCAGTTGCAAACAACAACAACAACAACAAAAACCAAAGATTTTTCAACCTTGCTACCTCTTCCTACCTAGACTTTGCTGTGCTATGGGCTCAGTGGGAAGAAAAGACTGGGACCACATACTTGAGTCTCGTCCAATTCACAAGTATGTCATTGCGAACGTATCTCAAATTTCTTGATCACTACCGCAGGTATCTTTGATTCTCTCAGGCCTGGCTGATGCCAAGATATTATGTTAAAAGTAAATGCAGAGTACAGCACTGTCACACATTTTGAATCTGAAATTAAACTCCATAGTGTCGTCACAATACAGAGTATAACACTGTCACGTATTTCAAATCTGAAATTAAAAGACCATAGTGTCGTCACAATGCAAAGTACAGCACTGTCACACATTTTGAATCTGAAATTAAACTCCATAGTGTCGTCACAATGCAGAATACAGCACTGTCACACATTTTAAATCTGAAATTAAACTCCATAGTGTCGTCACAATGCAGAATACAGCACTGTTACACATTTTAAATCTGAAATTAAACTCCGTAGCGTCATCACTATCATTCCCATTCTGAAATTAAACTCCATAGTGTCGTCACAATGCAGAATACAGCATTGTCACACATTTTAAATCTGAAATTAAACTCCATAGTGTCGTCACAATGCAGAATACAGCACTGTCACACATTTTAAATCTGAAATTAAACTCCATAGTGTCGTCACAATGCAGAATACAGCACTGTCACACATTTTAAATCTGAAATTAAACTCCGTAGTGTCGTCACAATGCAGAATACAGCACTGTCACACATTTTAAATCTGAAATTAAACTCCGTAGTGTCGTCACAATGCAGAATACAGCACTGTCACACATTTTGAATCTGAAATTAAACTCCATAGTGTCGTCACAATGCAGAATACAGCACTGTCACACATTTTAAATCTGAAATTAAACTCCATAGTGTCGTCACAATGCAGAATACAGCACTGTCACACATTTTAAATCTGAAATTAAACTCCATAGTGTCGTCACAATGCAGAATACAGCACTGTCACACATTTTAAATCTGAAATTAAACTCCATAGTGTCGTCACAATGCAGAATACAGCACTGTTACACATTTTAAATCTGAAATTAAACTCCGTAGCGTCATCACTATCATTCCCATTCTCAGCATCATTGCATTGTGACATTTTTTCCCAATTTCTGTGCCCTTCTCATCCTGGTTTCATGGTTACCTCAGTTCCGATGGCTATGGACGTGTTTTAGACACTCAGATCGAGTGACATTGTGGCAGTGACACGGAAGCATGCTTAACATATCATCATCATCATCTTCATCATCATCTTCATCATCATCATCATCATCATCATCATCGTCGTCATCATCATCATCATCATCATCATCATCATCATCATCATCATGTGCCCTGCTGCATGGCGTTGGCGATCATGACCCTCCACACGAATCTATTCCTTGACGCTGCAAGTACATCTCCCACCCTCTCTGTCTTCATCCACTCTGCAGTATTTCCTCCCTGGGTCTACCCGGTGCTCTTTTTCCCTCCAGCTTTCCTGCTGTGACTAGGCGCTCTAATTTCTCTTGCCTCATAGAATGCCCTATAACTGTTGCTTGTCTTTTCCTAATCTTCTTCATAAATGTTCTTCTTGTGTCTACCCCCCTCAAGAGTGCCTCGTTTGTTTTCTTTTCTGTCCATTGAACTCTCAACATTCTTCTTAGAAACCAGAACAAGATTGGGGCAACTGAAATGTGGTCTCTAAGAAGTATGCTTAAGATAGATGCAAGAAAAAACAAGAAAAGAGAGAGAGAGAGACAGACAGACAGACAGACAGACGGACAGACAGACAGACAGACAGAGAGAGAGAGAGAGAGAGAGAGAGAGAGAAATCATGTTATTTTGTTATTTTCGTTGTTTTTCCTCTGTCTGCAGCCTGTCCTTATGGCGACAGAAGCACGTGGTGCCAAGACAAGCTGCAGGTTCCTGAAGGTTGCGCTCTCAACTTTGACCTCTGTTGTGACACGTGCAGCAACGTCACAACGCCACAACCACCGACAACATCCACGGTGTCACCGCAGTATACGTCACCGGTAACAGCACAACCACAGACAACATCCGCCACACCACAAACAGAAAGTACAACATTCACCACACCACAAACAGAAAGTACAACATTCACCACACCACAAACAGAAAGTACAACATTCACCACACCACAAACACAAACTACAACATTCACCACACCACAAACAGAAAGTACAACATTCACCACACCACAAACAGAAAGTACAACATTCACCACACTACAAACAGAAACTACAACATTCGCCACACCACAAACACAAACTACAACATTCACCACACCACAAACACAAACAACAACATTCACCACACCACAAACACAAACAACAACATTCACCACACCACAATACAAACTACAACATTCACCACACCACAAACAGAAACTACAACATTCACCACACCACAAACACAAACTACAACATTCACCACACCACAAACACAAACTACAACATTCACCACACCACAAACACAAACAACAACATTCACCACACCACAAACAGAAACTACAACATTCACCACACCACAAACACAAACTACAACATTCACCACACCACAAACACAAACTACAACATTCACCACACCACAAACAGAAACTACAACATTCACCACACCACAAACACAAACAACAACATTCACCACACCACAAACACAAACTACAACATTCACCACACCACAAACAGAAACTACAACATTCACCACACCACAGACAGAAACTACAACATTCACCACACCACAGATTATTACATCCATCACATCACAGCCACAAATCACAACACCCATCATACCACAGTCAAAAATTACAACATTCACCACATCACAGCCACAAATTACAATACCTATCATAACACGACCACAAATTACAACACCCATTATCCCACAACCACAGATGAACACAACCACCATTCCTCAACCACAGCTTAAAACACCTTCCCTCGCACAAACAGAGTACAAAACATCAGTAACTCCACAGTATAAAATGTTAGAGACTACACAACACAAAACATCAATAAGTACACAATACCAAACATCAATAACTCCACAATACCAAACATCAATAACACCACAGCCCAAACAATCAGTCACCCCACAGTCCAAAACAACAATGACACAAACATACAAACCAGTTGCGACACTGCAAAACACCATATCAGAGACTGCACCAGTCCAGCACACCATGACAAAAGCCACAACCCCGACACACCTGCTGACACGTTCACCGTCTTTACCATCACAGACAACAACAGCGACACTGGAGACGACGTCTGCACCACAGCATACGACAGCAGCCGTCAGCATCACCACCACGACACAGGCACCATCGGCCACTTCTCCCCACACAACAACGATGGAAGGTGGGTTTAGTCAGAGTATGAATATTCACATTCATAATCGTATTTGCATTTATATTCATATTCAAACTCATATTAATGCTCGTATTCATATTCATAGTCATAGTCATATTCATGTTCATGTTCATGTTCATATTCATGTTCATGTTCATATTCATATTCATATTCATATTCATGTTCATATTCATATTCATGTTCACGTTCATATTTATTTCTTTTGTCACAGTGGATTTACCATGTGTCAAGAAGAGCTGCTCTCCCCTTTCAGAGCACGTCGCCGCAATGCAGCGCCACCCACTTTTTTGTCAAGACTTTAGAAAGGCAAGAGGGCATATTCGCCGTCATGGGGAGGGATCTGGGAAATCAGCCTATCTCTCTAATGTTTCATAACAGGGCAGTCGGGCAAACACCCTGCTTTTCACGAGTTTCAACTGCCGTGGGAACTTCAGAGTGCGGACGGGTCCAACCCGTTTTTCGTCCGAGAGATACAGACACCCGCGGTGTTGGTCAGAAGATTTTGAGCAACACCCTCAATGACGCATCCGCGAAGTGGATGAGACTCGACTGTGTGGTCCCAGTCTTCCCAATGAGCCCACAGCACGCCCAACTCTGGGTAGGAGCCGGTTAGAGACGAAAAATCCCACAATCATTTTTAAGGTACTAATGGTGATTCGAACCCACAACCTTCCAGTCGGTAGTCCGTTGTGTTAACCACTACACCATGACGACTGGTCAGATAGTGGAACTTTTCCGCCAGTCTTGTTGCAGAGGTCGTGGGTTCCACTTCCATGTAGGCTCAACGTGGTTAGTGCGAGGTGGTTGGCATTGTTAGAGCTGTGGGTTAAAGATCTGACGTCCAGCCTGCGACATGGAAACAACCTGCTCACTGCCCGTCTTAATGTTCCGATGACTGTGGTGGTGTCAGCTTCATGTTTTACAACATATCCTGTTCTCTCCCCTCTGTCCCCACTTCCAAATCTTTTCAATGAATGAAGATGAAGTTTCTGCAAAACTACCAATCGCCGTGGTGTAGTGGTTAACGCAACGGACTACAGACTGGAAGGTTGTGGGTTCGAATCCCCTTCAGTACTTTCAAAAATCATTGTGGGATTATTTCGGATCTAACCGGCTCCTACCCAGAGTTGGGCATGCTATGGGCTCATTGGGAAGATTGGGACCACACAGTAGAGTCTCATCCATTTCAGGATGCATCATTGAGGGTGTTGCTCAAATATTCTGACCAACACCACAGGTGTCTATATCTCTCGGGCCTGGTTGACGCCAGGATATGTTATGATAATAAGCTTAGAGTACAGCCCTGTCACGCGGTCTCAATCCTAGATGGAACTTCATAGCATTATGGTTATCATCCTCATCGACATCATCATCATCGCGTTGTAAAAACTAATCCAATTTCTGTCGCCATTAAAGGGGCGTAGAAAACGGGACCAAAAAATGTTTCTGGAAAACCCTTTTGTAATAACAAACCAATACAGATCTAGAAAAGTTTGATAAAAAATAGAAATGGATAAACGAAGTCTTCTGTCGAATTGCGAACGTCATAGCAGACACTGGTAAATTCCTGTTATGGGAAGAACTTAAACGAAAACAAAACGCACATGTAGATTTTATTGCATATTTAGGTTGTAAGCTAGGCCCAGGGAGAATATACTAGACCGACTTGCAGAGTGGCTGAAGACAGGGAGGGTGGAAGAGATGCTGGAGGCAACAAGAGATAGAAACAGATGGAAGTCCATAACCGCCAACGCCATGCGGCAAGGCACCTGATGATGATGATGATGATGAAGCTTGCGGTGAAAATTTCGTAATGAAAAGCGACGTTACTATATATGACAATACACCAGTGATTGTGAATATTGTCTTACAAAAGCTGTTCTCTGTTACTTAAAGTGCAAAGCTGTATTATGATAAAAAAATTATGCTTGTTAAGGATGAAAAACCACACAGTTGTGATAATTACAAAAGAAAACTTGGTAGAAATACTACCGAGAATTCGTTTTTTTTTTCAAGGGGAAAAAAACGAGATTCAAAATGTCAGAATAAGGTGGTTTTAAATTAGAATCAAAAACAAATTATAAGAACAAATGTCATTTTTCGAAAAATGGGATTGATGAATACCAATGTATGTACTTTCTGTAATCTTGTAAAGGAAAGTATTGAACACATGCACATCAAACCAACAACCAAAAGGTCAATAATCAATATCCACAATCAAACTCAATCGGTAAAAGGTCAAACCGATGCAACATGCACAATCAAAGAAATCGCCCCCAAAGCTGACGTCATGTTTTGCTTTTTTGCCCAGCAGTGGACGAGACGTCTGCAGAGTGTGGGGAGGCTGACCTTGACCCTGAGCTGTGTCAGAAGGAAAGCCCATATGGTGTTACAACACACTATCCTGCAGACTTGCTGTGCTTCGTGCGCTGCTGTTAGGAACCCTGACATACAGGTACTCCTTCATCGTCTGTCGGTTACCTTTTCTTCTCTCGGTCTCTGTTGTTCATGTGTTCTTCTGTATGTAATTTTTAAAATGATTTCTAAAGTTCTCACTTTTGTCTCTGTTTTCATGTGTTCTTCTTTATGATTTTTTTTCAAATGGTCGATTACGTTTCTAAAGTTTCCAATTTCTCTCACCGCGCTTTTTCCCCTTTTGATCTAAATTGCATTTGTCCATAATTTGCTTTACTTGTTTACCATGTTGTTCGTAATCTTAGACCATTTGTGTTTCCCAAGGATAACTAATTTATTTTTATTTGTTTATTCTGTTGTTCATAGCGTCCTGGACCATTTGTGTTTCCCCAAGGATAATTAATCAGTTTTACTTGTTCGCCATTTTGTTCATAAGTCCTTAGACCATTTGTGTTTCCCCAAGGATAATTAATCAGTTTTACTTGTGCGCCATGTTGTTCATAAGTCCTAGACCATTTGTGATTCTCCAAGGATAATTAATCAGTAATTATTTCTTCATTGGTGGTACTGATTCAGGGTGTGAGTACGGAGACCTGTACAAGAACTGTGAAGACCTGGTCTATCCCTACGCCTGTTACTATCCACCAATGCCAAGGCCTGCTGCTCCAC
>CM060306.1:124126457-124128957 GCA_030674185.1 Monoplex corrugatus | reverse complement strand
GAAAACAAAGACAAGCGCCAATTTTCGACGAACCGATCTCTATATTATCACGTGTACATAAAAGATATATCATCATCATCATCATGTGCCATACCCCATGGCGTTGGCGATCATGGCCCTCCATACAAATCTTCCTTTTGTCGCTGCAAGTACATCTCCCACCCTTTCTGTCCTCAGCCATTCTGCAAATCCGTTCAGTGTTTACTTTCTGGGTCTGCCTGGTGCTGTAAAAATAAATACACAAAACTTGAGGAGAAAAAAAAAGAAAGAAACAGCAAAACTTCCCCTTGGTATCTGGTTGAACAGAAGAAAGATATCTATCATTTTTGTTATGTCTATTCTTCATTTGAGTGTGAATGTACTGTACGTCGGTCTTGCATTCAAGAAAATCAAAAGCGTTCTTACCATCAAACGCCTATCAATTAACATCAGTAAGAGAGTTCGTGAATGATATATAAAACCGATAATGTTATACGGTTGTGAAGCGTGGACAGTCAACACGCAAAACCAGAACAAGATTGAGGCAGCTGAAATGTAGTTTCTAAGAAGAATGTTAAGAGTTCCATGGACCGCCAAGAAAACAAACCAGACAGTCATGAAAGAGGCAAACACAAAAAGAACATTAGTGAAGGGAAAGACAAGCAATATTTTAGTACATTTTATGAAGCAAGAGAAATTAGAGCACCTGGTGACAACAGGAAAGCTGGAGGGAAAAAAGAGCACCAGGTCTACCCAGGGAGAAAAGGTTGGACGGACTTGTGCAGGGGATGAAGACAGACAGGGTGGGAGAAGTATTTGCAACGGCAAATGATAGATTCATATGGAGGGCCATGATCGCCATCGCCATGCTGCAGGACACATAATGATGATATCGGTGTTTGTGCGTGTGTGTAGAAAAAGGGGAGGGGGGCAAAATACGCATAAAATCTCGATGTCTTCATTGAAATTTAGACAAAATGACTTGTTTTGTACATACGACATGACTACAGTGTGGTCGTCGTTTGATTTCAGTTCCAATGACTGGCAGTGAGTTGAAGAGCGCCGCTTTGGTCACAGCCACATAACTCCACCTGCCTTCACGTACTGATTTCCACCAGACTGCCTGTGTTGATTTCCACTCTACTGCATTTGCTGAGCCCCAAATTACTGCATCTACTGGTTTCCACCTCGCTGTAGTACTGATTTCCACCAAACTTCCTGTGTTGATTTCCACTCTACTGCATTTGCTGCTCTCTAAAATTACCGTATCTACTGATTTTTCATCTCGCTGCTGTACTGATTTCCAATTTTCTGCAAAATTCGTTTCCATTTTACTGTATCAGTTGAGTTCTATCTGACTGTATCATTGATTTCCACCTGACTGTATCATTGATTTCCACCTGATTTTATCATTGATTTCCACCTGACTGTATCATTGATTTCCACCTGATTTTATCATTGATTTCCACCTGAATGCATCATTGATTTCCACCTGACTGTAACATTGCTTTCCCCCTGACTGTATCATTGATTTCCACCTGACTGTATCATTGATTTCCACCTGACTGTATCATTGATTTCCACCTGACTATATCATTGATTTCCACCTGACTGTATCATTGATTTCCACCTGACTGTATCTGTTGATTTCCACCTGACTGTATCATTGATTTCCACCTGACTGTATCATTGATTTCCACCTGACTGTATCATTGATTTCCACCTGACTGTATCATTGATTTCCACCTGACTGTATCATTGATTTGTACTTGACTGTATCATTGATTTCCACCTGACTATATCATTGATTTCCACCTGACTGTATCATTGATTTGTACTTGATTGTATCATTGATTTCTACCTGACTGTATCATTGATTTCCACCTGACTGTATCATTGATTTCCAGTTGACTGTATCATTGATTTCCACCTGATTGTATCTGTTGATTTCCACCTGACTGTATCATTGATTTCCACCTGACTATATCATTGATTTCCACCTGACTATATCATTGATTTCCACCTGACTGTATCATTGATTTGTACTTGACTGTATCTGTTGATTTCCACCTGTCTGTTGATTTCTACCTGGCTATATCATTGATTTCCACCTGACTAGTGATTTCCACCTGACTGTATCATTGATTTCCACCTGACTGTATCATTGATTTCCACCTGACTGTATCATTGATTTCCACCTGTCTGTATCATTGATTTCCACCTGACTGTATCATTGATTTCCACCTGACTGTATCATTGATTTCCACCTGACTGTATCATTGATTTCCACCTGATTGTATCATCGATTTCCACCTGTCTGTATCATTGATTTCCACCTGACTGTATTATTGATTTCCACCAGACTGTATCAATGATTTCTACCTGGCTGTATCTGTTGATTTCTACCTGGCTGTATCTGTTGATTTCTACCTGACTGTATCTGTTGATTTCTACCTGGCTGTATCTGTTGATTTCTACCTGGCTGTATCTGTTGATTTCTACCTGGCTGTATCTGTTGATT
>CM060306.1:124111457-124121457 GCA_030674185.1 Monoplex corrugatus | reverse complement strand
CTAGATAGCAGAAGTGCTACAAACAAGGACACTCTGTTTCCTAGATAACAGAAGTGCTACAAACAAGGACACTCTGTTTCATAGATAGCAGAAGTGCTACAAACAAGGACACTCTGTTTCCTAGATAGCAGAAGTGCTACAAACAAGGACACACTGTTTCCTAAATAGCAGAAGTGCTACAAACAAGGACAATGTTTCCTAGATAGCAGAAGTGCTACAAACAAGGACACTGTTTCCTAGATAGCAGAAGTGCTACATACAAGGACACACTGTTTCCTAGATAGCAGAAGTGCTACAAACAAGGACACTCTGTTTCCTAGATAGCAGAAGTGCTACAAACAAGGACAATGTTTCCTAGATAGCAGAAGTGCTACAAACAAGGACACTGTTTCCTAGATAGCAGAAGTGCTACATACAAGGACACTCTGTTTCCTAGATAGTAGAAGTGCTACATACAAGGACAATGTTTCCTAGATAGTAGAAGTGCTACATACAAGGACACTCTGTTTCCTAGATAGTAGAAGTGCTACATACAAGGACACTCTGTTTCCTAGATAGTAGAAGTGCTACATACAAGGACACTCTGTTTCCTAGATAGTAGAAGTGCTACATACAAGGACACTCTGTTTCCTAGATAGTAGAAGTGCTACATACAAGGACAATGTTTCCTAGATAGTAGAAGTGCTACATACAAGGACACTCTGTTTCCTAGATAGTAGAAGTGCTACATACAAGGACACTCTGTTTCCTAGATAGTAGAAGTGCTACATACAAGGACACTCTGTTTCGTAGATAGTAGAAGTGCTACATACAAGGACACTCTGTTTCCTAGATAGTAGAAGTGCTACATACAAGGACACACTGTTTCCTAGATAGTAGAAGTGCTACATACAAGGACACACTGTTTCCTAGATAGTAGAAGTGCTACAAACAAGGACACTCTGTTTCCTAGATAGTAGAAGTGCTACAAACAAGGACACTCTGTTTCCTAGATAACAGATGTGCTACAAACAAGGACACTCTGTTTCCTAGATAACAGATGTGCTACAAACAAGGACACACTGTTTCCTAGATAGTAGAAGTTCTACAAACAAGGACACTCTGTTTCCTAGATAGTAGAAGTGCTACAAACAAGGACACTCTGTTTCCTAGATAGTAGAAGTGCTACAAACAAGGACACTCTGTTTCCTAGATAGTAGATGTGCTACAAACAAGGACACTCTGTTTCCTAGATAGTAGAAGTGCTACAAACAAGGACACACTGTTTCCTAGATAGGTGAAGTGCTACAAACAAGGACAATGTTTCCTAGATAGTAGAAGTGCTACAAACAAGGACACACTGTTTCCTAGATAGCAGATGTGCTACAAACAAGTACACTCTGTTTCCTAGATAACAGATGTGCTACAAACAAGGACACACTGTTTCCTAGATAACAGAAGTGCTACAAACAAGGACACTCTGTTTCCTAGATAACAGATGTGCTACAAACAAGGACACTCTGTTTCCTAGATAACAGCTGTGCTACAAACAAGGACACACTGTTTCCTAGATAGTAGAAGTGCTACAAACAAGGACACACTGTTTCCTAGATAACAGAAGTGCTACAAACAAGGACACTCTGTTTCCTAGATAACAGATGTGCTACAAACAAGGACACACTGTTTCCTAGATAGTAGAAGTGCTACAAACAAGGACACACTGTTTCCTAGATAGTAGAAGTGCTACAAACAAGGACACACTGTTTCCTAGATAACAGATGTGCTACAAACAAGGACACTCCGTTTCCTAGATAGTAGAAGTGCTACAAACAAGGACACTCTGTTTCCTAGATAGTAGAAGTGCTACAAACAAGGACACACTGTTTCCTAGATAGTAGAAGTGCTACAAACAAGGACACTCTGTTTCCTAGATAACAGATGTGCTACAAACAAGGACACTCTGTTTCCTAGATAACAGATGTGCTACAAACAAGGACACACTGTTTCCTAGATAGTAGAAGTGCTACATACAAGGACACACTGTTTCCTAGATAGTAGAAGTGCTACATACAAGGACACACTGTTTCCTAGATAACAGATGTGCTACATACAAGGACACACTGTTTCCTAGATATTAGAAGTGCTACATACAAGGACACACTGTTTCCTAGATAGTAGAAGTGCTACATACAAGGACACACTGTTTCCTAGATAGTAGAAGTGCTACAAACAAGGACACACTGTTTCCTAGATAGTAGAAGTGCTACAAACAAGGACACTCTGTTCCTAGATAGTAGATGTGCTACAAACAAGGACACTCTGTTTCCTAGATAACAGAGTGCTACATACAAGGTCACACTGTTTCCTAGATAGTAGAAGTGCTACATACAAGGACACACTGTTTCCTAGATAGTAGAAGTGCTACAAACAAGGACACACTGTTTCCTAGATAGGTGAAGTGCTACAAACAAGGACACTCTGTTTCCTAGATAGTAGAAGTGCTACAAACAAGGACACTCTGTTTCCTAGATAGTAGAAGTGCTACAAACAAGGACACTGTTTCCTAGATAACAGATGTGCTACAAACAAGGACAATCTTTTCTAGATAACAGATGTGCTACAAACAAGGACGCTGTTTCCTAGATAACAGATGTGCTACAAACAAGGACAATGTTTCCTAGATAGTAGAAGTGCTACAAACAAGGACGCTGTTTCCTAGATAACAGAAGTGATACAAACAAGGACAATGTTTCCTAGATAACAGATGTGCTACAAACAAGGACAATGTTTCCTAGATAACAGATGTGCTACAAACAAGGACAATGTTTCCTAGATAACAGATGTGCTACATACAAGGACACAATGTTTCCTAGATAACAGAAGTGCTACAAACAAGGACAATGTTTCCTAGATAACAGAAGTGCTACATACAAGGACACAATGTTTCCTAGATAACAGAAGTGCTACAAACAAGGACAATGTTTCCTAGATAACAGATGTGCTACAAACAAGGACAATGTTTCCTAGATAACAGATGTGCTACAAACAAGGACTCTGTTTCCTAGATAACAGAAGTGCTACAAACAAGGACAATGTTTCCTAGATAACAGATGTGCTACAAACAAGGACACTGTTTCCTAGATAACAGATGTGCTACAAACAAGGACAATGTTTCCTAGATAGCAGATGTGCTACAAACAAGGACGCTGTTTCCTAGAAAGCAGCTATAATAATAATGATAATGATAATAACAATAAGTAACAATTACGGTTGATAAATTCAAATACCTGGGAACGATCATTTCATCAGACGGCAGATGCACATCAGAAATAGCCGGCAGAATCGGCCAAGCCAAAACAGCATTCGGGAAGATGACAGGCATTCTTACCAACAAATGCCTATCAATTAACATCATGAAGAGAGTTCACCTGATGATGATGATGATGAACAATTACGGTATTTATACGGTGTCAAATCTTGAAATTCAAATCAAAATGCACTTGCGCACCAGGCATAAGCATACAATCGACAAAGACCAGCTTACAATATTAAACACACAGACTGAGTGAAAGACGTAGTCGTAGAATTCATTGTTAGGTTTTTAAATTGGATTTAAAATCAGAAAGGGTAGATGTTATGTGAAGGCAGAGCGAAAGTCTGTTCCAGGCTGACGGGTCCTGAGACAGCAAAAGAACGCTGGCCAACACTCGATAATTTAAATCTAGCGACCTGAAGGGAAAGAGTGTCTCAAGCTGAGTGCAAGCTGCGAGTTGGTATATATAAATATGATGTTGTCGCAAGGATATGATGAAGCAGACTGGTGAATAGATTTATAACACAAGGTAACCCAGCTTCTATTCAATTCCCTTTTAAGACAAGCAACCAGTGAAGAGTGCGAAGAAGATGATCTAATGAAACTTTGTTTTCTTTTTGAAGGACACGACGAGCAGCTATGTTTTGTATGAGTTGCAGACACAGGAGAGAAGAAGCCGATAGTCCAGTAAGGAGAGCATTGCAGTAATCAAGACAAGACAAAATGAGAGATGTTACAAGCTTAGATACAACCTCAGTAGAAACATATCTTCGAATGTAACCAATCGTCGAATCTGATAGTTACATGACTGGCAGCTGTGCTACATACGAGGGCACTCTGTTTCCTGGATGTACATACATACATACATACATATATACATACATATATCATACATACATATACTATACATACATAATAGACATGTAGACATACATACATACATATATGACATACATACATACATACATACATACATAAACATTAACATACATACATACATACATATAGACATGTAGACATACATACATACATACATACATACATACATACATATATACATACATGCAGACATGTAGACATACATACATAATACATACATACATACATATATACATACATACAGACATGTAGACATACATAATACATACATACATACATATATACATACATACAGACATGTAGACATACATACATATACATACATACATACATATATACATACATACAGACATGTAGACATACATAATACATACATACATACATACATACATACATACATACATATAGACATTAACATACATACATACGTACAAACATGTATACATACATACATAATACATACATACATATGACATACATACATAACATACATACATACATACATACACTTTCATACATACTACATACATACATACGTACAAACATGCAACATACATACTACACATACATACATACATACATACATACATCTACATACATACATACATACATACATACATACATACATACATACATACATACACACATACATACACATACATACATACATACATACATACATACATACATACATACATACATACAACATACATACACACATGTACAAACATACATTACATCTTTCATAGCTGTGTCGATTTCCCTTAAAAGTTTGCAGAGCTGAAATTTAAAAAAGCTAATGTCAGAAAACAAGGACAGTGTGGTTTGTTTTCCTCTATCCATTACACTGTTAAGGTTATGTTCCTGACACGTGAAAACAATATGAATAGATTACACAGTGAATGGAAAGGTCAGTGATAACAGCTAATGGCACCACGTGGATCTCCCAAGGGACACATTACCCTGATGCATTAAAGTTTTATTGGATTGCAATTTCGAATCCTGTCCTGATTTGTTTTGTCGGGATCATTGGCCCAGCGGGGTGGAACGTTGTACAGATAACGTGAAGGTCCTGGGTTCGATACGAAAGCTCTTCTGCATTGCGCTATTTGCTTTCCCCTGGGACAAGTCGAACTGCTCTGTTCTAGATTCCTCGGAGTTTTGATAACGTGCTATCAGAAGATCAGCTAAGAGGGAGTTGCAGTATTCTAGTCTAGATAGACTTTAAGACAAACGCAGTTTGTTTGTAACATTGGAAGAAAGAAATCGGCGGATTATGTTTATTGTAGGTAGTTGGTGATATACAGATTTGTCTTTGATAGTTATTGTGAGCACCTATGGACGTTTTCATCAAGAAACATATCAGGATTCTTTTCAGATTTACTGAAGATTATAGTGCAGTCTATATAACCATGGTCTTTGAGGTTATTCTTGTTTGGTTTTATTTTCTATCTATGTACTTGTTCTGTCATTTCTTCGTTTGTTATCAGTTTGTTTGCGTTCATCTCGGCAGGTGTGTTCTTAATGGTGTTTTTAATTTCTCTAGATGTGCTTAACATGTCTCTTTGCAAAGCACACCGGTGCAGTAGTGAATCAGCAGCAAAGAAATGATGCAGTGCTCCTGATCATTTGATAATAGAGCTTAGTGGTTGTGAATACATAGTGAAGAGAACAGGGCCCAGAACTGAAGCCTGTGGGACACCATGTTTCAGCAAAGATGAAGCTGACTTAATGTCATAGTGACAACAGACTTACACGACAAGAAAGGTTTGACTTGAACTACTTGAACAGTCTTCTGGCAGCCATATATGACTGCCCATCTCAACATCATGACGCCATGGTCAGTAGTGTCAAATGCTGCTGGAACATCTTTCAGTGATGGAATAAAAACGTTTCCATTGTCGGAAGCCTGCAGAAGATAGTTAGCAACTTTAACAACTTTCAACAAAACAGTCTTTGTGATACTGGCTTTACGATAGGCTGGCTGAAAAGATGATTCATTCACTTGAGAAGACGATACGCTCATAGGCCCTGGTCAAAACTGGAAGATTGGAAACACGCTTATAGCTTTTTTTGTTTGTTTGTTTATTAGGTATACTTGAAGCTCTGTGGCACGAAATCTGTGTTGAAAGTAACATTTATAATTTCAGTTATAACTGGAGAAATTTTTTCAATACATTCAAAAAGAAGAGAGGCAAGGATGAGATCGAGATTGCAGGACTTTAGGCATTGGAATGACAACTTTTGGTGTTTGGTCTACACAATCTACACATGTCATTACAATGTAACCAAGAGTGTTCCAAAGATGGACTGATACAACAATAGTATAAGAATCAAAATCCATAGGCTAGGTAGGACCTCAGGACCTGGCAAGATCATGGGTTATGTGTAGGCTTAAGGCTTGTGCCATGATCATTCTGGATCTTCTCCATCACATGGCACCTGTGACGTTAGTACATATGGAATTCATTCCAAGCGCAGAGACGTCATCTTGAGAAACAAAAATTGAAATTGAATCCACACAGACTGGCTGGTGTGATCTTAATGGGGTCCTGGTAAAAGGGGCTGACACTGACCAGGAGCTGAATTCTATCTTGTTGGTTGGTTGGTTGGCTGGTTGGTTGGTTGGCTGGTTGGCTGGTTGGTGGTTGGCTGGTTGGTTGGTTGGTTCGTTGTTGGTTAGTTGGTTGGTTGGTTGACTGGTTGGTTGGTTGGTTGCTTCTTGCTTGCTTGCTTGTTTGGTTGTTTGGTTGCTTGCTTGTTTGCTTGCTTGCTTGCTTAGTTAGTCGTTTGGTTGGTTGGTTGGTTGCTTGCTTGCTTGCTTGCTTGCTTGTTTGTTTGCCTGGCTGGTTTGAAAATCTCGCTGAATTTATCAGGCAGACATTTGGATGGAATATCGATTGAAAGGACAGTTTTAACTGTCACAGTCATCATCTGGCCTCTCCATTGGAAACGAAACTAATGGCCAATCACTAGTGAAATGAAGACCAAACAACACGACAAGAACAAATGTTCATTCCCGAGGTGTAGAGCATCAGAAGAACAATGT
The DNA here is from genome assembly GCA_030674185.1 of Monoplex corrugatus. NCBI lineage: Eukaryota > Metazoa > Mollusca > Gastropoda > Littorinimorpha > Ranellidae > Monoplex > Monoplex corrugatus. The sequence continues at coordinate 124,114,237 of CM060306.1, read as the reverse complement.
TTCACATTTAACCCTTTGACTCCCGCAGCCCGTCCACCAGCATCCTGCATTTTCAACCATACTAGCAAAGGAAAATCTTAATCCTTTGACTCTCTCACCCTGTCCACCAGCTCCCTGCACGAATCTGGTGGATAGGGTGAGAGAGTCAAGGGGTTAATTTTTTTTCAATTTATGGATAGGTGCGGGAGTCAAAGGGTTAAACTAGAAACGAAATGGGGCAGTAGGTTGAGGTGGACGGAGGGTAGGGTGAGAGAGGGAGGGCTGGGAGAGAAGCTTGGGGGGGGGGGGGGCAATGTCACTGAAGCGGCGCGGAAAATACGGGGGGGGGGGGGGGGGATAGGAAAATGTCATTACTAATGTATTGTGATTTTCTATCTGCAAACAAGACAATGGAAATGCCAGTGGACACGGGGTTCTCCACGTGCATGAAACCGAAAGCGGACCTTCTGGGTTAGGAAGCCACAGGAAGCTGATGGGTTGGTTTTAGGAATAAACGAGTGAAAATGGGAAAAACAGAGAAATAAAACGCGTATTGTGCTGGCAAACATTTCAGTTATGTACGTTAATATACGTTCGTAATTAACATTACTTTTAAACACCTTCGTGATAGCGGACCTTACAAACATCCGCTAATCATTCCAGCAGTTTGTACAGCAGATTGTTAAAGGTCCGATCTTGTTGGTTTTTGTTTTGTTTTGTTTGTTTGTTTGTTTGTTTGTTGTTTTTTGGGGGGGGTTTTGTTTTGTTTTGTTTTTGCTTTTTTTGTTTTGGTAACTTCATGGTACCCTTTCTGAAGATTGATTCTCGTTTCTTTTCAAAGAACATGTTTTGTTTAATGTATGTAGGTCCGTGGTGTTGTGGATTACTGATATGGAAACGTCTTGATATATGAAGGAATTTTATTATTCTTATTCTTATTTACTCTTACTAATTTCTGTTTGTTACAATAGATTTACCACGTGAAACTTGGGCTGTTCTCCACCTTGAGAGCTCGTCACCACAGTGCAATGTCACCTTTTGTGTTTTTGTTTTTTTTGTTTTGTTTTTGTTTTGTTTTTGTTTGTTTTGTTTTGTTTTTTGTTTTGTTTGTTTGTTTGTTTTATTTGTTTTGTTTTGTTTTGTTTTTGGTTTGGTTTGGTTTGGTTTTTGTTTGTTTTGTTTCTTGTTTGTTTTTTGTTTTGTTTTGTTTTGTTTTTGTTTGTTTTGTTTGTTTGGTTTTGTTTTGTTGGTTGTTTTGTTTTGTTTTGGTTTTGTTTTGTTTTGTGTTTTATTAAGATTTCAGAAAGGCCAGAAGGCTGATTGGCCTTCAAAGGTAAGGACATGGGAAGTCAACCTATCTCTCCAATGTTTTATACCGAGGTAGTCGGGTGAACACCCTGCTCTTCACGATTTTTAACTGCTGTGGGACCGTCAGCGTGTGCAGGCCGGAAGGGACGTGGGTCTGACTCGTTTTTTCGTCCCTTCTGAATGACCAAATTTCACTTCGATTTTCCGGTCAAACTGAGGAGGAAAGTTGAGGCCTCAACGGGAAACGAGCCCTGGAACCTAGAGTTTACATATTGGCAGGCGAACGTCTGAAGCATTCTACCACTCTTCTCCTTATGAATAATTTATGTAACAAGATTCACGTTTAGGTAAATTAGAGATGGTGAGATAACGCAGGAGCAACTGGCAAAAATAGTTTGCTGCCCATATTTACTTTGCAATGTTCCCTGTTGATTTACGATCACGCTTACATAGAGATTCAATTTTCCTCGTATGAATTTGAGTGCAAAGTATTCAATACCTTTGAAATATAATACATTTTAGATATAATGTGGGCGTGAAAAACTAGGCAGCAACATGTGGGATTGATAATAATATTGTAGGCGGGATAACAACTATGTATTTTTCACAACGGATTGAGAGAGGTAATTGATGTGAGCTTCCCATTTTAGCTGGTCATCAATTATATATAACACCAAGACGCCGATATTCTGAACCTGTTCTGTGACATGCGATTTATCCTCTGTGTGTGTGTGTGTGTGTGTGTGTGTGTGTGTGGTGTGTGTGTGTGTGTGTGTGTGTGTGTGTGTGTTGTGTGTGTGTGTGTGTGTGTGTGTGTTGTGTGTGTGTGTGTGTGTTGTGTGTTGTGTGTTTGTGTGTGTTGTGTGTGTTGTGTGTGTGTGTGTTGTGTGTGTGTGTGTGTGTGTGTGTGTGTGTGTGTGTGGTGTGTGTGTGTTTGTGTGTGTGTGTGTGTGTGTGTGTTGTGTGTGTGTGTGTGTTGTGTGTGTGTGTGTGTGTGTGTGTGTGTTGTGTGTGTGTGTGTGTGTGTGTTGTGTGTGTGTGTGTGTGTGTGTGTGTGTGTGTGTGTGTGTGTGTGTGTGTGTGTGTGTGTGTGTGTGTGTGTGTGTGGGGTGTTGTGTGTGTGGTGTGTGTGTGTGTGTGTGTGTGTGTGTGTGTATGTTTGTGTGTTTCTCTCTCTCTCTCTCTCTCTCTCTCTCTCTCTCTCTCTCTCTCTCTCTCTGTCTGCCTGTCTGTGTGAGTGTGCGTGTGTATGTGTGTGTGTGTGTGTGTGTTTGTGTATGCGTGAGTGTGTGTGTGTGTGTGTGCGTGCGCGAGCGCGTTGTTTGTTCTGTTCCCTTAAAGTGCAACGCGCATGCTTTTGGTATGGATTGATTGAACTTATTATTATCATTCTATCATTGTCATTATTATTATTTTTAGTAATAGTAGTAGTAGTAGTAATAGTACTAGTACTAGTAGTAGTAGTAATAGCATATTACCATTGTTATCATCAC
>CM060306.1:124093957-124098957 GCA_030674185.1 Monoplex corrugatus | reverse complement strand
TTTGCTTGCTTGCTTGCTTGTTTGTTCAATGCTTCGTTATTTTGTAGTTGTTTGTTTGTTTGTTTGTTTTGTTTTGTTTCATTTATTCGTTGTGTGTGTATTTTTGTTGTTTGTTTGTTTGTTTTGTTTTGTTTCATTTATTCGTTGTGTGTGTGTTTTTGTTGTTTGTTTGTTTGTTTTGTTTTGTTTCATTTATTCGTTGTGTGTGTATTTTTGTTGTTTGTTTGTTTGTTTTGTTTTGTTTCATTTATTCGTTGTGTGTGTGTGTTTGTTGTTTGTTTGTTTGTTTGTTTATTTATTTGTTTGTTTTTTGCCGGGTGGGGTCTATTTTTTTTGTTCGTTAGTTTTCTTTTGTTTTTGTTGTTTCTGCCCCCTCTTTTTGTTTTGTTTTGCTTTTTGCACCATTCCCATGTCACTACCGCCACATCTCTTTTCGGCTGTCGAACACATCTTCAAACTTACCCAAAAAATTGAAGTTGTTATGAGAGCAAGGCTGGAAGGTCACACAATGTCTGACAGTTTGTCACAATGCTATGACGATGAGAATCAAAACAACAGTGAAGATGCTGTGCAGTTCCATTTTGGGTTGAGACTGTGTGGCAGGGCTGCGATCTCTGTTACCTTCATAGTATATCCTAGCAAACAACCAGGCCCGAGAGATGCAGACGCCTGCGCTGTTGGTCAGAAAATTTGAGCAACACGCTCAGTGATGCATCCTGCATCCGTAAAGTACATAAGATCCGAACTGTGTGGTCCAGGTCTTCGCAACGGACCCACAGCACGCTCAGATCTGGCGTTGGAGCCGTTTGGGAACATAAATACATACATACATAAATAAATGAATAAATAAATAAACAAACAAACAAACAAACAAACAAACAGATCAATCAATAATAATTAAATAAGTAAATAAAAAAATAAATGAATAAGTAAATAAACGAACGAACGAATAAACAAATAACAAATAAATAAATAAACAAACAAAAATGAATGAATGAATGAATGAATGAATGAATGAATGTATGAATGAATGAATGAATGAATGAACACAAACGGTAAATGAAAAAATAAACGAATGAATGAATGAATAAATAAATAAATAAACAGATGAATGAATAAATAACTAAATGAATAAACAACTAACTCACTCACTAACCATCCAACTAACTAACTAACTAGCTAACTGACTGACTAACTAACTAACTAACTAGCTAACTAGCTAACTAATTAACCAGCTAACCGACTAACCAACCAACGAACTAACTAACTAACTAACTAACTGACTGACTGACTGACTAACTAACTAACTAGCTAACTAGCTAACTAATTAACCAACTAACCGACTAACCAACCAACGAACTAACTAACTAACTAACTAACTGACTGACTGACTGACTAACTAACTAACTAGCTAACTAGCTAACTAATTAACCAACTAACCGACTATAACCAACCAACTAACTAACTAACTAACTAACTGACTGACTGACTAACTAACTAACTAACTAACTAACTAGCTAACTAATTAACCAACTAACCGACTAACCAACCAACGAACTAACTAACCAATTAAATAGCTACCTAGCTAGCTATCTGACAAACTAACTAACTAACTAACTATATTAAAAATTGGAAACCACGACCTCTTGCTAATCATTCCGTCGCACCATGTTGACTGGTGTTACCGATCTTTCGAGACGTGTCTCTGACGCTGCCGTTTAGGTCCTGTTAGAGAGCGTGTGTGGTGATTATACTCATTCAGTGTGTAAGGCCGTGGGGCCAGCACTGCTCTCTCACTATACCGCTGCAGGGCCGATGTCACATAGGATCTCTGTATACGGTCCACTGTTCTCTTCTGTTCTGTGTGAGTGGATGGCTATTGTCTGTATGCTGTGAAATCACAGACAGTGGTGGATGAGTGCTGTCTGTATGCTGTGAAATCACAGACAGTGGTGGATGAGTACTGTCTGTATACTGTGAAATCACCGACAGTAGTGTATGATGACTATTGTCTGTATACTGTGAAATCACAGACAGTAGTGTATGATGACTGTCTGTATGCTGTGAAATCACAGACAGTAGTGGATGAGTGCTGTCTGTATGCTGTGAAATCACCGACAGTGGTGGATGAGTACTGTCTGTATACTGTGAAATCACCGACAGTAGTGTATGATGACTATTGTCTGTATACTGTGAAATCACAGACAGTAGTGTATGATGACTGTCTGTATGCTGTGAAATCACCGACAGTAGTGTATGATGGCTATTGTCTGTATGCTGTGAAATCACCGACAGTAGTGTATGATGGCTATTGTCTGTATGCTGTGAAATCACCGACAGTAGTGTATGATGGCTATTGTCTGTATGCTGTGAAATCACAGACAGTAGTGTATGATGGCTATTGTCTGTATGCTGTGAAATCACAGACAGTAGTGTATGATGGCTATTGTCTGTATGCTGTGAAATCACCGACAGTGGTGGATGAGTGCTGTCTGTATGCTGTGAAATCACCGACAGTGGTGGATGAGTGCTGTCTGTATACTGTGAAATCACCGACAGTGGTGGATGAGTGCTGTCTGTATGCTGTGAAATCACCGACAGTGGTGGATGAGTGCTGTCTGTATGCTGTGAAATCACCGACAGTAGTGTATGAGTACTGTCTGTATGCTGTGAAATCACAGACAATAGTTGATTAGTATTGTCTGTATGTTGTGAAATCACAGACAGTAGTGTATAAGTATTGTCTGTATGCTGTGAAATCACAGACAGTAGTGTATGATGACTATTGTCTGTATGTTGTGAAATCACCGACAGTAGTGTATGATGACTATTGTCTGTATACTGTGAAATCACAGACAGTAGTGTATGATGACATCCTGTATGTTGTGAAATCACGACAGTAGTGTATGATGACCGTCTGTATGTTGGAAATCACAGACAGTGGTGTATGATGACTGTCTGTATGCGTGAAATCACAGACAGTAGTGTATGATGGCTATGTCTGTATGCTGTGAAATCACAGACAGTAGTGTATGATGACTGTCTGTATGACTGTGAAATCACAGACAGTAGTGTATGATGACTATTGTCTGTATGCTGTGAAATCACAGACAGTAGTGTATGATGACTGTCTGTATGCTGTGAAATCACAGACAGTAGTGTATGATGACTATGTCTGTATGCTGTGAAATCACAGACAGTAGTGTATGATGACTGTCTGTATGCTGTGAAATCACAGACAGTAGTGTATGATGACTATTGTCTGTATGCTGTGAAATCACAGACAGTAGTGTATGATGACTGTCTGTATGCTGTGAAATCACAGACAGTAGTGTATGATGACTATTGTCTGTATGCTGTGAAATCACAGACAGTAGTGTATGATGACTGTCTGTATGCTGTGAAATCACAGACAGTAGTGTATGATGACTATGTCTGTATACTGTGAAATCACAGACAGTAGTGTATGATGATTTTGTCTGTATGCTGTGAAATCACAGACAGTAGTGTATGATGACTGTCTGTATGCTGTGAAATCACAGACAGTAGTGTATATGACGTCTGTCTGCTGTGAAATCACAGACAGTAGTGTATGATGACTATGTCTGTATGCTGTGAAATCACAGACAGTAGTGTATGATGACATGTCTGTATGCTGTGAAATCACAGACAGTAGTGTATGATGACTGTCTGTCATGCTGTGAAATCACAGACAGCAGTGTATGACCATTGTCTGTATAGGAACCAGAAGAACAAGTAAACCAAAAAGAACGCGTATTCAATCAACAAGACAAGACAGGCGCAAATTTTCGGCCAACCGGCCTTTGTCAAGCGCAAATGCACGATCACAAACAGACACCAAACAACGGATAATAACAAAAAGACTGAAACTTCCCTGCTGCCTCGTCCAGTGGATGAAAAGGGACCAAACGGAATGCCAACGTGCCTATCCTAGGGAAGTTTCAGTCTTTTTGTTATTATCCGATGTTTGGTGTCTGTTTGTGACCGTGCATTCGCGCTTGTCAAAGGCCGGTTGGCCAAAAATTGCGCTTTCTTGTCTTGTTGATTGAATACGCGTCCTTTTTGGTTTACTTGTTCTTCTGGTTCCTTTTGCTTGGACGCGGGCAGTCGCACTTTTTTGGATCCCATTATTGTCTGTAGCTGTGAAATCACAGACAGTGGTAGATGATGATTGTCTGTATGCTGTGAAATCACAGACAGTGGTAGATGATGATTGTCTGTATGCTGTGAAATCACAGACAGTATTGTGGTGTTACATGTAGAGCTGATTGTGGTTCCCGATTTACGTTCGGTCCATGGGGAAGAGAATGCAGTGACTGTGGGAATGATTAGACTAACGGTGAGTATGTATGCTTTTAGTAGTATCATTATACACATACACACGCACACCCCTCTCCCCCTACACACACACACACACACACACACACACGCACGCGCACGCACACATGCTGACATATACAACACACACACACACACACACGCACACACACACACACACACACACACACAACACTCTCTCTCTCTCTCTCTCTCACTCACACACACATTCACACACACATACATACAAACATATACAATACACACACACAGAAACACACAAACACACATACACAAACAGTCTGTCTGTCTGTCTGTCTGTCTATCTGTCTATCTATCTGTCTATCTATCTATCTATCTATCTGTCTATTCATATATTCGTTTATGATTTATTTTTTCATTCATTTATTTAGTTATCCAATCTATCTATCTATTATCTATATCTTTCTATCTATCTATCATCTATCTATCATCATCTATCTATCTATCTATCTATCTATCCATCCATCTATCATATCTATCCATCATTCATCATCTGTTCATAAGTAGTTACATAATATTTATTAATTCATACATTTATTTAGTTATCCAATCTTTCATCTTGTCGGTGGGGGGGAGTCGATGATCAACAACATGCTGGAATGACTTGAAGGTCTGTGCAC
>CM060306.1:124086457-124088957 GCA_030674185.1 Monoplex corrugatus | reverse complement strand
GAAACAGAGACAGAGACAGAAAAATCGAAGCAGAGACAAATACAGAGACACAGATAGAGAGACAAAGAAAGGTAGAGAAACAGAGACAGAGAGACAGAGAGAGACAGAGAGAGAAAGCACAACAACAACAACAAAAACAAAAAAACGAGAATAGTACAAACGAAACTGCCGAGCTGCAATGATCCCTGAAAGTATATTTGAAAGCTTGTTTTAAAAGATTTTTACTTGCTAGTCCTCCTATACATTCCTCGAACGAACGAACGAACGAACGAACGAACGAACGAACGAACATATGTAGCCTTTTTGTTCCTATATTTACATCTGTAATCGTAAATCTGTAAGCGTTTGATATGAATTCCACTTTTAGTTGAATGAATTGGATAACATTTCTGAAAAAAAATGATAGATTTGTTTGTTTGTTTGTTTGTTCGTTCGTTTGTTTGTTTGTTTGTTCGTTTGTTTGTTTGTTTGTTCAAGAAACGTATGTCTGGTTTAAGTTAGTGTGTTCTTTATCTGTCGACAGAGTGTATAGCAAATAGGATAATTTTGTCAGACGCCTCGTCTGTTTAAGTATGTTGATCTGTTCCACATAAAACAATTCTTTGTAAAATGATAGTAGTTCTTATTGTTCACATTTGTATCTAGAGAGCAGTAGTTCTTATTGTTCACATTTGTATCTAGAGAGCAGTAGTTCTTATTGTTCACATTTGTATCTAGAGAGCAGTAGTTCTTATTGTTCACATTTGTATCTAGAGAGCAGTAGTTCTTATTGTTCACATTTGTATCTAGAGAGCAGTAGTTCTTATTGTTCACATTTGTATCTAGAGAGCAGTAGTTCTTATTGTTCACATTTGTATCTAGAGAGCAGTAGTTCTTATTGTTCACATTTGTATCTAGAGAGCAGTAGTTCTTATTGTTCACATTTGTATCTAGAGAGCAGTGGTTCTCAGTGTTCACATTTGTATCTAGACAGCAGTGGTTCTCAGTGTTCACATTTGTATCTAGACAACAGGGGTTCTCAGAGTTCACGTTTGTATCTAGACAGCAGTGGTTCTCAGAGTTCACATTTGTATCTAGACAGCAGTGGTTCTCAGAGTTCACATTTGTATCTAGACAGCAGTGGTTCTCAGAGTTCACGTTTGTATCTAGACAGCAGTGGTTCTCAGAGTTCACATTTGTATCTAGACAGCAGTGGTTCTCAGAGTTCACGTTTGTATCTAGACAGCAGTGGTTCTCAGAGTTCACGTTTGTATCTAGACAGCAGTGGTTCTCAGAGTTCACATTTGTATCTAGACAGCAGTGGTTCTCAGAGTTCACATTTGTATCTAGACAGCAGTAGTTCTTATTGTTCACATTTGTATCTAGACAGCAGTGGTTCTCAGAGTTCACATTTGTATCTAGACAGCAGTGGTTCTCAGAGTTCACGTTTGTATCTAGACAGCAGTGGTTCTCAGAGTTCACATTTGTATCTAGACAGCAGTGGTTCTCAGAGTTCACATTTGTATCTAGACAGCAGTGGTTCTTCAGTGTTCATGTAATTGTCTAGCGAGCAGTGTTTCTATGAGTTCACGTTTTTTGCCTTACAGCACTCTCTAAGTCCATCAGTAATCACCGGGAACTTTGATATTGTCATAAACAGCTTTTTGGTGTTGTTTTTGGTTTCGTTGTGTAAAAAGTAATTGCTGTTTACAATGCCCATGGTAGTGATGTCAATATTTCATAGCTCTTGTTGACTCCCCAGTTCAAGACCTTACGGTTTTTGCGCAGGCTCGAGGAGTTTGGCAGATAATTGCTGGCAGATGGATAAATTGATACAGAATTGTCAGAGTACGAAACCTGTCCTGAACAACCTATAAACCCCATAACCTAATTGACCACCGCCGTACAATGCCAACATAAGCCTTTGGACAAACAGCACGGATACTTATTCCTGGACTGCTCTCAGGACTTGCATTCCTGGGCTGGAGTTTAAACCTTTGACTCCCAGTTAATTCCTTACACTTTAAACCTTTCACTCCTGCGCTCTATCCACCAACTGCAAAAACTTGACCCTTTGACTCCCTCGCCCTATCCACCAGCATTCTGCATTGCCAACCATGCAAGCAAAGCAAAAAGTTAACCCTTTGACTCCCTCACCCTATCCACCAGCATCCTGCATTGCCAACCGTGCAAGCGAAGCAAAAACTTAACCCTTTGACTCCCTCACCGTATCCACCAGCTTCCTGCGTTGCCAACCGTGAAAGCAAAGCAAAAACTTAACCCTTTGACTCCCTCACCCTATCCACCAGCTTCCTGCAGGATCTCTCATGATTATGTAGCAGACGCCTTGAGCTAGTGCAAAAACCTAAGGCCTTGAAATGGGGATGCGCCGTAAGAGGAAGGAGTGGGAGAGGGCCTTTGAAACCGCAGTGTTATAGTGTTTATGTCTCGTTTCGTATCTCACCACTGTTTGCTGACAATCAGTATTTTCCCAAGACCCTAATGCTCTACGGTGTTTGAG
>CM060306.1:124076457-124081457 GCA_030674185.1 Monoplex corrugatus | reverse complement strand
AAACAAAACAAAAGAAAACAAATCTACCATGAAAACAAAACATAACTATTGCGGCTGCTTCGAGTCAGTTATGCTTAAAACATCACTGAAGTGAAAAAACAAGACAAAAACAGAGGAAAGATCCAAGGGTTATGGCTGAACGTATTTTTTGTGGCACAAAGCCACCGATCAGTCGAGAGTGTGGAACCTTGTCCCCCATAATTATATGTTTTGGGTCAAGGCTGGACGCTGCGTCAGACCAGTAGTTATGGCAGGGGGGGGGGGGGGGAGGGAGGGAGGGTGGTACGGAATGGGTGTTGAGGGGGTGGGAGAGGGGTGTCAAGGCAGACGACAATACTGGGCATGTCTGAGCGTGTCAAACCCTCTTACCCGAAGTACAAAATACCAACATGACAGTTTTTCACTAGCTGTGGAAAACGGGCCAGATCCGTTTTCTTCTTCTTCTTCTCACCTTTTTCTTTTTTTTTTCTTTTTTTTTCTTTTTTTTTTTCATGCTATGGTAGACCTCCTCTCTTTTTTTTTTTTTCATGCTAATGGTAGACCTCCTCTCTCTTTTTTTTTTTCATGCTAATGGTAGACCTCCTCTCTCTTTTTTTTTTTTTCATGCTAATGGTAGACCTCCTCTCTCTTTTTTTTTTTTTCATGCTAATGGTAGACCTCCTCTCTCTTTTTTTTTTTTTCATGCTAATGGTAGACCTCCTCTCTCTTTTTTTTTTTTTCATGCTAATGGTAGACCTCTCTCTCTTTTTTTTTTTTCATGCTAATGGTAGACCTCCTCTCTCTTTTTTTTTTTTTCATGCTAATGGTAGACCTCCTCCGGTGAGCTTGCTTTGTGAACCGGTACGATACTCATTATGCTGTCTCTGTTTCTATCTCTCTGTCTATCACTCTATCGTTCCTTTTCTCACACTGGACGGAGCAGCAGGGCAGTTTCAGTCTTTATCTAGTGATCTTTTTTTCTGGTGTTTGTTTGTTTGTTTGTTTGTTTGTTTGTGATCTTACGCTCGACAAAAGCCAGTTGGTCGAAAATTTGCGCCTGTCTTGTCTGGTTGTATTAAAGACGCAGTCTTGTTCTTTTATCGTGTTTTTTTTCTTCTTCCTATCTTTCTGTCTGTCTGCTTGTCTGTCTGTATGTCTGTCTGACTTTGAGTCCTCGAGGCAAAGCAATGCGCGTGGCTTGTCGGACCGGCAAAGGAATGCCCAGGAACTATAAGCTTGGCAAAGCCGTGTACAATATATGTAGATAGATAGCCTGACAAAACTCTGTACAATAACCATACAGTAGTACAAAGCTCTGTACAATAACCATACCATGTCATACAAAGCTCTGTACAATAACCATACAGTTGTACAAAGTTCTGTACAATAACTAGACAGTCATACAAAGCTCTGTACAATAACTAGACAGTCGTACAAAGCTCTGTACAATAACCATACAGTTGTACAAAGCTCTGTACAATAACCATACAGTCATACAAAGCTCTGTACAATAACCATACAGTCATACAAAGCTCTGTACAATAACCATACAGTCATACAAAACTCTGTACAATACCTACATACAGCTGTACAACAAATAGCTCTGTACAATAACCATACAGTCATACAAAGCTCTGTACAATAACTAGACAGTCATACAAAGCTCTGTACAATAACTAGACAGTCATACAAAGCTCTGTACAATAACCATACAGTCGTACAAAGCTCTGTACAATAACCATACAGTCATTACAAAGCTCTGTACAATAACCATAACAGTCATACAAAGCTCTGTGCAATAACCATACAGTTGTACAAAGTTCTGTACAATAACTAGACAGTCATACAAAGCTCTGTACAATAACTAGCAGTCATACAAAGCTCTGTACAATAACCATACAGTTGTACAAAGCTCTGTACAATAACCATACAGTCATACAAATTCTGTACAATAACCATACAGTCATACAAAGCTCTGTACAATAACCATACAGTCATACAAAGCTCTGTACAATAACCTAGCAGTCATACAAAGCTCTGTACAATAACCATACAGTCGTACAAAGCTCTGTACAATAACCATACAGTCATACAAAGCTCTGTACAATAACCATACAGTCATACAAAGCTCTGTACAATAACTAAACAGTCATACAAAGCTCTGTACAATAACCATACAGTCATACAAGCTCTGTACAATAACCATACAGTCATACAAAGCTCTGTACAATAATTAGACAGTTATACAAAGCTCTGTACAATAACCATACAGTCATGCATAGCTCTGTACAATAACTAGACAGTCATACAAAGCTCTGTACAATAACCATACAGTCATACAAGCTCTGTACAATAACTAGACAGTCATACAAAGCTCTGTACAATAACCATACAGTCATACAAAACTCTGTACATAACCATACAGTCATACAAAGCTCTGTACAATAACCATACAGTCGTACAAAACTCTGTACAATAACCATACAGTCATACAAAGCTCTGTACAATAACTAGAAGTCATACAAAGCTCTGTACAATAACTAGACAGTCATACAAAGCTCTGTACAATAACTATACACAGTCATACAAAGCTCTGTACAATAACTAGACAGTCATACAAAGCTCTGTACAATAACCATACAGTCATACAAAGCTCTGTACAATAACCATACAGTCATACAAAACTCTGTACAGTAACCATACAGTCATACAAAGTTCTGTACAATAACCATACAGTCGTACAAACTCTGTACAATAACCATACCGTCATACAAAGCTCTGTACAATACCTAGATAGTCATACAAAGCTCTGTACAATAACTAGACAGTCATACAAAGCTCTGTACAATAACTAGACAGTCATACAAAGCTCTGTACAATAACCATACAGTCATACAAAGCTCTGTACAATAACCATACAGTCATACAAAGCTCTGTACAATAACTAGACAGGCGTACAAAACTCTATACAATAACCATACAGTTGTACATAACCAACACTCATACAAAGCTCTGTACAGTAACCATACGTCATACAAAGCTCTGTCAATAACTATACAATCATACAAAGCTCTGTACAATAACCATACAGTCATACAAAGCTCTGTACAATAACCATACAGTCGTACAAACCTCTGTACAATAACCATGCAGTCGTACAAACCTCTGTACAATAACTAGACAGTCATACAAAGCTCTGTACAATAACCATACAGTAGTACAAAGCTCTGTACAATAACTAGACAGTCATACAAAGCTCTGTACAATAACCATACAGTCATACAAAGCTCTGTACAATAACCATACAGTCATACAAAGCTCTGTACAATAACCATACAGTCATACAAAGCTCTGTACAATAACCATACAGTCATACAAAGCTCTGTACAATAAGTAGACAGTCACACATAGCTCTGTACAATAACCATACAGTCATACAAAGCTCTGTACAATAACCATACAGTCATACAAAGCTCTGTACAATAACCATACAGTCATACAAAGCTCTGTACAATAACCATACAGTCGTACAAAGCTCTGTACAATAACCATACAGTCGTACAAAACTTTGTGTATGTGTACGTGTATGCGTGTGCGTATGTGCTTTATGTGCGTGTGTGCGTATGTATGTATGTATGTACGTATGTATGTATGTACATGTATGTATGTACGTACGTACGTATGTATGTATGTATGTATGTATGTATGTATGTTTGTATGTATGTATATATGTATGTACGTACGTACGTACGTGTGTATGTATGTATGTATGTAAGTATGCTTGCATGTACGTGTGTATGTTTGCATGTATTTGAGGAGAAGACTGCACGTCCTTTCAACACTTTGAAAATTCTGTGTACTGCTTAATCGTACAGACAACTACAAGGGTTCCATCAAAGATGTCCGTACAAGTTCTGCAACACCACAGAGCATGATGGAGTATCCAACTTTCAGGTTCTGAACAAGTGTGGTTTTACATGCATACCGTATTTACTCATTAAATGCCGGCTTTATTGGGCAGGACACGTTATGTGTTAACAAGATTTTCTCAGCTTTATTTAGATGGATGAACCTTTACCAGCCTCCCCCCCCCCCTCCCCTCGTGGGGATGCCGCGGGCTTTTTCAGTATAAATAGTATCCCCACCTTCTGGAAATTCTGTGCTTGAAATTTCCTATTTTCTGTCACTCTCTTTCTTTCTGCCTTGTTCCTTTGCTTTCTGTCGTTTCTTCCCATCGATTTATGCCTTGCTGGTCCATCCACCTGTATGTGTTCAATAAAGTCTTGTGTACTTTCTCATAGGATTATAATTGGGTACATGTATTAAGTGCATTTTTGGTTCTAGGGAAATGAGATGGGCTGAAGCAATTTTTAATGATTTAGTCCTGTTCTTATATATGTTTTAGTGTCCTTGGTTATGTTTAAATTTGTAGTCAGGTATGTTTTTTAAATCCCCTGAGCGATAAATTGCACGGAGTGGTCAACGCCGGGGGCATCTCCTAAATTATGCGTATGAGTGCATTGATATGTGTACTTAATTTTCTTTTCCTGTTTTATTTTTTTTCCTCTCGAAGTATTGTGTATGTTTTAAAATGTTTGCCACCCTGGTGTGGTTCTACGCGCTCGACTGGGCTTTGGACAGAAACAGCAATAATAGTGTTGAAGTATTATGTCTTGAAATGGTTACAGCCCGGTATGACTCTACGCAGTCGGCTGAGCTTTAAGCAACAATAACAAATAACAGGATCTTTACCAATTTTTAAATGAAATGTGTGGAGCCTTGAAGAATCGAGAATGCGTAAGTTTGGAGGGCAAAGTAACAAAGTCAAGGTCACTCTGACCAAACAAGTGTCTACAATTATCAAGAACACACACACACACACACACACACACACACACACACACACACACACACACACACACACACACACACACACACACACACACAATATATATATATATGTACATATATATGTATATACATATATATGTGCGTATGTATACATATATATGTATATGTAT
>CM060306.1:124066457-124068957 GCA_030674185.1 Monoplex corrugatus | reverse complement strand
GAGAATAAGTTGGAACCAGACCTATATGGGTGTATTGATAAGCCTCCATTCATGTGTTGATAACACCCTTGTATGTACCAGCGTGTATTATGTTGCATGCGTAATACTATGTAGGGGGTGGGGTGGAGGATCTTTTTTTTTCGTGACAAAAGCGGCCATGATAGATCCTGTTCAAACTAGCATAGAATCGTAAACCTGGGAATTTTCGTAACATTTCGTTGATTTCCGTTGGTTTTTGCCCACGAAGGGAATGAACACGGCATGTCCGATCAAATGTTTCGTTGATTTCCGTTGGTTTCCGCCCACGAAGAGAATGAACACGGCATGTCCGATTACTTCCGATGTGCTCCGGAAAATCACGAAGACAGTGGTCGTGGTCACGTGATGCTACTTCGTAAGATTTCGTTGTCTAAACGGAAGAACAGACCAAAAGAGGGGAATGAACGGTGGTTACAATGTCTGTTGAGGGTTTCACGGTGTATTTGTGAGTGGAAAGCTTATGTTGTGATGTGTTTATCCGAGGACCAAGATGTTTATAACACGAAGGTCGAACCAGTTGTTTTTATTTCATATGTCAATGTTGTTGTTTGTGTGTCATCATGGACGTTTTTGTACTCTAAACGTTTATTATAATCATTATCATGAATCGATTTGGTTGGTTGGTTGGCAGGTTGTTGGTTAGGTTTGTATTTGTTTGTTTGTTTGTTTGTTTGTTTGTTTGTTTTTGTTGTTTTTTTGGTAGCGCTATTCTCCAGACAAAGTTAGGCTCATAGTTAATTACACATGATCAGAGTTTTACTGGAGCACAGAAAACTCAAATTTGTCAGGCGAGCTGACCGCAGTCCATTGTGTCGATTCACAGTCTGCATCTTTGATGGACATGGATGCTGGGACTTGTACAATGTGAGACATAACCACTATACGGCGGACTCCTTAAAGAACCTCTGCAGAGACATCCATCCTGATGCAATTTTCCATTTTTTACAAGAGATCAATAGATTTCACCTGATGTAATTTTACGTCTGAGTATGTTTTTTTTCTTCTGTAATTGCATTTTAGACTTGCAAGGTTAACGGTGAGCATGTTGGTTTTTTTTTTACTGATATCTTTTATATTAACCTACACGGCGGGCTCCTTAAAGAAACTCTTCAGAGACGTCCCTCCTGATGCAATTTTCCAGTTTTTACAAGAGATCAATAGATTTCACCCGATATGATTTGATGTCTGTGTTTTAAACGTGTAAGGTTAGCATGGCTTTTAACTGTTGCCTTTTATCTAAGTCTGGTTGTCGTTTTTGACGTGGTGTTAACCCTGATATGACTCCGCTATAAGCGATATGAACCTGAACTTTGCTGGGCACGCACGCTGGGTGTTTTAGTGTTTCCCTAAGCCAGCTACTGGCATGGAAGTACACGATCTTTAACATGCATATTTCATATTCTGTATGACATAAACACGATGGGGGTCAAGGTATCGGCAGGTTTGTATACATGGTGACCTGGGAAATCGGAAAAAATCTCCACCCTTTACTTTGGCAGATTTGGGTGGAGCGTGTATGGAGTTTTCCCAGTGCATTGAATCCCTCTTGAACAAATTCCAAACTCCAAAATTTGTATTTTAAAAACCAGGCGGTTTTTAAACCCAGGACCTTCCAATTGGAAATTTGTCATTTTACCACTTCACTACCAAGCCTGTTAATAGGATATCTGCTGCCACTGTGCAATGAATATGTAGACGAGTGTATACAGTGCAAAACTGATGTGGAACCCGCACACCTTTAAAGAGAAATGGCTGCCATGTTTACCTTTAAATAACAACTGAGGCTTGATTCTGTCGAATCGGATCGTAATACTAATGTTTTCAATGTATGTGATGGAATGTGATAGTGAGTCTTGATTCTTTAACAATTAATCTGTGTATGTTGACAAATTGGTTGTTTGTTGTTCTTGTTCTTCTTTTGTTCTTGTTCTTTTTGTTCTTCTTGTTCGTGTTCTTGTTCTTTTTGTTCTTCTTGTTCTTGTTCTTCTTCCCCTCCTCCTCTTCCTCCTTCTCCTCCTCTTCTTCTTCTCTCCTCCTCCTTCCTCTTTTTCGTCTTCTTTCTTCTTGCCATTGATGTTATATTTGTGATTGTTGATGATTACGTAGATGTACTGATAGCTGTATTTTAAATATGTGAATACTTTGCATGATTTCAATTTTTTCTTATGATTACGATTACGCTTTGCTTTTTTGTAATGCATTTGTTTGTATTACTTATAAAAAAAACTGAAGAAAAAGAAGTTTGAAAGAAACATAATGTAGATGAGTGTCCATGAATGTGTTTAAATGTAAAGTTGATACGTTTGTTCTAATCATCTGCTTCGTTTTATACACTAACATGTAATACAGTGGTAATATGATATACATGAGCGTGAACTGTTTCAGTCACCTATTTTTGTCATGTGAGTTTGTTTGTTCGTTTGTTTGTTTTGATCTTTCTTTTTCTGTTCTCCTTCATTCT
>CM060306.1:124053957-124063957 GCA_030674185.1 Monoplex corrugatus | reverse complement strand
AAAAGTCAAAACACCCCAGATAGACCCTCAGTCACCTTTTCAGCTCCTAGTGCTGTTCGACTGACCGCGAGTTAAGACTGATTTCGTTGTGGGAGGTCACAAATATGAAACTGCATGTATCGTTGTGAAACAGCGCAGCAGTGGTGATGGTGTTGCTGGCTGTGACTGTGTTCCTGGTGAAAGAACCACACCTGGCAGTGTCACTGTCTTCCTCCCTCACCTCACCTGCCCTCTCACACCAAGTCTTCAACAATGTATCCTTCCATCCTTGGGACTCACACCACATGAAGGACACGCCCCATGCTGTACCCCTCAAGCCTGAAAAGGGGGACGTTCCTCCTTACCCGATTCCTGATGATCTGAGGGAGAGAGCAATGTCGGGACGACAGAGAAGAACAGGTCTGCTGGCTATATAAGCGACATTAGCACTTCAATTTTTTAGACTAGCAGCAGTTAATATTACTTCTTCACATTTTAAGATAAGCAGCTGTCAACGTTAACACTTCACATTCTGAGTCACACATCCATTAAATTAATTCTCCGCATTTTGAGATTAGCAGCAATTAACATTAGTACCTAACATTTTGCGACAAGCAGCATTAATTAAGCAGCATATTAATACTTCACATTTCGAGATTGTAGCAGTTAACATACTAGCAGCAATCAAGTTTTATACTTCACATTTTTGAGATTAGGAGTAGATACATTATAGCTTTACATTTTGAGACTAGCAGCAGTTAACATCACTGCTTTACATTTTGAGATAAGCATCAATTGATATCAATACTTCTCATTTTGAAACTGGAGCAGTTAACATTAACACTTCACAATTTGAGACTAGCAGCAATTAAGTTTTTTACTTCATATTTTGAAACTAGCAGCAGTTAACATCAGTACCTCATGTTTTGAGATCAGAGCAGTTCACATTAATACTTCACTCTTTGCAACTAGCAGTTAACATTCCTGTTGCACAGTTTGAAATAACAATTGACATTGACACTTCATAGCTTGAACAATCAATTGACATTTCGTACTTTAAACCAGCAGTTAACATTAATACCAACAATTTAAACCAGCAGTTAACATTAATACATTTACACTCTGACACTGGCAGTTGACATTGATATTACGTAGCTTAAACTAGCAACGAACATTGTTGTTTCATACTTTCAGATAAAAGTTGATATTTAGACTACTTAACTTGAACTGACAACGAACATTGTTGTTTCATACTTTGCAGATAAATGTTGATATTTAGACTACTTAACTTGAACTAGCAACGAACATTGTTGTTTCATACTTTGCAGATAAAAGTTGATATTTAGACTACTTAACTTGAACTAGCAACGAGCATTGTTGTTTCATACTTTGCAGATAAAAGTTGATATTTAGACTACTTAACTTGAACTAGCAACGAAGATTGTTATTTCATACTTTGCAGATAAAAGTTGATATTTAGACTACTTAACTTGAACTAGCAACGAACATTGTTATTTCATACTTTGCAGATAGAAGTTGACATTAATACTACATAGCTTAATTTAGCAACGAACATTGTTATTTCATATTTTATAGATAAAAGTTGACATTTAGACTACTTAACTTGAACTAGCAACGAAGATTGTTATTTCATACTTTACAGATAGATGTTGACATTCATGTTGCATAGCTTGAACTACCAATGAACATCGATACTTCACATTTTGAAACTGGCAATTGACATTAATACTACATAGCTTGAATCAGTCAGTAACTGACATTAATATCCCATACGTCAAAACTAGAAGTCGACATTATTTCATGTTTTGAAAATAACAACTGACAGTGACTTCATGTCATGAACTTTTCATTGCCATGATACGTTTTAGTTTGAACTAGCAAATGATATGTACACTTCATAATTTGAAAATAGCAATTGATATGAATACATTATACTTTGAAACTAGCAGTTAACCTAGCAGTTAACATGCACACTTTATACTTTAAATCTAGTGATCAATATTAACACCTTATACTTTGAAAGTAGCGATTGATATTAATACTTCATAGTTTGAAAGTTAATACTTAAAGAAACAGTGATTGGAATGTTATTTCATAATTTGAACTAGAGTTCAATTTAAAAGTTAATAATTTGAAATAGCAAAAATGTACAATAATACTTTATAAGTTATGATTTGAACTAGTAATTGACATTAATACTTTCCACCTAAAAGCTAGCAATTGACATTACTGCTTCATGGTGTGAACAAGGAATTGAAATTAATGTTTCAACGTTTGAACTAAATTTGAGATTAACGCTTCATGATTTGAACAACAGACTGGAATTAATGCTTCATTGCTGTCTTCTTGTTTAACATAGTCCTCTGTTTACCCAGAAAAATAGATTTTGTTATACAATATTCAGGGACAACTCCTTTTCTTGCCATAGGATCTTTAACGTGCGTTGAATGCGTGCTGCACACGGGACCTAGCTTTGTCATATCACCCAAAAGACTAGCACCCAGACCACTAACTAAGATCTAGATCAGCATGGAGAACAGTTGGTGTGCTATTCATAATTTAAGCCTGTCTTTCTGACGTTCTAAGCAGATCCTGTAATCTTCCATTTCACATACTGCAGTTATTCTTCTTCTTCTTATGAATTATTATTATGTTATCATTATCATTACTATTATTGTCATTATTATTATTATTGTTATTATGATTATTGTCATTATTATTATTATTATTATCATTATTATCATTATAAATAGTAATAGAATGGAGAATAGTCTGAATGGAGGCAAGCTATTTGCAAGGGAACAGGAGCTTATGAAAATAAAAGACAAAGCAACCAAGTGAAAAAGCGTGCAGCAATAAAGGCCAAAACCAACACTGCAGAGCGTTCCACTGAGTGTCCAGTGTGCGGCCATCTGTGTGCATCAGACTTTGGCCTGAAATCCCACATAGAGGGTACATCAAAACGTGCTAGGTTGGCCTTTATCGACCACAATAGTCGACCATATATATAGTAATAGAATAGAATAGTAGTAGTAATAGTATCGTAGTAGTATGTAGTATCAATGATAGTAGTAGCAGAGTAGTAGTAGTAGTAGCAGCAGTAGTTTTAATATTTTTTCAATATCATCATTATATCTATTATTATCATGAAGATGAAGATGATGATGATGATGATTATTGTCAAGGAAGAAGAGAAGGAAGACAAGATCCGTCTCTTTCTCAAGAGGACGTCCTTCGCGTGATGGCTGGACAATCTGTGGAAGACACGGCTGATGAGCACGCTATGGAACACACAGGTTTGTTTGTCCCAGTGGGTGGGTGTGGATGTGATGGTGTTGGTGGGTGTGCTGAGGTACTGATGGTGGGTTGGCTGATATTTTTAATACATCCGATATCTCGAGTTCATTCCCAACCTACAACATCAAAAACTGGTCTGTTTGCCGCCCATCTTAACGTTTCCATCATTCTGCTGGTGCCAGCGTAGTGTTTCATAGGTCCCTCCACACCCACTCTCCATTTCAAGACCTTACCAGAGCACAGGGCTTTGTGCAGGCTCAAGGAGTCTGCCAGATAACTGCTGGCAGATTTGGGTGGAGCGCATATGGAATTGTCCGAGTGTGATGAACCTTTTTTGAACAAATTCCGAACTACAGACTCCAGACGTGTGATGATGGGAGCGGTGGTAATGGTGGAGCCGGAGTATTGGTGATGGTAGTAGTGTAGTCGGTGTGGTGGTGAGTGTGGCAGGGTCTTGGTGCTGATAGAGTTTATCTGTATGTGAGTGCGGACCTCAGGAGCCGCATGCATAGTGTTCTTTCTTTCTTTGTTTGTTTTTTGTTGTTGTTGTTGTTGTTGTTGTTGCTTTGTTTTGGGTTTTTTGTGTGTGTGCTTCTTTTTGCTTGTTTTCTTTGTTTGTTTGTTTGTGTTTGTGTTTGTTTCTTTGTGTTTGTTTCTTTGTGTTTCTTGGTGTTTGTGTTTTGGTTTGTTTGTGTTTTGGTTTGTTTGTGTTTGTTTCTTTGTGTTTGTTTCTTGGTTGGTTGGTTGGTTGGTTGGTTGGTTTCTTTGTTTGTTTGTTTGTTTGTTTACAGAAGGTTTGTTTATTTGTTTGTTTTCAGACACATTTGCTTGTTTCTTTGTTTGTTTTCCGATATATTGTCTTTCTTCTTGTTTTGTGTATACAGAGCTGTCGCCACAGAAGCAAGCCAGCGAGTTATGGCGCCTGATTCTGCCTCCCAAACAAAGGGTGACAGCGACGAGGGAACGGGTCAGGTGGTCCCCTTCGTCCTCTTCGTCCTCTGCTTGTGTCCCCAAACATCACATTTTCTTCGGCAAGGTTTGGTCTGTTCAACCATTTCACTCCCTTATCCTGTCCACCAGCTTATTACAATACTCCCTGACACTGTCCACCATCTTTTTTCAATGCTGTCAGTCCCTTATCCTGTCCATCAGCTTGTTTCAAGTCTGTCACTGCCCTACCCTGTCCAACAGCGTGTAATTCTGTATTCTCTCACTGTCCACAGCTCGTTTTAAGTCTTCGTTCCCTAATCCTATCTACCAGCTTGTAGTTCTGTGATGGTGGCTGTGGCAAAGTATTGGTGGTGGTAGTGCTTATTTTTATGAGTACAGACCTCATTTGCATGTATCCTGACCCTGTCCACCAGCTTTATTTTAATTAAATCACTCCCTCACACCTGTCCACCAGCTGTTTCAGTTATGTCATTCTCTCACCCTGTCCACCAGCTGTGTTTTAATTCTGTCACTCCCTCACTTTGTCCACCAGCTGTGTTTAATTATGTCACTCCCTCACCCTGTCCACCAGCTGTGTTTAAATTCTGTCACTCCCTCATCCTGTCCACCAGCTGTGTTTAATTATGTCACTCCCTCACCCTGTCCACCAGCTGTGTTTAATTATGTCACTCCCTCACCCTGTCCACCAGCTGTGTTTAATTATGTCACTCCCTCACTTTGTCCACCAGCTGTGTTTAATTATGTCACTCCCTCACCCTGTCCACCAGCTGTGTTTTAATTATGTCACTCCCTCACCCTGTCCACCAGCTGTGTTTTAATTGTCACTCCCTCACTTTGTCCACCAGCTGTGTTTAATTATGTCACTCCCTCACCCTGTCCACCAGCTGTGTTTAATTATGTCACTCCCTCACCCTGTCCACCAGCTGTGTTTAATTATGTCACTCCCTCACCCTGTCCACCAGCTGTGTTTAATTATGTCACTCCCTCACCCTGTCCACCAGCTGTGTTTAATTATGTCACTCCCTCACTTTGTCCACCAGCTGTGTTTAATTATGTCACTCCCTCACCCTGTCCACCAGCTGTGTTTAATTATGTCACTCCCTCACCCTGTCCACCAGCTGTGTTTAATTATGTCACTCCCTCACCCTGTCCACCAGCTGTGTTTAATTATGTCACTCCCTCACCCTGTCCACCAGCTGTGTTTAATTATGTCACTCCCTCACTTTGTCCACCAGCTGTGTTTAATTATGTCACTCCCTCACCCTGTCCACCAGCTGTGTTTAATTATGTCACTCCCTCACCCTGTCCACCAGCTGTGTTTTAATTATGTCACTCCCTCACCCTGTCTACCAGCTGTGTTTTAATTATGTCACTCCCTCACCCTGTCCACCAGCTGTGTTTTAATTATGTCACTCCCTCACCCTGTCCACCAGCTGTGTTTTAATTATGTCACTCCCTCACCCTGTCCACCAGCTGTGTTTTAATTATATCACTCCCTCACCCTGTCCACCAGCTGTGTTTTAATTATGTCACTGCCTCACCCTGTCCACCAGCTGTGTTTTAATTATGTCACTGCCTCTCCCTGTCCACCAGCTGTGTTTTAATTATGTCACTCCCTCACCCTGTCCACCAGCTGTGTTTTAATTATGTCACTCCCTCACCCTGTCCACCAGCTGTTTATAATTATGTCACTGCCTCACCCTGTCCACCAGCTGTGTTTTAATTATGTCACTCCCTCATCCTGTCCACCAGCTGTTATTATGTCACTGCCTCACCCTGCCCATCAGCTTTGTTTTAAATGTCACTCCCTCACCCTGTCCACCAGCTTTGGTTTAATTCTTTCACTCCGTCACCCTGTCTACCAGCTGTGTTTAAATTATGTCACTGCCTCACCCTGTCCACCTGCTTGTAGTTATTCTGTCACTCACTGCAGGAAGCTGGCAGACAGCGTGAGAGAGTGTAAAGGTTGAAACGAGGCAGGAAGCTGCTATCTGGGTGGCTGGTTAGTTCAGTGGATGGCTCAAGTTCAAGTTCATATTGCTTATAGCCCAGCCGACTTCTACAGCCACATCAGGGCTAGAATGGATGGTTGGATGTTTGGATGGATAGTCTGTTGGTCATTTTGTTGGTTGGATGAATGGTTGGATGATTAGTTGACTTCACCGCGGTGGACAAGAGGGGTGTCCTGCGGCAATTATTGCATATATTTTTATCACCCTTTCTCTTGTAACTGTGGATGTACGGCAATTATTGCATCAACTCTTATCATCGTTTCTCTTGTAAATGTGGATGTACGGCAATTATTGCATCAACTCTTATCATCGTTTCTCTTGTAAATGTGGATGTACGGCAATTATTGCATCAACTCTTATCATCGTTTCTCTTGTAAATGTGGATGTACGGCAATTATTGCATCAACTCTTATCATCGTTTCTCTTGTAAATGTGGATGTACGGCAATTATTGCATCAACTCTTATCATCGTTTCTCTTGTAAATGTGGATGTACGGCAATTATTGCATCAACTCTTATCATCGTTTCTCTTGTAACTGTGGATGTACGGCAATTATTGCATCAACTCTTATCATCGTTTCTCTTGTAAATGTGGATGTACGGCAATTATTGCATCAACTCTTATCATCGTTTCTCTTGTAACTGTGGATGTACGGCAATTATTGCATCAACTCTTATCATCGTTTCTCTTGTAACTGTGGATGTACGGCAATTATTGCATCAACTCTTATCATCGTTTCTCTTGTAAATGTGGATGTACGGCAATTATTGCATCAACTCTTATCATCGTTTCTCTTGTAAATGTGGATGTACGGCAATTATTGCATCAACTCTTATCATCGTTTCTCTTGTAAATGTGGATGTACGGCAATTATTGCATCAACTCTTATCATCGTTTCTCTTGTAAATGTGGATGTACGGCAATTATTGCATCAACTCTTATCATCGTTTCTCTTGTAAATGTGGATGTACGGCAATTATTGCATCAACTCTTATCATCGTTTCTCTTGTAACTGTGGATGTACGGCAATTATTGCATCAACTCTTATCATCGTTTCTCTTGTAAATGTGGATGTACGGCAATTATTGCATCAACTCTTATCATCGTTTCTCTTGTAACTGTGGATGTACGGCAATTATTGCATCAACTCTTATCATCGTTTCTCTTGTAACTGTGGATGTTTATAGTTTGATGAACTTGTGTAATGTAGACGGGTACACAGCTGTCATATTCTCCAAGATAATCTCAAGCCCAGTATCCTGCAAGTATCTACAGGAATACCATCAGCTCCTAAAGCTTTTGTCCAGGTGTGGTTTGCTTCACAATTTTGTTAACATCGGCACTGGAGTGTGGGTCTGCGGGAATTTCTTTAATTCCATTTGGGGGATTGTTGCAATTGCGTCCTCAGATACTGTCGACTCACCATTTAGTCATCATCATCATGTGCCCTGCAGCATGGCTTTGGCGATCATGGCCCTCCATATGCATCTATCCTTTGTCGCCGCAAGCACCCTCTCTGTCCTCAGCCACCCTGCAAGTCCGTCCAATATTTTCTCCTTGGGCCTACCTGGTGTAATCTTTCCCTCCAACTTTCCTGTGGTGACCAGGTGCTCTGATCCCCCTTTCCTCATAATGTTTTGTTAAAATGCTTTGTCCAGCGTTATCAGATGTCAGTTCTCTTTGTCTCTTTGTCGTCCCGCACCATTTAAAGCCCTGTCCAGAGCATATGATCTTGCACAGACACAAGGACTTTGTGAGATGATTACTTTGACTTATTCAAGTGCAATGACACTCTTGAGCAGACCTTAATTAACCTTTTGACTCCTGAAGCTTGTCCACCATCATCCTGCATTGCCAACCACGCAGGTGAAACAATAACTTAACCCTTTGATTCCCTCACCCTATCCACCACTTTCCTGCAGGAAGTTGGTGTATACGGTGAGGGAGTCAAAGGGTTATGTTTTTGCGGTTGGTGGATAGGTTGCAAGAGTCAAAGGGTTAAACACCAAACCAGCAAGCATTTTCTCCGACAGGCAGCACAGGTCAGACTGACACGCTGTCTTTAGCTTCCAAAAGCAATCAGACATTCAGTGGCGCAACTTCAACCTTCCAAGCTCGCCATGTCGTGAGGCTTCCTTTTTTAAAACGAGGCTGCACGTATTAAAGCGAGGCTGAAATGTTTGTCCAGCATGGCGGTTTCTTGTTGGTAAGGTCGGTGACGAGCGGTGGTCAGAGGATAGGTCAGTTCACCAACACACGTTGAAACCTGAGGCTTTGAGATTTTGACTTGCCTTTTCGCTCTCTCTTACTCTGTCTCTTTGTCTCTGTCTCTGTCTCTGTCTCTCTCTCTCTCTCTGTCTCTCTCTCTCTCTGTATCTCTCTCTCACTCGCTTGCTCGCTCTCTCTGTTTCTCTCTTGCTCTTTGTCTCTTTCTCTTTCTGTCTTTTCTCTGATTCCTTCTTTTCCTCTCTCTCTCTCTCTCTCCCTCTCTCTCTCTCTCTCACACATACACACACACACCTTTTTTTGTCTCTCTGTTTCTCTCTCTCTCTCCTACTGTCTCTCTCTTTTGTCTATTTGCTTGTCTGTCTGTCTGCCTCTCTGTCTATACCTCTTTATCTCTCTCTGTATCCTTCCCTCTCTCACTTATAATAATAATAATAATTACAATATTTATATAGCGCAAAATCTCGAAAAAAATCAAATCTAAGCGCTGAACATACACTTACGCACGCGCGCACACACACGCACACACACACTTACACATGGCCATAAATGGGGAAAAAGAATAAAAGCAATGGAAAATTATAGAGAGCATATTATATACAAATATATATTACAATGTGATTACCCTCCGAGTGGAGACAGGCTACAGAGGGGGGATGAGTGAGGTCAGGATTTTATGCAGAGGAGAAAAGGTGAGTTTTGAGAGCGGACTTGAAGGAGACAAAAGTAGGTTGCTGATGGACAGAGAGAGGAAGTTTGTTCCAGGAAAGTGGACCAGAAACAGAGAAGGCTCGTGGACCATAGGTATTGAGCTTGGTGCGTGAAAAGCGAAAAGTCAGAGGATCGGAGGCAGAGCGGAGGGTACGTGAGGGAACATAGATATCAAGTAGGCTTGACAGGTAATCGGGGGCTGCGTTATTGAGGCTTTTGTAGCACATGGTGTCTAGTTTGTATTGTATGCGCTTTGATACAGGGAGCCAGTGAAGTTGTGCCAGGAGAGGAGATATGTGGTCAGCTTTTTTCTTTTTGAGTACAAGGCGTGCAGCATTGTTTTGAATGCGCTGTAGGATGTGAATGGTGGAGGCAGGAAGACCAGACAGGAGTGAATTGCAATAGTCAATGCGAGACATTATGAAGGAGAGAACGAGTTTTGCAGTTGTTTCGACAGAGAGATACTTCCTGATCAAGCTTATACGATGGAGGTGATAGTAGCAAGATCTGGCAGTTTGAGAAACAAAGTTGTTCATGGAGAGGGTAGAGTCAATGCAGACACCAAGGTTTTTAGCTGAATCAGAAATTGGGACTGATGTGTTACATAATGGGAGAGAAAGAGGAGGCAGCTGAGAAAGTTTCTGACGGGTGCCAATGAGGATAGCTTCTGTTTTGTCGTCATTAAGCTGAAGTTTGTTTAACGTCATCCAGTTCTTAATGTCCGAGTAACACTCAGTGGTGCGAGTCAAGAGGCGCTGTATATTATCAGGTGAGTCACTGTCTTGACGTTGGGTGTCATCAG
>CM060306.1:124038957-124048957 GCA_030674185.1 Monoplex corrugatus | reverse complement strand
GAAATTTTATGATGTGTTTGTCTCATAGGTATATGACGTGAGAAATCTTTATGGTGTGTTTGTCTCATAGGTATATGACGTGAGAAATCTTTATGATGTGTTTGTCTCATAGGTATATGACGTGAGAAATCTTTAATGTGTTTATCTCATAGGTATATGACGTGAGAAATTTTATGATGTGTTTGTCTCATAGGTATATGACGTGAGAAATTTTATGATGTGTTTGTTCATAGGTATATGACGTGAGAAATCTTTATGTGTTTATCTCATAGGTATATGACGTGAGAAATCATATATAATAATAATTATTCAATAGTATATAGAAAACGTGACAAAATCATCTAAGGCTGTAAGGACCTCACAGGCACGCACGTGAAAACGACGCACAATACAGTGATACACACACACGAACAATGACAAAAATCCCATACGTTGTCTCATGGTATAAATGGGAGAAAGATTAAAGAATAAGCAAGATAAAAGACGTGGAAATCTTTATGATGTATTTATCTCATAGGTATATGACGTGAGAAATCTTTATGGGGTGTTTATCTCATAGGTATATGACGTGAGAAATCTTATGATGTGTTTTCTCATAGGTATATGACGTGAGAAATCTTTATGTGTATTTATCTCATAGGTATATGACGTGAGAAATCTTTATGATGTGTTTATCTCATAGGTATATGACGTGAGAAATCTTTATGTGTTTTGTCTCATAGGTATATGACGTGAGAAATCTTTATGATGTGTTTGTCTCATAGGTATATGACGTGAGAAATCTTGGATGTGTTTGTCTCATAGGTATATGAAGTGAGAAATCTTTGATGTTTTATCTCATAGGTATATGACGTGAGAAAATTACTTTATGTGTGTTATGTCTATGGTTGTGAGCGTGAGTGAAATCTTTTGTGTTTATTCATTGGTAGTTGGACGTGGAATTGCTGTTTGTGTAAAAGAAATGAGTGAGAAATCTTTTTGATGTGTTTGTTCTGGTGTGTGTGAGTGGATGTTTATGTGTTTATCTATAGGTATTTGAATTTACTAATCTGTATGATCGGGTTTTACACTCATAAGTGTATACTGACGATCGCAGAATTTATGTGTATTATTTATAGTTATGTATGTGATGATATCGTTATGTGTTTATTGCATATGTATATGTAGTGAGTAATACATTGTATGTATGATATAGTATGCGTGAGAAATCTTTATTTTGTTTATATCTTCATAATTATGACGTGAGAAGTGGGTTTGTGTTTGGCTGAGAGATGATCGTGAGAATCTTGAGTAGGTGTGTGTTACTAATATGGTATGTACCAAAAAATTCTTTTTGTAGTTTGATGTCCATAGTTATTTACAGAAAGCTGAGAAAACTCATATATGGTAGTGGTTGGTCTCAGGATGGCCTATTATGCTTTGAGCAGCTTAAGTTGTGTCATATCACCATATCATCATGCACGTGAGATGATGGAATTGTGTTAGCCATAGGACTATGGACTGAATGACTGAAATGTGTTTGATGTTGTATTTGTGTTCATAGGTTATACAGTGAGAAGTCTTAGATATGACTTGTTTGTCATAGGTTAATGAGGTGTGAATGGGTCATGATTGTTTTGTTAGACTAGTATATATTAAAATCGTTAGCGTGTGTCATAGGTATATGATGTGAGAAACCATGATCTACTTGTTTCATAAGTGTGCTTGTGTGTGTGTGTGTGTGTTTGTGTGAGTGTGTGAGTGTGCGTGTGTGCGTGTGTGCGTGTGTGCGTGTGTTTGTGTTTGTGTGTTTGTGTGTGCGTGCGTGTGTGCGTGTGTGTGTGTGAAAGAGAAAGAGAGAGAGAGAGAATGTGTGTGCGTGTGTGTGTGTGTGTGTGTGGTGTGTGTGGGGTGTGTGTGTGGTGTGTGTGTGTGTGTGTGTGTGTGTGTGTGTGTGTGTGTGTGTATGTTTGTGTCTATGTATGTGTTTTAATTGCACTATTGGCTTTTTATGATCGGGACATACTAATCTTACACATTCTGATAAAGTCGTAACTGCACCGATACGCATGTGTATGTATGTGTATGTATGTGTATGTATGTGTATGTATGTGTATGTATGTGTATGTATGTGTATGTATGTGCATGTATGTGTATGTATGTGTATGTATGTATACATTGTATGTATGAATATGTGTGCGTGTGTAATCTTATTTCATTGATTTTAATGAGCATCTTGTCTTGAGAATTTACGTGAGAGAGTGGGGTTTGGGGAGTGGGCTGGACGAGATGCCACATCATGTTCGAAGATGTGAGTGAGTGTGATGTGAGTGTGAACGGTGTGAATTGGATGTCACCAAACAAAATTCCTGTTCTTTCGTATTTGGCAATGACACATGAACCCAAGATTATTCCAGCAGAAGGCTGATAAAATACCGGTGTAACATATAGACTAGGTAAAACACAGTCTAGGTTGGGCCTCAGGACCTGGCCAGTTCATGGCTTTATGTGCAGGCTTAAAGGCTTGTGCCATGATCACCATACACATGGCACCTGTGACGTTAGTGCATATGGAATTTGTTCCGAGCAAGTAGACGTCATCTTGAGAAGCTGAAACTGAAACTGAAATGAAATGTCTTGTGTCTTGTATTTTGTGTTACAGGTGTAACAGGTGAGAAGTCTTCAAGATATACTTGTTTCATAGGTACTAAGGGTGGTGGATGGGGTCGGATGATTATCTTTTGTGTAGGGACTAGTTATATATTAACAATAACGATAGCGTCGTCAGCAACAGCACGACCATCACCTTTGTCATAACCCTCTTCCTCATCACCCTCTGCTACAGAAAAAGCAGCAAAAGCGTAGATGATAATAGATGGCGACGACAATGACGATGACCATGATGATGACGACGATGATGATGGGGATATGAAGGGGATGATCACCATTCCCATCATCCCGGTGATGATGGTGATGACGATGATGATGATGATGATGATGGTGATGGTGATGATGACGATGATGATGATGATGGTGATGGTGATAGTGACTATTTCATTTAATGAATAACCGTGTTATTGATTGATGGACGGATCGATCGACTGGTTGGTCGATCGATGGATCAAAGTTTCCATCGATTGATTGATCGAATGATTGCTGGACTGAATATTTATTTGCTCCTAACATAACTAAACACACTCACCCTCACACACACGTACACAGACACAGACACACACATACACACACACACGGACACAAACACAGAGAGACACATAGCCCTGATATGGCTCTAGTAGTCGGCTGGGCTATACGCAATAAGAATTGAACTGAGACAGACACATGCACGCTCAAGAGAGAGAGAGAAGGGGGGGGAGAGCTAGAAATAGAGATAGAGAGAGAGACAGAGAGAGAGACAGAGAGAGAGAGAGGGAGAGAGAGAAAGAGAGAGATAGAGATAGAGATAGAGATAGAGAGATAGAGAGACAGACAGAGAGAGATAGAGAGATAGAGAAATAGAGATAGAGAGAGACAGAGAGAGATAGAGAGAGAGAGGGAGAGAGAGAAAGAGAGAGATAGAGATAGAGAGATAGAGAGAGAGACAGAGAGAGAGAGATAGAGAGAGAGAGACAGAGATAGAGAGTGATAGAGAGCAAGCAAGCAAGCAAGCAAGCGAGAGAGAGAGAGAGGGAGAGAGAAACCTACAATGACATATTAAACAGAGCACAAAATCAAAACTGGGTTTTGGCATTTTTCAATTAACCCTTTGACTCCCGCACCCTATCCACCAACTGCAAAAACTTAACCTTTTGACGCCCTTACCCTATCCACCAGCTTCAAGCAGGAAACCGGTGAATAGAGTGTGGGAGTCAAAGGGTTAAGTTTTTGCGTTGCTAGCGTGGTTGCCAGTGCAGGATGCTGGTGGACAGGGTGCTGGAAGTCAAAGGGTTAACAAATCCGCACATAAAGATGACAGTTCCCCACTGACCGTCTGTGATCACTTCATCATCTAGTCCCCATACAGGCTAGAACTGCCGCCCTCCTGTCCGCCTGCTTGGGTTCAAGTCTTGGTTGAGGAAAAAAAAACTTGTGTGTGAAGTCCAAGATCGCCAATGCCATGAGGCAGGGCACATGATGATGATGGACTCCATTACTCCCAGCTGTGAATGACTGCCTGACCCTGTTGAGGTATTGAGTTGGGAGTCCCGTTCATGAGGGAATCTTCTCACTCAGACAATTCCATACGCGCTCCAACCCAAATCTACTAGACACTATCTGGCAAACTCTCGGAGTTTGCCTAAAACCTAATACTCTGGCAAAGTCTTCAAATGTAGAGAGGGAAGATGGACCTACGTAACATTAAGCTGACTCCACCAGAATGATGAAAGCATTAAGACAGGCGGCGAACAGGCCAGTTTTTGATATTGCCGGCTGGGACTGAACTCGAGGTATATTAAATTTTGAGTTCAACCCCAGCCCGCTGGTCATGTTAGTGTTTCCATCATCCTGGTGGTGTGAGCTTTGCTGGTCATGTTAGTGTTTCCATCATCCTGGTGGTGTCAGCTTTGCTGGTCATGTTAGTGTTCCCATCATTCTGGTGGTGTGAGCTTTGCTGGTCATGTTAGTGTTTCCATCATCCTGGTGGTGTCAGCTTTGCTGGTCATGTTAGTGTTTCCATCATCCTGGTGGTGTCAGATTTGCTGGTCATGTTAGTGTTCCCATCATTCTGGTGGTGTGAGCTTTGATGGTCATGTTAGTGTTCCCATCATTCTGGTGGTGTCAGCTTTGCTGGTCATGTTAGTGTTTCCATCATTCTGGTGGTGTCAGCTTTGCTGGTCATGTTAGTGTTTCCATCATTCTGGTGGTGTCAGCTTTGCTGGTCCTGTTAGTGTTTCCATCATTTTGGTGGTGTCAGCTTTGCTGGTCATGTTAAGTGTTCCCATCATTCTGGTGGTGTCAGCTTTGCTGGTCATGTTAGTGTTTCCATCATTCTGGTGGTGTCAGCTTTGCTGGTCATGTTAGTGTTTCCATCATTCTGGTGGTGTCAGCTTTGCTGGTCATGTTAGTGTTTCCATCATTCTGGTGGTGTCAGCTTTGCTGGTCATGTTAGTGTTTCCATCATCCTGGTGGTGTCAGCTTTGCTGGTCATGTTAAGTGTTTCCATCATTCTGGTGGTGTCAGCTTTGCTGGTCATGTTAGTGTTTTCATCATTCTGGTGGTGTCAGCTTTGCTGGTCATGTTAGTGTTTCCATCATTCTGGTGGTGTCAGCTTTGCTGGTCATGTTAGTGTTTCCACCATTCTGGTGGTGTCAGCTTTGCTGGTCATGTTTGTGTTTCCATCATCCTGGTGGTGT
The DNA here is from genome assembly GCA_030674185.1 of Monoplex corrugatus. Taxonomy (NCBI): domain Eukaryota; kingdom Metazoa; phylum Mollusca; class Gastropoda; order Littorinimorpha; family Ranellidae; genus Monoplex; species Monoplex corrugatus. Next base: position 124,043,627 of record CM060306.1, on the reverse strand, counting down.
CAGCTTTGTTGGTCATGTTTGTGTTTCCATCATCCTGGTGGTGTCAGCTTTGCTGGTCATGTTAGTGTTTTCATCATTCTGGTGGTGTCAGCTTTGCTGGTCATGTTAGTGTTCCCATCATTCTGGTGGTGTGAGCTTTGCTGGTCATGTTAGTGTTCCCATCATTCTGATGGTGTGAGCTTTGCTGGTCATGTTAGTGTTTTCATCATTCTGGTGGTGTGAGCTTTGCTGGTCATGTTAGTGTTTCCATCATTCTGGTGGTGTCAGCTTTGCTGGTCATGTTAGTGTTTCCATCATCCTGGTGGTGTCAGCTTTGCTGGTCATGTTAGTGTTCCCATCATTCTGGTGGTGTGAGCTTTGCTGGTCATGTTAGTGTTCCCATCATTCTGGTGGTGTCAGCTTTGCTGGTCATGTTAGTGTTTTCATCATTCTGGTGGTGTCAGCTTTGCTGGTCATGTTAGTGTTTCCATCATTCTGGTGGTGTGAGCTTTGCTGGTCATGTTAGTGTTTCCATCATCCTGGTGGTGTGAGCTTTGCTGGTCATGTTAGCGTTCCCATCATTCTGGTGGTGTGAGCTTTGCTGGTCATGTTAGTGTTCCCATCATTCTGGTGGTGTGAGCTTTGCTGGTCATGTTAGTGTTCCCATCATCCTGGTGGTGTGAGCTTTGCTGGTCATGTTAGTGTTCCCATCATTCTGGTGGTGTGAGCTTTGCTGGTCATGTTAGTGTTCCCATCATTCTGGTGGTGTCAGCTTTGCTGGTCATGTTAGTGTTTCCATCATTCTGGTGGTGTGAACTTTGAAACGCTAAGCTGACACCACCAGAATGATGGAAACACTAACCTGACCAGATGGCTGGGATTGAACTCCAGATATCGGATCCTGAGTCCCTGGCTCTATCAAAAGAACCAGTGAAGTGGCGTGACCACTGTGGCCCGCCTGAACATGGTGCTCTAACGTAACGACTGAGTAAATGGTTCTCTGCAGTGGACTCAAAATTTGATATACCTCGAGTTCAGTCCTGGCCCGCAATAATAAAAACTTTTTATTTCTGCCTTGTTCTTTTGCTTTCTATCATTTCTTCCTATCATTTTCTGCCTGGCTTGTCCACTCACCTGTATGCCTTCTATAACGCCTTACGTATTTTCTCTTAGGATTGATAACTGGGTACATTTTTAAGTACATATTTGGCTCTAGAGAAATGAGATATGCGGAAGAAATTGTAGGTAAATTGGGCCCGTTTTTATGTTTCAGTGTCCTTAGGTATGTTTAAATTTGTACTCAGGTATATTTTCTAAATCCCCTGTGCGATAAACTGGAACGGGCATCTCCTTAGATTAGGTGCGCGAATGGATTGATGTATGCATTTCATTTTCTTTTCATTCGGTTGGGCTTTACACAATAACAGTAACGTCATGAGTGATGTGAACTTGTCATGCCTTATCTTGTCTATCACCTTAGCCCACTGTAACTGATGGTAATTGATAATGGCTTACTCTGCGGCATTAATACTGGCCTGTTCGATGCCTATCGTAATGTTTCAGTCATTATGGTGATGTCAGCTTTCAGTTCCATAGGTCCCTTCTCCATCACCCTCACCCATTTCATGACCTTATCAGCGAACAGCGTTTTGCGCAGGCTTAAGGAGTCTGCCAGGTCATAGCTGGCAGATCTGGATGGAGCGCATACGGGACTGTCTGAGTGCGATTATTTCTTCGTGAAGAAATTCCACACAAACTACAGGGTATTTCTTGTGAGTCCATAAATTGTATGCACTTTGGGTAATAAATTGTATGCACTTTGGGTAATAAATTGTGGAGAAACTCATGGTGATGCCGTCCTTGCCTTGCGTGCGTGTGTGTGTGTGTGTGTGTGTGTGTGTGTGTGTGTGTGTGTGTGTGTGTGTGTGTGTGTGTGTGTGTGTGTGTGTGTGTGTGTTGTGTATGTGTGTGTGTGGCGTGTTTTGTTCCCAGTTTAAATTTCCATTCCAACCATCTTTTTCATATTAAAATATTACAGAAAATACCAGATTTTTCTGTGGTGATGCTGTCCTTGCCTTGCGTGCGTGTGTATGTGTATGTGTGTGTGTGTGTGTCTGTGTGTGTGTGTGTGTCTGTGTGTGTGTGCGTGTTGTGTGTGTGTGTGTGTGTATGTATGTATGTGTGTGTATGTATGTATGTGTGTGTATGTATGTATGTGTGTGTATGTATGTATGTGTGTGTATGTATGTGTGTGTATGTATGTATGTGTGTGTGTGTGTGTGTGTGTGTGTGTATGTATGTATGTGTGTGTATGTATGTATGTGTGCGTGTGTGTGTGTGTGTGTATGTATGTGTGTGTATGTATGGAAATACCAGATTTTCTGTATCTCAAGACCACTATGACTTTGAAAAAGAAAACATTATCTGAAAGTAAACCTGATATAAAGCACTGTAATGGTGGGTGGATTGTGACACTAGAGAAAATAATGTAAATTTTCTCAGATATACCTGAGAAACTGCTATTCATACATCTCCCACAACAAGTGGGTCATTTTAGGCAAATGTTAATCTCCTTGCGACCTTGACATTAGTGCCACAACTTCAAAACTTAACGAATTTTGCATCACGATCGGTTTACACATTTTACTCACACCTGTAACAGAAACAGTTAAGGAAATCTTGTACACACATTTTGTGTGTGTCACGGGCTGATACACACACCTCTCTCCGGAGGACAAATAACAAACTTGAAAAAAGAGGATTTTGGAAATAACAAACTTTTAAAGGTAAAAAGAAGATTTTGTAAACAAGAAAAACAAAGAGTGGCACCATACTGTGGCGACGTGTTTTCTCCAAAAAGAGCAACCCGCATATCACACAAAAAAAAGTTTATTGCAACTGCTGCAACACACACAAAATAACGGTAAAGTCATTCTAACCGTCCCCTTTCCTAGCCAACAATTGCTTGAAATTCTTTCAGAAAATCCCGATTTTGTAGTTGTCCGAGTCAAAGTGACCTTAGAGAAGCTTCAGATCAAAAATGTAATGCTTAACAAGCGTGGAGGGCAATGGCAAAAACTGTCACAACAGTGAAAACACAACACAAATATCATTGTCAGAAGTTCCCGAGAAAAGGCTGTTCAGACACCTTCCTTAACCCTTTGCCACCTGCACCCTATCTACCAACTGCAAAAACTTAACCCTTTGACTCCCTCACCCTATCCACCAGCTTCCTGCAGGAAGCTGGTGGATAGGGTGAGGGAGTCCAAGGGTTAAGTTTTTGCTCTTCCAACATGGTTGACAAAGAAGGATGCTGTTGGACAGGCTGCAGGAGTCAAAGGGTTAATAAAAAAAAAAGTGCTCATTCCAGGAACTTGATTGATCTGTGTCACGCTGACCATAACACCTTGTCCTCCAAATTTGTATATTCGTTATCCCTCTTCTGAACGATCTACATACACGTTTGACCAAAATCAGTGGTAAATGTCTATTCATATACAACTGAGAAAATGTTGCTTACATAATTGTGGTTAAAAAACAAACAAACAAATAGACAAACATGCTCCCAAGTAACATGAATGATCTCCCTAGTTTTTTTTTTGAAAGGTAGATTAAAATGTACATGTAAGAACAGCCCCCAAATTAAGATTGAGGTGCTTGAGACCTCATTACTCCTAAGGTTGGATATTTGAGGGCTGATCTCTCTCTCTCTCTGTCTGTCTGTCTGTCTCTCTCTATGTCTCTCTCTGTGTCTCTCTCTGTCTCTGTCTCTCTCTCTGTCTGTCTGTCTGTCTGTTTGTCTCTCTCTGTTTCTGTCTCTCTCTCTCTCTCTTTCTTTCTCTCTCTCTCTCTCTCTATCTCTCTCTCTCACTCTCTGTCTTCTTTGTTTCTTTGTTTCTTCCTTCTTTGTTTGTTTCCTTGTTTGTTTCTTTGTTTGTTGTTGTTGTAAGTGCCGGTGGGTGTTTTTTTTTTCTTTTCTTTCTTTATTTTTTTTTTAAACACACGGAAGAACACATGATTTGAAAGGGGGAAAGCAGAGGGCCGGTCGTTGAGGTGCATTTGGCATAATTGTCTGTAGGCGTTATTTGATAGAAATAGCACGGCTAGGGAATATTGGATAACGGTGTCTGGTTTGGATAACTACACTGACCTTTGGAAAATGACATGTCCATTAGTTTGGCGTTGACTGTTCACAGATTCACACAGAGAGAGAGAGAGAGAGAGAGAGCGACAGACAGACAGACAGACAGACAGACAGAGAGACAGAGAGAGAGAGAGATAATGAGAGACAGAGAGGAAAGACAGAGAGAGAGAGACAGACAGACAGACACACAGACAGACAGACACACAGAGAGACAGAGAGACAGAGACAGAGAGAGAGAGAGACAGAGAGAAAGAGAGAGCGAGAGACAGGCGAACAGACAGATAGAGAGACAGAGAGAGCGACAGACAGACAGACAAACAAACAAACAGACAGACAGATGGAATGAGAGAGAAAGACAAAGACAGAGACAGACGGACAGGCAGATAGACGGACAGACAGATAGAGAGAGGGAGGAGAGAGTGAGAGACAGACAGACCGACAGAGAGAGAGAGACAGACAGACAGACAGACAGATACAGTGACAGACAGGCAGGCAGGCAGGCAGACAGACATAAACAGACAGACAGGCCGAGAGAGAGACAGAGAGA
>CM060306.1:124013957-124028957 GCA_030674185.1 Monoplex corrugatus | reverse complement strand
TCAAGAGGTGTCTCCTGGTGCCGTGTCCCCCACACAATACAGTGGCTTGGAAAATCATGACACAAGGACATCATCTGTCACGACGAACACTGCTTTGTTGTTATTCTTGTTATTGGTCTTGTTGTTGTTGTTGTTGTTGTTGTTGTTGTTCTTGTTCTTGTTATTATTCTTGTTCTTGTTCTTGTTACTGTTCTTGTACTTGTTCTTGTTCTTGTTACTGTTCTTGTACTTGTACTTGTTCTTGTTCTTGTTACTGTTCTTGTACTTGTTCTTGTTCTTGTTACTGTTCTTGTACTTGTTCTTGTTACTGTTCTTGTACTTGTTCTTGTTCTTGTTACTTGTTACTTGTTCTTGTTCTTGTTCCTGTGTTCTTGTTCTGTTCCTGTTCCTGTTTTCTGTTCCTGTTCTGTTCCTGTTCCTGTTCCTGTTTCTTGTTCTGTTTGTTCTGTTCTTGTTCTTGTACTTGTTCTTGTTCTGTAACTGTTCTTGTACTTGTTCTGTTCTTTCTTGTTCTGTACCTGTTCTTGTTCTTGTTTCTGTTCTTTGTACTTGTTCCTGTTCCTGTTCCTGTTCTGTTCTTGTCTGTTCCTGTTCTTGTTCTTGTACTTGTTCTTGTTCTTGTTACTGTTCTTGTACTTTGTTCTTGTATTTCTTGTTCTTGTATACTTGTTCTTGTTCTTGTTACTGTTCTTGTACTTGTGTTCTTGTTTCTTGTACTTGTTCTTGTTTCTTGTTACTGTTCTTGTACTTGTTCTTGTTACTGTTCTTGTACTTGTTCTTGTTCTTGTTATGTTCTTGTACTTGTTCTTGTTCTTGTTACTGTTTCTTGTACTTGTTCTTTTACTGTTCTTGTACTTGTTCTGTTCTTGTTCTTGTTCTTGTACTTGTTCTTGTTCTTGTGTTACTGTTCTTGTACTTGTCTTGTTCTTGTTCTTGTTCTTGTTCTTGTTCTTGTACTGTTCTTGTATTTGTTCTTGTCTTGTTTCTGTTCTGTTTCTGTTCTTGTTTGTTCTGTGTCTTGTTCTTGTTCTTGTTCTTGTTACTGTTTTGCTTGTTCTTGTTCTTGTTCTTGTTCTTGTACTTGTTTTGTTCTTGTTGTTCTTGCTTGTTCTTGTTCTTGTTCTTGTCTTGTTCTTGTTTCTTGTTCTTGTCTGTTTACTTGTTTTTTCTTGTTCTTGTTTTTACTTGTTCTTGTTCTTGTTGACTTGTTCTTGTTCTTGTTACTGTTCTTGTTACTTTGTTCTTGTTACTTGTTCTTGTTCTGTCTTGTTCTTGTTACTTGTTCTTGTTCGTTTGGACTTGTTACTTGTTCTTTGTTCTTGTACTTGTTCTTGTTCTTGTTTTTTGCTTGTACTTGTTCTTGTTCTTGTTCTTGTTCTTGTTTCTTGTTCTTGTTCTTGTTCTTGTCTGTTCTTGTTCTTGTTCTTGTTCTGTACTTGTTCTTGTTCTGTTTCTTGTTTTTCTTGTGACTGTTGTACTTGTTCTTGTTCTGTTCTTGTTCTGTACTTGTTCTGTTTCTTGTTCGTTGTTCTTGTTTGTCTTGTTCTTGTTCGTTGTTCTTGTTCTTGTTCTTGTTCTTGTACTTGTTCTTGTTCTGTCTTGTTCTTGTTTTCTGTACTTGTTCTTGTTCTTGTTTCTTGTTCTGTACTGTTCTTGTTCTTGTTCTGTTCTTGTTCTTGTTCTTGTTCTTGTTCTGTACTTGTTCTTGTTCTTGTTCTTGTTCTTGTTCTGTACTTGTTCTTGTTCGTGTTCTTGTTCTGTTCTTGTTCTTGTTCTTGTTCTTGTTCTGTACTTGTTCTTGTTCTTTGTACTTGTTCTTGTTCTGTACTTGTTCTTGTTCTTGTTCTTGTTCTAGTTCTATGTCTAGTTCTTGTTCTTGTTTCTTGTCTTGTTTGTTTCTTGTTCTTGTTCTGTTCTAGTTCTTGTTCTGTTCTGTTCTTGTTCTGTTCTAGTTCTTATCTTGTTCTTGTTCTGTCTAGTTCTTGTTTGTTCTTGTTCTTACTTTCTGTCTTGTTCTTGTTCTTGTTCTATTCTAGTTCTAGTTCTTGTTCTTGTTCTAGTTCTTGTTCTTCTTCTATTCTTGTCTTGTCAGTTCTTGTCATTCATTCTAGTTCTAGTTCTAGTATTCTTGTTCTATATTCTTGTTCCTTGTTCATATGAGCTTCCTATCTGCTTTCTGTCAGTTCTATCTAGTTCTAAGTTCTTATTCATATTCTTATTCTTGTTCTTGTCTGTCTTGATCTTTAAACCCTCGTGACTCCCGCACACACAGCTAGCAAAGCAAAAACCAACCATGTTGACATCCCTCACCCTACCACCAGCTTCCTGCAGAAAGCGAGGGAGTCAAATGGTTGAGTTTTTACAGCTGTGGATTATGGTAGCGGGAGTCAAAGGGTTAAAGTCCAGCCGAACCGTCACAGAGCCACACCAGGGCTATAATCATGTCAAACCGCACAGAGCCACACCAGGGCTATAATCATGTCAAACCGTACAGAGCCACACCAGGGCTATAATCATGTCAAACACCGGCCACAGAGGCACACACCAGAGCACAGGGCTATAATCATGTCAAACCGCTACAGAGCCACACCAGGGCTATAATCATGTCAAACCGCACAGAGCCACACCAGGGCTATAATCATGTCAAAAACACGGTAAGTCAAGAAGCCACACCAGGGCTATAATCATGTCAAACCGTACACAGCCACACCAGGGCTATAATCATGTCAAACCGTACAGAGCCACACCAGGGCTATAATCATGTCAAACCGCACAGAGCCATACCAGGGCTATAATCATGTCAAACCGCACAGAGCCATACCAGGGCTATAATCATGTCAAACCGTACACAGAGCCACACCAGGGCTATAATCATGTCAAACCGACAGAGCCATACCAGGGCTATAATCATGTCAAACCGTACAGAGCCACACCAGGGCTATAATCATGTCAAACCGTACAGAGCCACACCAGGGCTATAATCATGTCAAACCGTACAGAGCCACACCAGGGCTATAATCATGTCAAACCGTACAGAGCCACACCAGGGCTATAATCATGTCAAACCGCACAGAGCCATACCAGGGCTATAATCATGTCAAACCGCACAGAGCCAACCAGGGCTATAATCATGTCAAACCGTACACAGCCTACCAGGGCTATAATCATGTCAAACCGCAACAGCCAACCAGGGCTATAATCATGTCAAACCGTACAAGCCAACCAGGGCTATAATCATGTCAAACCGTACACAGCCACACCCAGGGCTATAATCATGTCAAACGTACAGAGCCATACCAGGGCTATAATCATGTCAAACCGTACAGAGCCACACCAGGGCTATAATCATGTCAAACCGTACAGAGCCAACCAGGGCTATAATCATGTCAAACCGCACAGAGCCATACCAGGGCTATAATCATGTCAAACCGTACAGAGCCATACCAGGGCTATAATCATGTCAAACCGTACAAGCCAACAGGGCTATAATCATGTCAAACCGTACAGAGCCACACCAGGGCTATAATCATGTCAAACCGTACACAGCCAACAGGGCTATAATCATGTCAAACCGTACACAGCCCACCAGGGCTATAATCATGTCAAACCGCACAGAGCCACCCAGGGCTATAATCATGTCAAACCGTACAAGCCACACCAGGCTATAATCATGTCAAACCGTACACAGCCACACCAGGGCTATAATCATGTCAAACGTACAGAGCCAACCAGGGCTATAATCATGTCAAACCGTACACAGCCAACCAGGGCTATAATCATGTCAAACCGTACAGAGCCACACCAGGGCTATAATCATGTCAAACCGTACACAGCCACACCAGGGCTATAATCATGTCAAACCGACAAGCCACACCAGGGCTATAATCATGTCAAACCGTACAAGCCAACCAGGGCTATAATCATGTCAAACCGTACAAGCCAACCAGGGCTATAATCATGTCAAACCGACAAGCCACACCAGGGCTATAATCATGTCAAACCGTACAGAGCCACACCAGGGCTATAATCATGTCAAACCGTACAGAGCCACACCAGGGCTATAATCATGTCAAACCGTACAAGCCACACAGGGCTATAATCATGTCAAACGACAGAGCCACACAGGGTATAATCATGTCAAACCGTACAGAGCACACCAGGGCTATAATCAGTCAAACCGTACAGAGCCACACCAGGCTATAATCATGTCAAACCGCACAGAGCCACACAGGGCTATAATCATGTCAAACGACGAGCCACACCAGGGCTATAATCATGTCAAACTACAGAGCACCAGGGCATACAGTCCCACACCACAAGGCTATATCTTCAAACCGACAGAGCACACCGGCTATAATCTGTCAAAACGCACGGGCATCCTCAAACCGTACAGAGCCAACCAGGGCTATAATCATGTCAAACCGACAGAGCCACACCAGGGCTATAATCATGTCAAACCGTACAGAGCCACCAGGGCTATAATCATGTCAAACCGTACAGAGCACACCAGGGCTATAATCATGTCAAACGCACAGAGCCAACCAGGGCTATAATCATGTCAAACCGACAAGCCATACCAGGGCTATAATCATGTCAAACCGTACAGAGCCATACCAGGGCTATAATCATGTCAAACCGTACAAGCCACACCAGGGCTATAATCATGTCAAACCGTACAGAGCCATAACCAGGGCTATAATCATGTCAAACCGTACAAGCCATACCAGGGCTATAATCATGTCAAACCGTACAGAGCCACCAGGGCTATAATCATGTCAAACCGTACAGAGCCAACCAGGGCTATAATCATGTCAAACCGTACAGAGCCATACCAGGGCTATAATCATGTCAAACCGTACAAGCCACACCAGGGCTATAATCATGTCAAACGCACAGAGCCACACCAGGGCTATAATCATGTCAAACCGTACACAGCCACACAGGGCTATAATCATGTCAAACCGTACAGAGCCATACCAGGGCTATAATCATGTCAAACGTACAGAGCCATACCAGGGCTATAATCATGTCAAACCGTCACAGACACCAGGGCTATAATCATGTCAAACCGTACAGAGCCACACAGGGCTATAATCATGTCAAACCGCACAGGCCAACAGGGCTATAATCATGTCAAACCGTACACAGCCACACAGGGCTATAATCATGTCAAACCGCACAGAGCCAACCAGGGCTATAATCATGTCAAACCGCACAGAGCCACACCAGGGCTATAATCATGTCAAACCGTACACAGCCACACCAGGGCTATAATCATGTCAAACCGACAGAGCCACACAGGGCTATAATCATGTCAAACCGTACAGAGCCACACCAGGGCTATAATCATGTCAAACGTACAGAGCCACACCAGGGCTATAATCATGTCAAACCGTACAGCCACACCAGGGCTATAATCCGTACAGAGCCAACCAGGGCTATAATCATGTCAAACCGTACAGAGCCAACCAGGGCTATAATCATGTCAAACCGTACAGAGCCACTACCAGGGCTATATCATGTCAAACCGTACAGAGCCAACCAGGCTATAATCATGTCAAACCGTACACAGCAGCCACACCAGGGCTATAATCATGTCAAACCGTACACAGCCAACCAGGGCTATAATCATGTCAACCGTACAAGCCAACCAGGCTATAATCATGTCAAACCGTACAGAGCCATACCAGGGACTTAACTGTCAAACCACCAGACAACAGGCAAACTGTCAAACCGTACAGAGCCATATCAGGCATAATCTGAGAACCAGGTAATTCAACGTAAGCAAGATTATGTAAACTAAGACGGTTATCTGTCAACCGTACAACAACCAGGCATAATATGTAACGTACAACACGGCTATAATAGTAAACAAACACAACACTATAACTGTAAGTACAGAGCCATACCAGGGCTATAATCATGTCAAACCGTACAGAGCCAACCAGGGCTATAATCATGTCAAACCGTACAAGCCATACCAGGGCTATAATCAGTCAAACCGTACAGAGCCATACAGGGCTATAATCATGTCAAACCGACAGACCAACCAGGCTATAATCATGTCAACCGTACAAGCCATACCAGGCATATCATGTCAAAAAAAAACTATAATGTCAAACGCAAGCCAACCAGGGCTATAATCATGTCAAACCGTACAGAGCCACACAGGGCTATAATCATGTCAAACCGTACAAGCCACCAGGGCTATAATCATGTCAACGTACAGCAACAGCTATAATACAACCGTACAGAGCCAACCAGGGCTATAATCATGTCTAAACCGTATCAGACTGCCAACCAGGCTATTGTGTAATCAGTTCAAAACCGTACAAGCCCACCAGGCTATAATCATGTCAAACCGTACAGAGCCATACCAGGGCTATAACATGTCATCTAGGCTATATATGTAACCGTAAAGCCATCAGGCTATATCATGTCAACCTACAGCATACCAGGGCTATAATCATGTCAACCGAAAAACCGCTAAACATGTCAACCGTACGACCATACCAGGGCTATAATCATGTCAAACCGTACAAGCAACAAAACGTGATATAAAGCATATAAACATGTGTAATAGCCTATAATGTACTAGGCTCTGTATGAATCAGTTAAGAATGAATAAGTAACAATAATCATATTCGCACAATAATAAATGTGAGATAATGTATAATACAACGTAGAAGAGCTATATATTAAGCAGTATGATGTGTGATAGTGATATGTAATGATGTATGATGATGATGATGATGGATAGATAACTATATATGTATAATATGATAATAATAACAACAACTGATGATGATGATGAATGATGATGAATAATTAAATCAAAAGATAGATATATATAATGAAGATAAATGTATCATACAACAAAGATAATGGATAATAATATGTAAAATGATAATGAAGTACAGATATAACGATGACGACGACGACGACGACAATGATGTGATGCTGGCTGTGCTGCGCTGTGATGATGATGATAACAACAAGAACAACCAACAACACTAATATAATGATAATGATACTGCTACTACTACTACTACTACTACTAAAATAATAATAATGATAATATATAATAATAGTAATGACGATGACGAAACGACGATGATGATGATAATGCAATCCCATCTTTTTCTCATGGTTCTGATTTTAGTATCAGAGATCATGTTAAATGAGATAAACAGGTTTGACGTAATGAAAACCTTTCCATTGTAACAGTATTTACCGAGCTACTATACACTATGAAACACGGCTGTGGCCTTAACTCTCTCTCTCTCTCCTCTCTCTCTCTCTCTCTCTGCTCTCCCCTCTCTCTCTCTCTCTCTCTCTTTCTCTCTCTTGTTCTCCTTCTCTCTCTCTGTCTTTCCCCCTCTTCCTACTTGTAGCTTCTTCAAGGAGAAGACGATTTAGGTCAGAGCGATTAGCAAACGCCACACCATACACGTAGATTGTGTCGTGAGATCGTGTGCCTGTTGATAGTGACTTCATTGATAGTAGTTGTGAGGGTCGTGTGGCGAGCTATGTTGTGTTGTATCGTGTGTGTGTAGTGTATGTGTGTGTGTCGTGTGTATGTCATGGGGCTGGCTGAAGACACATCCCGATGATTAGGAAGAATGCACTTTGTGTTTTTTAAAACATAATTATAGTGGTTTAGCGATTGGAAGCGTCTGTCTGTCGAAGCGAAACTGTAAGAGACCATGTGTGTGTTTTGTTTAGGGGGGTGTTGATTAAGTGTTGGTATTTGTGTGGGTTTCTGAGTTGGGGTTTCGTTTTTGACGAGGTTGATCGACGTTTGTTCGTAACATTGTGCTGAACTTTTTGGGAGGAATTGATCACACTGTGTGAGGTAAGTGTCTGTGTGTGTGTGTGTGTGTGTGGTGTGTGCGCGTGTGTGTGTGTGTGTGTGTGTGTGTGTGTGTGTGTGTGTGTGTGTGTGGTCTGTGTGTGTTGTGTGTGGTGTGTGTGTGTGTGTGTTGTGTGTCTGTCTGTCTGAGTGTGTCTGTGTGTGTCTGTGTGTGCATGCGAGTGTTGCATGCGCTCGCACGCGTGTGTGTGTGTGTGTGTGTGTGTGTGTGTGTTGTGTGTGTGTGTGTGTGTGTGTGTGTTATGCATGCGGAGTATGTGTGTGTACATGTGTGTTTGTGTATGTGTGTGTGTCTTTGTGTTTGTGTGTGTGTGTGTGTGCTCGTGTGTGTTCGTGTGTGTGTGTGCGCGTGTGTATGTGTGTGTGTACGTGTGTGTGTGTGTGTGATCATACTGTATGTGTAGTGTGTGTGTGTGTGTGTATGTGTGTGTGTGTGTGTGTGCATGTGTGTGTGCATGTGTGTGTGTGTGTGTGTATGTGTGTATGTGTGTGTGTGTGTGTGTGTGTGTGCATGTGCTCGCACGCGTGCGTAGATACATGAAGACTAGGCCTATATAAATATTTGTTTAATTGTTTTTGTTTGCTTGCTTGCATGTTTGTTTGTGTGAATGTATGTATATGTGTATGCATATTATACTTTTAATTTGAAAAACGAATTTGGAATAGGGGAAAATATCACACAGTTACGAGACATTTATGTTGTTGTTTTTTTATTATTATTATTAACTCGCCATAAAGCTGTCACGAGTTTGAGACTGAATTAGATAAAAACAAAGCAGTAAACACACAAAATAGAATATCTATGTTTTATGATGACAATACCTAAGGCGATGTGTTTTACTTTAGTTCGAATGTCCTGAATTCCATAATGACGGATTCAGTTTATTTCACACAAAAATATGTCAGTCAAATCATTGTTCTTATTGTGCAATTTCTTATCTGGAAGGAAAAATTAGATCATTTCAAATTAGCAAAATTCATTTCTTGTATAAAATTGTGCAGTTATCTTCTTAATATTGGAGGATTCAGCGTAAGACAATTTCAAATGTACTTTTTTTTTCTGTTGAACTGTTTTAAATTCTTTCTGTTTCATGTTGTATGGTAATCCCGTTGGATTTTCGTATATTTGCTGTTATTCCCCCATGCCCATTTGAGATTAAAGGATCTATTAAATAAATATTCTGAAACGTTGTGTGAATGCGAGTTGTGTGTGTGTGTGTGTGTGTGTGTGTGTGTGTGTGTGTGTGTGTGTGTGTGTGTGTGTGTGTGTGTGTGTGTGTGTGTGTGTGTGTGTGTGTGTGTGTTCTGTGATTTAATGTCTATTCACTAAGGTAATGTCTATTCACTAAAGTGTTTTTAGACCACCAAAAATGTGTGTGTATGTGTGTGTGAGTGTGTGTGTGTGTGTGTGTGTGTTGTGTGTGTGTGTGTGTGTATGTGTGTGAGTGTGTGTAAGTGTGTGTGTGTGTGTGTGTTCTGTGATTTAATGTCTATTCACTAAAGTAATGTCTATTCACTAAAGTGTTTTTAGACCACCAAAAATGTGTGTGTGTGTATTGTGTGTGAGTGTGTGTATGTGTGTGTGAGTGTGTGTATGTGTGTGTGTGTGTGTGTGTGTGTGTGTGTGTGTGTGTGTGAGTGAGTGTGTGTAAGTGTGTGTGTGTGTGTGTGTGTGTGTGTGTATGTGTGTGTATGTGTGTGTGTTCGTTCGTTCTTTGATTTAACGTCTTTTCACTGTAAGTGATATTAGACGGGGGAGGGGGGGGAGTGAATAAAAAAAAATATAAATAAACTAAAATGGAGAACGATAGTTGGACGGGTTGGATTGGGGCAGAGGGGAGACAGAGGAAAAAGTCATAAATAGGTGGTAGAATAGTAAAATGGAACGAAATCTTAACTCTAACATTAGTAACAATTAACTTCAACAATGTGAAGGGAAGATTTAACACTAAAACACAAAATGCATAAAGTTAAAGTAATGTTTTAACAGGACTGTTAACTAATGATTCTGAAATATTAAGTATCAAAGATTGATCTGATGTTACTTTTTTGAAATGAGTTTCAGAATAGTTTTCTTGTGTAAACATTTTCGGTAGGAAAGAACGTAGCATTTTGCAATAAAATAAACAGTGAAACAATGTGAATTGCTTGCCGCAAATACACTTAACATTTTTACAATATTTTGTTTTCAGTGCGTTTAGCTGAATACGAAAACGAACAGCAATAATCGATCGCAAATGATACATGGAAGAATACTGCATTTTTTTGTATAAATTTTGAACGGAAAGTTTTATCATTTGTTGTGACACAAACTGATCATTTAAATGTTTCTGAAATCGAATCCATGAGGCTGATTCGAGCATGTTGCAAGCTTCTTTTACGGAAGTATGAACATGTGTGTGTGTGTGTGTGTAGTGTGTGTGTGTGTGTGTGTGTGTGTGTGTGTGTGTGTGTGTGTGTGTGTGTGTGTGTGTGTGTGTGTGTGTGTGTGTGTGTGTAAGTGTGTGTGTGTGTGCGCGCGCGTGTGTGTGTAAGTGTGTGTGTGTGTGTGTGTGGTCTTTGATTTAATGTCTATTCACTTAAGTGATTTTAGACTCCCCAAACATGTGTGTGTGTGTGTCTGTCTGTCCGTGTGTGTCTGTCTGTCTATTTGTCTTTCTGTCCGTCTCTGTCTGTCTGTCTGTCTGTGTCTGTCTGTGTCTGTGTCTGCGTATGCCTGTGTGTGTGTGTGTGTGTGTGTGTGTGTATGTGTGTGTGTGTGTATGTGTGTGTGTGTGTGTATGTGTGTGTGTGTGTTTGTGTGTGTGCATGTCTGCTTGTCTATATCTGTGTGTGATTGTCTTTCTCTCTTTCTTTCTTTCCTTGTTTGTTTGTTTCTTTGTTGTTTTGCTTGTTTGTTCCCAATACAGAACGCGTCATCTAGGTGGAGATGAATACTCATGTGTGTCACAAGGATGTTATGGAATGTGTTTGGATCGATCGAATTTAACCCTTTCGGTGCAGACAGCTCCTGGCTTGTCTCTTGCCATTAACAATACGTTCCATGCACTTGCACGCTGCCTAATTAACTCTTTGACTCTCACACCCTGTCCACCAGCATCCTGCATTGTCAACCATGCCAGCAAAGCAAAAACTTAACCCTTTGACTCCCTCACATTACTCACTAGCTTTCTACAGGAAGCTGGGAGATAGGGTGAGGAGTCAAAGGGTTAAGTTTTTGCCCGTTGACGGACAGGGTGCAGGAATCGAAGGCTTAATGAATGGGGGTATGTGAGTGAGTGAGTGAGTGAGTGAGTGAGTGAGTGAGTGAGTGAGTGAGTGAGTGAGTGAGTGAGTTGTTGATTGATCGATCAGTCGATTGATCGTTTCTGATCAATTGGTACATAAGTAGATGAAGGTCGATTGATTGTTTGTGATCGATGGATACATGGGTAGATGGAGGTCTGTTGATTGTTTGTGATCGATGGATACATGGATAGATTGTTTCTGATCGATGGATACATGGATAGATTGTTTCTGATCGATGGATACATGGATAGATTGTTTCTGATCGATGGATACATGGATAGATTGTTTCTTATCGATGGATACATGGGTAGATGGAGGTCTGTTGATTGTTTGTGATCGATGGATACATGGGTAGATGGAGGTCTGTTGATTGTTTGTGATCGATGGATACATGGGTAGATGGAGGTCTGTTGATTGTTTGTGATCGATGGATACATGGGTAGATGGAGGTCTGTTGATTGTTTGTGATCGATGGATACATGGATAGATGGAGGTCTGTTGATTGTTTGTGATCGATGGATACATGGGTAGATGGAGGTCTGTTGATTGTTTGTGATCGATGGATACATGGGTAGATGGAGGTCTGTTGATTGTTTGTGATCGATGGACACAAGGGTAGATGGAGGATAGACTGTGTTTAAACGTCAGTGGTTTGATTGATGGACACAGGGGTAGATGGAGGACAGACTGTGTTTAAACGTCAGTGGTTTGATTGATGGACACAGGGGTAGATGGAGGATAGACTGTGTTTAAACGTCAGTGGTTTGATTGATGGACACAGGGGTAGATGGAGGATAGACTGTGTTTAAACGTCAGTGGTTTGATTGATGGACACAGGGGTAGATGGAGGATAGACTGTGTTTAAACGTCAGTGGTTTGATTGATGGACACAGGGGTAGATGGAAGACAGACTGTGTTTAAACGTCAGTGGTTTGATTGATGGACACAGGGGTAGATGGAGGACAGACTGTGTTTAAACGTCAGTGGTTTGATTGATGGACACAGGGGTAGATGGAGGACAGACTGTGTTTAAACGTCAGTGGTTTGATTGATGGACACAGGGGTAGATGGAGGATAGACTGTGTTTAAACGTCAGTGGTTTGATTGATGGACACAGGGGTAGATGGAGGATAGACTGTGTTTAAACGTCAGTGGTTTGATTGATGGACACAGGGGTAGATGGAGGACAGACTGTGTTTAAACGTCAGTGGTTTGATTGATTACAGTTTCAGTTTGCATGTTCACAGAATCTCCCGAACCCACCTCCTCCTCCTTCTTCATCTTTCTATGTCTTTGCCTGTCTGTCTGTCTGTCTGTCTGTCTGTTGTTGTCGTCGTTCTTGTTGTTGTTGATGTTGTTGTTGTTGTTGTGGGGTGGTGGTGGTGGTGGGAATGGTGGTGTTAGTAGTGATGCTGTTGTTGTTGATGTTTGTTTGCTGTTGCTGCTAGTTGTTATTGTTTCTTGCTGTTGATTCTTCTTGTTTTTGCTTTTGTTTGTTGTAATGGTGGTGGTGGTTGTTTTTCACAAAACTATATCCTCCCCTTACTCTCTGCTTCCTTCATAAACAATCTCTGATCTGTGGACACAAACAAGCCACGTCAGTTGAAATGGTGTCACACACAAGTGTGGACCAAACCTAACCCCAAAATCTTCCGCCCCCCTCACCCACCCACCCCTGGCACCTACCCACATCTGTGAAAATCACAGTACAAAGACGAACGCAGTAGTCAAGTCGGTAAACGTCCGACTTCCAATCTGTCACAATCATCATCATCGTCATCATCATCATCAAGTGCCCTGTCGCATGGCGTTGGCGATCATGGCCCTCCATATGTATCTGTCCCTTGCTGCCGAAAGCACATCTTCCACCCTCTCCGTCCCCAGCCACCCTGCAAGTCTGTCCTACATTTTCTCCCTTGGTCTACTTGGTGTTCTCTTTCCCTCCAGCTTTCCTGTTGTGACCAAGTGCTCAAATTCCCCTTTCCTCATAAAATGGCATATAAATGTTGCGTGTCCTTTTCTAATCTTCCTAATGAATGATCTTCTTGTGTCTGCATCCATCAAGACTGTCTCGTTTGTTTTCTTTGCTGTCCATGGAACTCTCAACATTCTTCTAAGAAACCACATCTCGGCTGTCTCGATCTTGTTCTGGCTTTCCTTTTTTTATAGGATCATCGCACTCAGGGAGGTTACTTGAGTGCTCACCTTTTCTTTTTTTTTTTTTTTTCTTGTCCCATTTTCTACGCCATCTTAATGGCCACAGAAGCTGGCACAGTTTTTCTTTACAATGCGATGATTCATGATGTCCATGAGGATGATAATCATGACGCTATGGAGTTCCATCTAGGGTTGAGACTGTGTGACAGGGCTGTACTCTACGCTTACTATCATTGTATATCCTAGCATCAACCAGGCCCGACAGATACAGACACCTGCGGTGCTGGTCAGAAGATTTGAGCAACACCCTCAACGACGCATCCGTGAAGTGGATGAGACTCGACTGTTTGGTCCCAGTCTTCCCAATGAGCCCATAGCACGCCCAACTTCTGGGTAGGAGCCGGTTAGAGCCGAAAAATCCCACAATCATATGTTTTTGAAAGGGGCTGATGGGGATTCGAACCCACAACCTTCCAGTCGGTGGTCCGTTGCCGTTAACCACAACACCACGGTGACTGGTTCAATCTGTAAGATCCTAAGTTCAATCCGCCCAGACACCTCAGCACGGTGGGAAAAAGAATGGAGATCTCCCAGGTCAACCTGTGTGCAGATCTGCCAGTGTCTAAACGCCCTTCTGTGTCTATACGCTTTCTGAATATCAAATACATGTGTCAATGATCCCGAAAGTCGTGTCACTGGCTGGCTCACCAAAAAACAAACAAACAAACTTGAAAACATACAGCATGTACGTTCAATAATAGAACGGAATGTGGCCAGCTCGCCTAACAGCTTGAATGCTCCGCGCTCCACTGAAAAAGGTATGTGTGTTTACTGTGCTGTGAGCGTAGAGCTATTAAGATGATTTTTACTTACATTGATAGGCTGCTCATAATGAAAACATCAACAACAACAACAACAATCATCATCATCATCATCATAGACAGAGTAAAAGAGAAATGTTTATGTATGACTGAGTGAACCCTTCAGGGCAGATATATAGATATATATACGTAATATATATATATACTCCTAATCATAATTTAAGGGCCACTTCTTCCTTCCTCTCTAATTTTAAGTTGAAATAATTGACAATGTTTAGAATTGATTCTATGTTTTATTTCATCATTTCCACACCTGTTTTGGAAAAAGAAATTAGCACAATGACCCATTAGTGAACAGCACATGCATTTAAAGGAACATCCCCCCCTTTTCAAAAAACAGAAAGTGTCAGATTTGGCCAATCTGTTTTCAATATCGCGTGTGTCCGCCCCGAGCCTGGATGCATGCTTCACAGCGCCGATGCATCGACCCCACAAGGGTACGGAGTGTGTCCTGAGGGATGGCCGCCCACTCGATCTGCAGGATGTCGACCAGCCTGGCCAGGGTGCCCGGTGGGGGGTGGTTGTCCCTGATGCGCCTCCCGAGCACATCCCAGAGGTGTTCAATTGGGTTCAGGTCAGGTGAGCACGCTGGCCAGGCCATACGGACGACTTCATGCTGCTCCAGGAAGTCGGTCACAAGGCGTGCTCGATGCGCAGGTGCATTGTCGTCCTGGAAGATGGCGCCTTGACCAAGGTCCACAAGCGCAGGCAGTGCCACGGCCGCCAGAACCTCGTCCCGGTACCGGACCCCGTTCAGGATGCCGTCAATGGGGAGCAGGGGGGTCCGGGTACCATGCCACC
>CM060306.1:124001457-124008957 GCA_030674185.1 Monoplex corrugatus | reverse complement strand
GATGATGATTCGACTGCGAGTGAAAGGGAAATGTTTACGACTAAGTGACCCTCTTGGGAGCATGTCTATCTATCTATCTATCTATCTATCTATCTATCTATCTATCTATCTATCTATCTATCTATCTATCTGTCTGTCTATCTATCTCTCTATCTGTCTGTCTATCTATCTATCTATTTATCTATGTATCTATTTATCTGTCTATCTATCTATCTATCTATCTCTCTATCTATCCGTCTGTCTATCTGTCTATCTATCTGTATCTATATCTATCTATCCATCTATCTATCTGTCTGTCTGTCTGTCTGTCTATCTATCTATCTATCCATCTATCTATCTATCTATTTATCCGTCTATCTATCTATCTATTTATCCGTCTGTCTATTTATCTATCTATTTATCCAGCTATCTATCTATCTATCTATCTATCTATCTGTCTGTCTGTCTACCTATCTATCTGTCTATCTGTCTGTCTGTCTATCTGTCTGTCTATCTATCTATAAAAATGTGTGTGTATCCGTGTGTGCGTGTGTGTGTGTGTGGTGTGGTGTGTGTGTGTGTGTGTGTGTGTTGTGTGTGTGTGTGTGTGCGCGCGCGCGCGCGCGAGCCTTAAGCCTGCACGTGAACCCATGAGCTGGCCAGGTTCTGAGGCCCTACATAGTTTATGTTCTACCACAGCCTATGACATGTGGGTTTGAGTTGAGCGCGTATGGAGTTGTCCGAGTGTGTTCAATCGTTCTTGAAGACAGTCGAAGTCTGTGTACGTGTAAGATGTTGATGATAAGGTGATACTTGATACACGTGTCCCACTTGTCGTCTGTGTGAGGCGTGTAACTTGATAAACACAACTCCTCCCAGTGAAACGTATCTTGTAGGCTTATCTTTACCTACATTACGTTTACCTCCCTTGTTTAACTCTTTGACTCTCACACCCTATCCTCCAGCTGCGAAATCTTAACCCTTTTTCTTTCTTTTAACCCTTTAACTCCTAGGTCTGTTTACCCTACTTGTAACCCTTTGACTTCCACGGCCTATACTCTAGCTGCCAAATCTTAACCCTTTTTCTTTCTTTTAACCTTTAATTTGACTTCCACGCCCGTTTTCACCCCTTCTTTTAACCCTTTTACTCCCATGCCCTATCCTTTAGCGGCGAAATCTTAACCCTTTTCCTTAAAAACCCTTTGACTCCTGCGCCCTATCCTTCAGCTGCAAAACCTTAACCCTTTCAATGCTCCAAACCTATTCGTTAGCTCCCTACCGGTAGCTGGTGGATAGGATTGGGGGATTGAAAGAGTTAAGGTATTTTTGTTGTTTTGTTTGTTTTTGTTTGGCTGGTTTTTTGTTGTTGTTTTTTGTTGTTGTTTTTTGTTGTTGTTGCTTGTTGTTGTTGTTTGGTTGGTTGGTTGGTTGGTTGGTTGGTTGGTTGGTTGGTTGGTTGGGGTTTTGTTTTTGTTTTTGTTTTTGTTTTTGTTTTTATCATTGCTGACAATGCAGAAAGTTGGTAAGAGATGAAAGAGACAAAGGGTTAATGCTCAGCTATAACGCTTGATCGCACCCGAATTCTACAAGTGAGGAGTAAAATTAGAAGGACAAGGGCAGTGATCGAGTGGGTCAGTGCCGGGTTTTCAATGGGAAGGTCTTAGGTTCGGTCCGCTTAGACACCACTACCTGGTGACTGAAACGAGGAGGAGAGTTTTTTTCCCCATCTCTCAGGTCAACAGGTCTGCGGACCTGCCAGTGCCCATAACCCTTTATGTACACGTGTTATTGACATCAGGAAGAGAGTTCTTGAATGTTAGATAGAACTGATAATGTTATACAGTTGTGAGGCGTCGACAGTCAACAAGCAAAGCCAGAACAAGATTGAGGCAGCCGAGATGTGGTTTCTAAGAAGGATGTTGAGAGTTCCATGGACAGAAAAGAAAACAAATGAGACAGTCTTGATGGAGGCAGACACAAGAAGATCATTGATAAGAAAAGTTAGGAAAAGACAGGCAACATTTATAGGCCATTTTATGAGGAATGGGATTTGGAGCACCTGGTCACAACAGGAAAGGTGAAGGGAAAGAGAGCAGGTAGACCCAGGGAGAAAATATAGACGGACTTGCAGAGTGGCTGAGCACAGAGATGGTGGAATGATATGCTTGCGGCAACAAGGGATAGATACATATAGAGGACCATGATCACAAACGCCATGCGGCAGGGCACTTGATGATTGATGATTTGTTGTTGTATAACATCTTTATCTCCTGCAGCCTGTCTCCAGCTCCTGCATTGTCAACCCATGCTCATCTCATCTGTCGGCATCAGTGGGTGCGGTGTTGGCCGCTGCAGTCAATGACACCGACAGAGTTATCCCCTCCATGTGTTCCGGTCTTCGCTGACCCTGCTGACTTCATGGTTTCATGCGTTGGATCGTGATGTTGCCAACGAGAGAAGCCATGCCAAGAACCCATGCTAGCAAAGCAAAAACTTATCCTTGATTCCCTCAACCTATCCACCAGCTTCCTGCAGAAGCTGGTGGATAGTAGAGGAGTCAAAGGGTAAGTTTTTGCGGTTGGTGGATGGGTGCTGGAGTCAAAAGTTAAGGCTCAGCCGACTGCGCAGAGCCTTCAGGGCTTTAACCGTCCAAATTACACACACACCTCACCGGAGATGAGAGAGAGAGAAAAAAAAACACTTCGATAAGAAAATGAAGTCACATACAATACACTCACGCACATAATCGAAGGACATGCCTGGCGTTGACCGCTATTACTGTCCAATTTTTCACCAAGGGATAAAAAATCGACTTGAAAACAAATATAATATAACTAAGGACCTGAAACATATAAAAACGAATCCTAAATTACCTTAATGCTTTTGCATATTACGTTTCCTTAGAGCCAAAAATGCGCTTAACACAGATACCTAATATCATCCTTAGAGAAATATTAAGGTTTTATAGAGCCAAAATGCGCTTAACACGTGTACATGTACCAGTTTATCAATCCTGAGACAAAAGTATTAAGGTTTTATAGACCAAAAATGCGCTTAACACGTGTACCTAGTTATACAATCCTTAGACAAAGTATTAAGGTTTTATAGAGCCAAAAATGCGCTTAACACGTGTACCTGTACCAAGTTATCAATCCTTAGACAAAGTATTAAGCTTTTACAGATCATATACAGATTGAATGGACCACAGGGCAGAAATGATAAGAAGAAATGACAAAAAAGCATAGGGCCGGTCAGAGACAAAGATTTGGCTGAAAAGAGGAAATTTCTGGCACTGAATTTCTAGAAGGTAGGATACTCTTTCGGAAATAGCTGGCAGAATCGGCCAAGCCAAAACAGCATTCAAGAAGATGACAAGCATTCTTACCAACAAATGCCTATCAATTAACATCAGAAAGAGAGTCCTTGAATGTTAATAGAACCAATGCTGTTGTACGGATGCGAGGCGTGGACAGTCAGCAAGCAAAGCTAGAGCAGGATCGAGGCAGCCGAGATGTGGTTTTTTAGAAGAATGTTGTGAGTTCCAAACGAGACAGTCTTGATGGAGGCAGACACAAGTAGATCACTCATAAGGAAGATTAGGAAAAGACAAGCAACATTTATAAGCCATTTTATGAGGAAGGGGGATTTGGAGCACCTGGTCACAACGGGAAAGGTGGAGGGAAAGAGAGCACCAGGTAGACCCAGGGAGAGAATGCTGGACGGACTTGCAAAGTGGCTGAGGATGAGGAGGGTGGGGGAGATGCTGGGGGCAACGAGAGATAGAGATGGTTGGAAGTCCATGGTCGCCAACGCCATGCGGCAGGGCACCTGATGATGATGATGAGGAGGATACTCTTTATACTGAAAGAGCCCTCGGCATCCCCACGGGTGGGGAGATGGATCCTCTTTGTGTGTATACGCATGCAAAATGTCAAATATGCATATTAATGATCCTTTTAAGTCATAACAGTGGTTGGCTTGTGGAAACATGAAACCGTTCAGCGTTGCACGCCCACCATAGATGCAGACTGTACAACAACATAGTGATTTGTGGTCAGCTTGCCTTATAGTTTGAGTTCTCTGCGCTCCATTAAAAAGTCTGATTATGTGGTTTTGAGTGTACCCTAGATCAGCATCTTGTGTGTGTTTGTGCGTGTTTGTGTGTGTGTGTGTTTGTGTGTGTTGTGTGTGTGTGTGTGTGTGTGTTGTGTGTGTGTGTGTGTATGTATGTATGTGCGTGTATTTTTATGTTGTGTGTGTGCGTGTGTGCGTATGTGTATGTGTGTATGTGTGTGTATGTGTATGTGTGTGCGTGTGGGTGTAAGTGTTTGCGTATGTGTGTGTTTGTATGTGTGTGTGTGTGTGTATGTGTTTGTGTGTGTGTGTGTTGTGTGTGGGTGTATATATGTGCGGGCGTGTGCGTGTGTGCGCGCGCGTGTATAGTGTGTGAGACGACAGAGAGAAGAGAGAGAGAGAGAGAGAGAGAGAGAGAAAGACAGACAGACAGACAGACAAAAAAAGAGAGATTGTGTGAGACAGAGGGGTGATGACGGCTTGGGTCACGGTTCACATACCTTACTCCCCTCCTGTCTTCCCACCCCCACCCCCACCCCTCGGTTTGCCTGTGCTGTGTGCCCTGGGGGTTTGTTGTTCGTCTATAACTGCTATGGCGAATGGTGAGAGTGAGCGCTTTGAGTTGATTGTTGAATCAAGATTTAGCGCCTCATAAATGTCATTATTATTATTATTATTATTATATTATTATATCATCATCATTGTTATTTTTTGTTATTATTATTATTATTATTGTTGTTTGTTGTTGTTGACATTATTACTATTATCATTATTATTATTACTGTTATTGTTATCGTTGTTGTTGTTGTTGTTGTGTCGTCGTCGTCATCATCATCATCACCACCATCATTATCATTATTATTGTTGTTATTATTATAATTATTGTCATCATCATTAGCAGCAGTAGTAGTAGTAGTCGTCGTCGTCGTCGTAGTTAGTAGTAGTAGTAATAGAAGTAGTAGTAGAAGTAGTAGTAGTAATATAGTAGTAGTAGAAGTAGTAGTAGTAGTAGCAGTATTTTGTTATTATTGTTATTGTTATTATCATTACTATTATTATTATTATTATTATTACTATTATATTATTATTATCATTATTATTGTTATTAATGCTCGGTGAGTTCACATGATTTGGAGAACAGAGCTAGAGAAAAACATTTTGCCTGTCAATGGAAGCTGTCCATAATGTATCCCCACAACCCTGTGGCTTGGTATTTACTGTTACCAGTCTTTACCGTCATATGTTTACACTTCCGTAATATCGTGTTGACTGACACACCTAGTGTAGGTTTACCTCTCTCTTCTGTCTCGACACGTAGCGTGGTGTAGGTCTTTCGTGAATATATGTAATATGTATACGTTTGTCACCAAAGGTAACTGTCTGGTTAGATATTGTTAGTATACACACACGCGCGTGGACACACACACATACACACACACACACACACACACACACACACACACACACTCGCACACACACACACACACACTCACACACACACACACACACACACACACACTCGCACACACACACACACACACACTCGCACACACACACACACATCGCACGCACACATATACACACACACACTCGCACGCACACATACACACACACACACTCGCAACGCACACATACACACACACACACATATATATATATATATATATATATATATATATATATATATATATATATGTGTGTGTGTGTGTGTGTGTGTGTGTGTATGAATATATATATATATATACATACATATATATGTATATATATATATGTATATATATATATGTATATATATATATGTATATATATATATGTGTGTGTATCTATATGTATATATGTATGTATGTATGTATGTATGTATGTATGTATGTATGTATGTATGTATGTATGTATGTATAGATATAATTATATACTCACTTTGTGCCAGCATTGGTGCATTGTGATGTGTGTATATAGGCCTACGTGTATGTTAATCATTCTGTACATAGTACACTCTTGTGTCGTGTAAACCGTGTCACGAATAATGGGTCCTTGTGTCCGCCTCCATCAAAACTGTCTCGTTTCTTGTCTTTGCTGACCATGGAACTCTCAATATTCTTCTGTGCAGATCTACCACTGCCTAAACTCTCCGTGTGTATAAGTATGTATGTCCCAATCAAAGGCACGCGTTATGAATTCTTGAAGTCGTGTCAGTAGCTAGGATGTGGAAACATGAATACACCCAGCATGCACGCCTACTGAAGACGGTGTACGTAGACTGTGCAGCGATATACCATCTGCACAGTGTGGGCAAAAAGCAATACGTGTATACAAATCCGAGAAAAGCCCGAACACTAGAAAGAAAGAAACAAACAAACAACAGCAGCAACAACAACAACAACAACAACAGCAACAAACGAACAAACAAACAAACAAACAAATCCAAAATCTAATTCTGTCTATGTTTAATACTGAACACTTTGAATCATGTATGACAAACATTTGGTGTGTCCAGATTCCTGAAATACGATAATCGACAAAATCAGAACACAAGACACAAACAAATAAACACAACAAACAAACAACAACGACAAATCAAAGCACTAGACACAAACAAATAAACAAAACAAACAACAACAACAACAACAACAACAACAACAAACGAGCAAAACAAACAAACAAGCTACCGAAAACCCGTAACCTAATCCTGTCTGTATTTAAACACTTTGAGTCAGGTATGACAGGCACTGTTGTGTCCAAATCCTGTAACACGGTAACCGACAA
This sequence comes from Monoplex corrugatus, assembly GCA_030674185.1. Taxonomy (NCBI): domain Eukaryota; kingdom Metazoa; phylum Mollusca; class Gastropoda; order Littorinimorpha; family Ranellidae; genus Monoplex; species Monoplex corrugatus. The sequence continues at coordinate 124,002,141 of CM060306.1, read as the reverse complement.
AGACTTCATGCTAAAAATGTCGTCTTGAATTTCTGCTGAAGGAAAAATGTGTTATCTATCTAACATTCCACTGGAGGACATTTGGGCTCTTCACCACACCTTCCAACCCCACCAAAAACTGACGTCACCGAAAGAATGGGGGGTATGGAGGCTTACTAAATATTTGATAACATTTGTTCACAATGCTGTGATGGTGAGAATGGGGATGATACTGATGGTGCTATGGCGTTCTGCTCTAGGATCAAAACTGTAGCTAAGATATAGAAACATGAAAAACACACAGGGCTGTCCCCTGATCTAGTTTATACAATACTATATCCTGGTATCAACCAAGCCCAAGAGACAAACATTTCTGTGGTGTTGGTTTGAAAAAAATTGAGTCACACTCTCGATCACGATCCGTACGATAGATAAAACTCACGTATGTGGTCTCAGTCATCCTAATCATCCAGCAGTCATTATCATCAGCATGTCCCATGCCGCATGGCTTTGGCAATCATGGCCCTCCATATGAAACTATCTTTTGTGGTTGCAAATATATCTCCTACCCTTCTTGTCCCCATCCACTCTGCAAAACTGTTCTTATTTTCTCTCTGGTCTACCTGGTGCTCTTTTTCCACGTAGATTTCCTGTTGTGACCAGGTGCTCAAATTTCTCTTGCCTCATAAACTGCCCTATAAATGT
>CM060306.1:123993957-123996457 GCA_030674185.1 Monoplex corrugatus | reverse complement strand
TCGGACGAGGGTGGAGGTTCTCCAAACAGATACTGTGACAGTAGCTCCCTGAAGCGTTCGGTGGATGCAGCGTTGACTGTGTGGGCGGGGAGAGAGTTCCATTCCGGGACGGTCCGCTGTGTGTAGACAAACTTGTCAATGTTGCCACGGGGTTGGTATCGCTGCAGGTTGCGTTTGGTTGTTGGATCTGGTTCTGGAGGAAGTCTCAGTGAAGAATTTATCTTTCAGGATGGCAACTTCTCCAGTGATGATGCGGTAGGCCATGACCAGTCTCGAGTACACACGGCCTTCAGACAGCGGGTCCCACTTCAGCTCATGTAGCGTCTCGGTCACACTACTGGTTCGGCCGTAATAACTAGTGGCGTATCTTGCTGCGCATCTTTGGACCTGTTCGATGCCTGACACATCCTTCTTTGTGTACGGGTGGGAGAGGGCGGACCAACGTCTTATAAGCTGCCTCCCTGATCTTCTTGGGCATGTCACTTGTGTTTCGCCTCACAAAACCGAGCTGCTGGTAGGCCTTCTTGACTATGCTGTCGATGTGAGCTGTTCACTTGAAGTCGTTGGAATTGCAGTACTCCTAGCTACTTCTGGTGACTCACTTCCTCCAGCTCGCTGTTGTGGATGTAGTACTTGCTACAGATGGGAGACTTGGTTGGCGAAAAGCAGAGGACGGCACATTTTGAGGCATTAAAATTCATCAGCCATTTATCCTCACACTGATCAAGCTGATTGAGGTCTTCTTGTAGTTTCTTGCTGTCATCTGCAGACTGTATCTCACAATAGAGGACACAGTCGTCGGCGAATAGGCGGATGATGACAAGTTGTCTGGCAGATTGTTGATATACAGAAAAAACAATACCGGGCCCATGACTGTTCCCTGAGGCACACCGGATATTACTGGGGTTGGTGCTGATGTTTGGCCTTCCAGGGTCACCAACTCTGTGCGCTGAGTCAAGAAAGATCGTATCCACATCAGTGTGCTGCCTCTGATCCCGTAGTGATTGAGCTTCTTGAGGAGCCTTTCATGCGGAACCTGTATGTATGTATGTATGTATGTATGTATGTATGTATGTATGTTGTATGTATGTATGTATGTATGTATGTATGTATATATGTATGTATGTATGTATGTTTGTACATGTATGTATGTATGTATGTATGTATGCATGTATGTATGTGATTGCTTGTGTGTGTGTGTGTGTGTGTGTGTGTGTGTGTGTGTGTGTGTGTGTGTGTGTGTGTGTGTGTGTGTGTGTGTGTGTGTGTCTGTTTGTCTTGCTGTCATTAGCATGAATTTTTGTGGCCCAGTGGATCAAACATCGCCTGTAAAGCGAGAAGCATAAGTTCGATTCCATATCTGACAAGGATTTTTTCCTTCCCTTCTTCTCCCCTCTCCCCTCCTTCCCCGGGGATCATCTATTACACACTACGCTATGAGTAGTGTTGTGGGTAGTGATATTTCCAATAAGACGATATACCCATGTCTGACGTGCAGCATGTGATTACCGCACGTAAAAGATCCCTTTGCAGGAAGAAAATAGTTGTCCCTGGAAACATTCTGCAGAAATATCCACATCCTAGGAAAACAATACTTGCACGTTTACAGGACTGTAAAGAGGGTGGCGCATTGATGCGGCTACGTGCTTTTTCGGGATTGAGCGGCCTACAGTTCACGTGGAAAAGTCACGTAGAAAATCCCTATCCCGTCATCCTTGTCGTCGTCGTCGTCGTCGTCGTCATCGTCTTCGTTATCGTTATCGTCATCGTTGTCATTGTGCGGATAACTGTCGTACAGTTTTTGTTTGTTTGTTTGTTTGTTTGTTTATTTGTTTGTTTGTTTGTTTGTTTGTTTTTTTGTTTGTTTTCTTGCTTGCTTGCTTGTTTGTTTGCTTGTTTGTTAGTTTATTTGATTGTTTGTTTGTTTGTGTGTGTGTTTGTTTGTGTGTTTGTGTGTTTGTTTGTTGTTTGTTTTGTTTTTGTTTTGTTTTGTTTTGCTTTGCTTTGCTTTGTTTTGTTTTGTTTTGTTGCTGCTTGCTTGCTTGCTGGCTGGCTGGCTGGCTGGCTATCTGGCTTGCTTTGTTGTGTTGGTTGGTTGGTTGGTTGGTTTTTGTTTGTTTGTTTGTTTGTTTCTTTGTTCGTTTGTTTCTGGGAGTCGTGCCAAAACGTTCTTATCTTCAATTCAAACGCATCTTCAACATTTTTACATCCACAACACACATACGCGGTATACGCTCGTAGGAATAAGCAGGAAGCTTATGGATTAGCAGGGATAATCAAAAGATTTAAAATGACGCTGAAAGATCGGCAAAGAGAGTCAAGGGTTAAATAGAAAGCTGATAGATTGACAGAGAGTCAAAGGGTTAAATAGAAAGCTGATAGATTGGTGGACGGAGTCAAAGGGTTAAGCGGAAAACGGATAGGCAGAGAGAGAGTCAAAGGGTTAAGCTTGAGGTGAATGCTGATCGATCAATCACAACGCTCAATTATCTTGCTCCGG
>CM060306.1:123963957-123986457 GCA_030674185.1 Monoplex corrugatus | reverse complement strand
TTCGCTAGCCTTACTCTCTCCCGAGATGTCCACAAGGCAGTGGAGCTATTCACCCATAGCTTGGGGGTCTGGTTCGTGGGCACCAGGGCATATACAAGTATCCGGCAAAAATCGGAACCGTAGGAAAAGCAAAAAGCAAACAAGTAACTAAAGAGCGCCTCACCTCATTCACATCCTTTCACTTACTCCTATCAGTCATCTGTTGCAGTTTGTACGGTTGCGAAGCATAGACAGTCAACACGCAAAATCAGAACAAGATTGAGGCAGCAAAAATATGGTTTCTAAGAAGAATGTTAACAGTTCCATGGACAGAAAAAACGAGACAGTTTTAAAGAGGCTAACCACACACACACACACACACACACACACACACACAACCACACACACACACACACACACACACACACACACATACACACACACACACACACACACACACACACACACACACACACACGCACGCACGCACCACCACACACACACACACACACACACACACACAAAATTAATGAAAAAGATTAGGAAAAGACAAACAACATGTACAGGACATTTCATGAGGTAAGAGAAAATTTAGCACCTAGTCACAACAGGAAAGCTGGAGGGATAAAGAGCGCCAGGTAGACCCAGGAGAGAAAATATTGAACAGTTTTGCAGAGTGGATGAGGACAGAAAGGGTGAGAGATGTACTTGCTGAGACGAAAGATAGATTCGTATGGAGGGCCACGATCGCCAATGACATGCGGCAGGGCACATGTGATGATGATGATGATGATGATGATGAGAGATGATGTATGATGATGACGAAGTGTTTGCCGGTGGTCGAGTGGTCATGACCTGGTCTTCCCCTGAAAGATTGGGGTTCGAACCTTCTTGTGTGCCGCCTGGTTAGTAAAAGAGAGAAAATTTTCTGATCTGTCATACGTCAGGTCAGCGGGAATTATTGTTTGTTGTTGTTGTTGTTGTTGTTGCTGTTGTTTTTGTTTTAGGTACAGCTGACTACACTGAGTCATTGTCTGATTTATTATATTTCATTGCCTTGTATCGTATTGTATTTTGTTGTATAGTATTGTATGCTAGATTTGTGTATTGTGGTCCACGAGCCTCTCTGTTTCTGGTCCACTCTCCTGGAACAAACTTCCTCTCTCAGTCCGTCAGCAACCTACTTTTGTCTCCTCGGAGGGGAATCACATTGTAATATATAATTGTATATAATATGCTCTCTATAATTTTCCATTGCTTTTATTCTTTCTCCCCATTTATAGCCATGCGTGTGTGTGTGTGTGTGTGTGTGTGTGTGTGTGTGTGTGTGTGTGTGTGTGTGTGTGTGTGTGTGTGCGTGTGTGTGTGCTGTGCGTGGTGTGTGTCTGTTCAGGTTAGATTGATTTTATCAGATTTTGCGCTATTAGATTTGTAATTATATTTTATTATTATATTTACTGTTAACATTCTATCGCATTGTATTTTGTATAGTATTGTATGCTAGATTTGTATTGTGGTGTACTGTTTTCTATTGCATTGTATTTTGTTTTATTGTATTATTTTGTTTTATCGTAGTATGTATCGTATTGCATCGTATTGCTTGTTGTATTATTTCGTGTTCTTGTATTATTGCATTTTCTATTGTGGTTTATCTTATCGTATTGCTTTGTATTTTGTTACATTGCATTTCATTGTATTATAGTTTGTTTTATATTTTTGTGTTGTATGTTCTCTTTGTCTCTGTGTCTCTGTCTCTGTCTCTGTCTCTGTCTCTCTGTCTCTCTGTCTCTTGTCTCTGTCTCTGTCTGTCTGTCTCTCGCTCGTTCTCTCTCTCTTCTTTCTCTCTCTCTCTCTCTCTCTTCTCTCTCTTTCTCTCTCTCCCACCCTCTCTCTTTTTCTCTCTCCCTCTCTCTCTCTCTTTCTCTCTGTCTCCCCCTCTTTCTGTGTCTCTCTCTCCCCCTCCTCTCTCCCTCTCTGCAGCTAAATTATATTTTCATCATTTCTGCCCTGCTTGTTTTTTTTTTTCCTTTTCTATTAAAAATTCTGTTTTCTTTGTATTGACATTTCCTTAAACTTTCTTTTAACCGTGCTGTCCACGTGTGGCAGTATTGATTGGTTCACTTCAAACTGGAGATTGACGCATCTGCAAAATGAAAGTTTCCTTTTTATCAAAAGAAAAAAACACGTTGCACTGATTTGGAATTGGTGTTTAGAATTGGAGTTTGGAGCTGGAGTTTGAATTGGAAATTGAAATTCGATTTGGAGTTGAAAATTGCAGCGGCTGGAATTTGGAGTTAAAATTGGGAATTGAAGTTGAAGTTTGGAACTAGAGTTTAGAATTGGAGATGGAGCTGGAGTTGCAGTTATGAGTTTGCTCAAGAAAAGGTTCACTGCTCTCGGACAGTTCCAAGTGCATTCCACCCAAATCTGCAGAAGTTGGCCTTGAGCCTGCGCAAAACCTTATGCGCTGGCAATATCTTAAAACAGGGAGGTGAAGGTGACCTATGAGACAATGACACCACCAGAATGATAGGAGCAATAAGAATGACCTGAAAAAGTTACAGACCTGTATTTAATCTCCAATTTCTCTCCAAGCTCCTTGAAAAAGTGGTATAAAACAACTGAATGAGCATCTCTACTTAAATCATCTCCACATTCTACTTGTCTGCCTATCGAGCAAACCACAATGCAGAAACACTTCTTGTTCACATAGTCAGTGAATTCTTCTTGCTTCTGATGCTGGTAAAATGTCTTTTAACATTTCTCGATTGTCCTGCTGCCTTTGATACCATTGACCACTCCATTCTTCTCTTTCGTCTTGAACAAACGTTTGGAATCCATGGTACTGCTCTTTCTTGGATCTCCTCCTATCTGTCTGATTGCTTTCAGTCAGTTCTCATCAATGGGAGTCAGTCTGAGCCTTTTAAAGGTTTTCTCGCGGAGTTCCTCAGGGTTCTGTGTTAGGGTCTGTCGTGTTCACCCTTTATATTCATCCCTAGCCATCATCATTAACCAGTAGGACGTGAAACATCATTTATACGCGGATGACTCACAATGTCAGAATAGCAACACCCCTGAAAATATCGCTTGCCTTATCTCATAATACAGCTGCTACAGTGATATCCACAACTGGATGACACAAAATGAACAACAGTTAAATGGCGATAAAACTGAAGCCATGCTCGTAGGCACCAAAACCAAACTTGCCTGTATTTCACTGAATACCATCCATCTAGGTGACAACATCATCCCTCTCTCTGATTCTGTCAAGAACCTGGGTGTGACCTTGGACAACATTCTTTCTATGCATAAGTTTCTAATGCAGACCTGCCAATCATGCTACTATCAGATTCGGTGGATTGGTTACATTCGAAAATATCTCTCAACTGAGGCTGCATCTAAGCTTGTGACATCTCTTATTTTTTGTCGTATTGATTATTGTAACGCTCTCCTTTCTGGACCACCAGCTTCTTCTGTCGTCTGTCTGCAAGGCATACAAAACTCAGCTGATCGTCTTGTCCTCGGAAAGAAAAAGTTTGATCATGTCAAAGAAATAAGAGGGAAGCAGGGAGAATTTTTATAATATAATCAACTTGAGAATTGTCTCCCATTAGGAGTGTTCTGAGCTTACTGTTTTTGTGCTTTGTATCTGCTTCTATGCTAGCTGAATGGGTAGCGCAAACTGTGTTAGATTTGAGAAGTTCTATACAACATGGGAGATAATTCTCAAGAGTTATGTCCTTTGATTATATTTGATCATGTCAGTCCTCTCCTTCGCTCTCTGCACTGGTTGCCTGTTTTGAACATCACTGAATATAATATGGATGCCTTGTGTTACGAATCTGTTCACAATCGCTCCATCTCTTTGTGACAAAATCAATATTTACACGCCAATTCGCATCTTGTGCTCAGCTTCAGATATTCGTTCCCTTCAGGTTCCTAGATTTAAACTATCAACTGTCGGCCAGCGGTTTTTTTTCATTTTTTATTTTTGCTGTTTTGGGAACCCTCTGCCCAGCATAAACTTCCATTCTTCCTTCGTCTGTCACCTACCCTTTTAAAGCAGAATCCAATTTGAAAGCCCACCTTTTTTTCCCCGACAATGAATTCTGCAACTGCCTCTTTCCATCAGTTTATGTGGAGGTTTCTTCTCGCGTGTTGTAAGGCGGTCTGCGTTGATGGCGTGTGTATGTCTGGTGCGTGGGTGTGCAATGATTTGAATTGTCAAGAAATGGCGCCATATAAATACTGTAATTATATTGTTATCATTATTATTGTTGTTGTTGTTATTACTATCATTATCGTTATTATTATGATTATTATTACTATGATTATGATTATTATTATCATTATTATTATTATTATTATATTATTATTGATGGCAGTGAACAGGCCAACTTTTATGTCGTAAGCTTAGACTTGAACTCGAGACTTGAGATCTTGAGTCCACGGTCCTCTGAGCAGAGTGAGTCAGTCCACGTGAACTGTGGCCCATTGTCATTGTTGTTGTCTAAACCCCAGACGACTACCCACAGCCATAGTAGGACTGTCACCATTTCAAAATGTACACCATGCCTCAATAGATGAAAACAACACTAGAAAAGAATTTTGAATACACACATCAATGCATTCGCACATAAGATTTAAGGATATGCCTCAAGCGATGACCACTCCATCCAATCTATCACCAGGGATTTAAAAAATCAAACCTGAAGATAAACATAAACAAGGACACTGAAACATATAAATCGCCTAAATGACCTAAATCTCTTCTATACATCACATTTCCATAGAGCCAAAAATGCACTTAATGCTTGTACCCAAATATCATTCCTAAGAGAAAGTATGTAAGGCTTTATAGCACACATACAGGTGAATGGACCAGCAAGACAGAAAACGATAGGAAGAAATGACAAAGAGCAAAGGAACAAGGCAAAAACAAAGACAGTGACGAAAAAGAGGAAATTTCTAGCACAGAATTTCCAGAAGATGGGGGTACTGTTTATACAGAAAAAAGCTCCCGGCATCCCCACGGGTAGGGGGGGGGGGGGGAGGTCCCATCGGAGGGTTGAACCCACATTCCTCTGTGTCATCGATATGGCGTTTTAGCCAATTGAATTATGGAGATCTTCAACATGTGGCCCGCTCTTGGCTCAAAATTCAACTTTCAAAACCAGAAAAACATGAAAATAGAATCAGAACGCAGATTTAAGACAACCACACAAGTCAGGCGCAAATTTTCGGCCAACTGGTCTTTGTCAAGCGTAAACGTAAGACCACGAAAGACCAACTTTCAAGCAAGAAATACACAAATTTGGAGAAAAACAGCAAAACTTTCCTTTTGTTTGATGGAGTAGAAGAAAATCACTGATGTGAAATAATGAAGTGTTTGTGAATAGTGGTGACTGTGAAGAGGGGAGGTAAGTAGGATGTCTTAAAGAAAGAGATGAATTCTACAATGCAAAAGTGGTCATGCTACTATCATTGTTGTTTTATCCTGAAGAGGGTTAGGGCCAAAACAAGAAAACAGACTATAATGCACTTACTGAGTGTGGTTTCTTGGGTCTAAGTATATATATATATATGTGTGTGTGTGTGTGTGTGTGTGTGTGTGTGGTGTGTGTGTGTGTGTGTGTGTGTGTGTAGGAGAGAGAGAGAGAGAGATGACAGATAGATATATATACATGTTGTGTGTGTGTGTGTGTGTGTGTTGTGTGTGTGTATGTGTGTGAGAGAGAGAGAGAGAGAGATAGACAGATAGATATATATACATGTGTGTGGTTGTGTGTGTGTGTGTGTGTGTGTGTTGTGTGTGTGTGTGTTGTGTGTGTGTGTGTGTGTGTGTGTTAGATACATAGATAGACGGACAGACAGACAGACAGACAGATAGACAGACAGACAGATAGATAGATAGAGATAGACAGACAGACAGATACACACATACATACATACATACATACAGACAGACAGACAGAGAGCAATATATAGATACATATATATAGACACAGATATAGATATAGATATTTGTATGGATATAGAAACACATGCATACACACACATCAAAAAAATATATATGCATGTGATGGAGTGAATTCAAAAACATGTAATTGTGAGATGTGGCCGATGTAAATGGAGTGTGCTTAGTGCAACGAATCCAGTCTGACCTTGTAACAGAAAGCAAAAACATTCAAATCTAACAGCCAAGGGGCTGAAGGGAAAACCAGAGCACTGAGAGAAAAAGCCCTGAGACGCAGCTGGACATGTCTTGTAAAGCAGGAATAGGAATGAAACAGATAAAAGAACATAAAGTTAAAACATTTTATTTTGCAAGGATTGTAGCACTCAGTCCCACCGAACCTGTCTTACGAAACCTACACTTTCAGTATGGTGCTCTAAGGAACAGAATGAAGTAGACAAGTAGGCACAATAAACAAGAACACATGTCAGTGAGGGGGAAAAACTGTCACAGTAGGATCATTTTTTTGCTGGATGTTGATGTCTTACTGCATGATAGATATTGAATATGATGAGCAAATGGAGACGGTGACTGTTGTGTAATCACGTATACACTCAGATCATGTAGACAAGGCAGTGACTTGTCTCCATTCCCATCGCCTGGAGACGGAGAGGAGGAGACCCTGAAGATGGCAAAGGAAGAGATGGGAGTCTCTGATCGATAGGTACTCCACGACCTCCGCCCTCTCTATCCCGTTCTTTCCTTCTCTCTGTCTCTCTCTTGCTTTCTCGCTCTCCCTCTGTGCCTAACGCTGTATCATGTCGCTTGTGATCACCCGTCAATTCGGCAACAGGCCTTTTTCTCTTTTTCTATATCATTTCTATACCACTTTTCTGAACTCAGAAGATAGGATGATTTTTTCCCATAATATCTACTTTTCTGATCACAGAGGCTAGGATGATTTTTTCTTATAATATCCACTTTACTGATCACATAGGACAGGATGATTTTTTTCCTATAATATCCACTTTACTGATAACACAGGATAGGATGATCTTTTCCTATAATATCCACTTTACTGATAACACAGGATAGGATGATCTTTTCCTATAATATCCACTTTACTGATAACACAGGATAGGATGATCTTTTCCTATAATATCCACTTTACTGGTCACAGAGGTTAGGACGATTTTTCCCTTAAAACTATGATGGTGCAAGATTATAGGATAGAATGATGCTTACAAAGATATGGAGCTCCATTCTGTGCTCAAACTCTGTGATAATGCTCTACTTTACACTTCCTTTCACAACAACAACATATCTTTATATCAACCAGGCTCGAGAGATTCAGAAACTTGAAGTTTTGTTCATGAAATATAAGGAACATCCTCAGTGACGCATCCGTGAAGTGGTTGAGACTCAATTGTGTGTTCTGAGTCTTCAGAATAATGATAATGACAATAGTGGTAACAATGATGATGATGATGATGATGATGATGATGATGATGATGATGATGATGATGATGATTGTGATAATTGTGATGACTGTGCAGTTGCAGCTGCTGCTGCTGCTGCTGCTGATGATGATGATTTTGATGATAATGATGACGACGACGACAACGACGACGACGATGATGATGATGACGACGACGACGACGATGATGATGATGATGTATATATGTAAGATGTCACATCTTGATATAAACATCAAATCAAAACACACACTCTCATCATTCACCAATACACACACTCTCATCATTCACCAATACACACACTCTCATCATTCACCAGTACATACACTCTCATCATTCACCAGTACACACACTCTCATCATTCACCAATACACACACTCTCATCATTCACCAGTACATACACTCTCATCATTCACCAGTACATACACTCTCATCATTCACCAATACACACACTCTCATCATTCACCAGTACACACACTCTCATCATTCACCAATACACACACTCTCATCATTCATCAGTACACACACTCTCATCATTCACCAATACACACACTCTCATCATTCACCAGTACACACACTCTCATCATTCACCAATACACACACTCTCATCATTCACCAGTACACACACTCTCATCATTCACCAAAACACACACTCTCATCATTCACCAAAACACACACTCTCATCATTCACCAATACACACACTCTCATAATTCACCAATACACACACTCTCATCATTCACCAGAACACACACTCTCATCATTCACCAATACACACACTCTCATCATTCACCAGTACACACACTCTCATCATTCACCAGTACACTCACTCTCATCATTCACCAATTCATTCACTCTCAATGACAAAAACTCAAGGGCACACAATGCACGTACACCAGTGGTGGGGGAGGGGGGGGGGGGAGGACAGGACAAGAATGGGACAAAGGGATAAACACTTAGAGGAACGTAAATCACTGCTAGACAAACAATAAGTTCATCACGTTAGACTTAAAGACAAAGTATATGACTGTCGGAGAGACAGAGAAAGGTCATTCCAGCTGTATGGACCAGACACAGAAAATGAGCAGCAACTGACTGTCTCCGCATTGAGGAATTTGTAATCAAGTGGTATCAGAAGTAGAACGGAGAATTCGGCAGGAACATACATTGGGAGGTGATCACAAATACGAATAGGTGCAATACCATTAATACTATAACTTTATAGTGCATTGATTTTGAATGAAATTATTTGCAAAGCAGCAGCCAGTGAGGAAAGTGAAGCAATGAAAGGACACGATCACGCCTCTTTTTTACGAAGGACAAGATGGACCGCAGATTTTTGAATACGCTGGGAGCATATGACGGAAGAAGCAGGCGAGCCAGAGAGCAGAGAGTTACGATAATCGACTCACAACAAGATGAAAGAAATTGCTATTTTAGATGCTATTAATCTTGAAAGATCATCATCATCATGTGCCCTGCTGCATGGATCATTAAAAAAGAAGATTAGGAAAATGCAAGCAACATTCATAGGATATTTTATGAACAATCGAAATTAGAGCACCCAGTCACTACAGGAAATCTGGAGGGAAAAATAGCACCAGGTAGACCCAGGGAGAAAGTATTGGATGGACTTGCGGAGTGGATGAAGGCAGAGAGGGTGGGAGATATACTAGCAGCGACAAAAGATAGATTCGTATGGAGGATCATGATTATCAATGCCGGACGGCAGGGCACATGATGTTGATACTGTATTCTCAATTTCAGAGTTGTACTGGGCCGTTAAAGCGCAAGATCCTGCTTGCAATTAAGGATTAATGTCGATGGTCTGGGGTAGAAGTGTCGATATCCAAACTACTTAGGGGAAAAGAAAAACGCTAGGGGGGAAATATTGATAGGACGACAGCCAGTTGAAACACCGCTGGCCAGCTTCCGCCCCCCCCCCCCCTCCACCTGACAGTGAGCGCGTGTTGCGCCAGCGTGCTACTCAGTGCTCTCCCTTGTCGGCTAGCCGAGACCAAAATGTCGTCTGCTGTGAAATTTCATTAGATGACTCTGTGACGGCGGCAGCTAAGTGGGAAATATGTGAGGGAAAAGGAGAACTGAGAGTCACTGTTCTCCCCGCTGTGTGTGTGGCGCTGTGTGGCCAGGATGTCTGTGATTCTGTTGACCTGTCGGAACATCGGGCGGGCGTGCTGACGATCCCCCCTTCACAGCAACATGCAGTCATCACCCGGTTCGTTGAATTGGCCTTTGTTTTCTGTCCCCTCTCTCTCTCTCTCTGTCTGTCTGTCTGTCTGTCTCTCTCTCTCTCTCTCTCTCTCTCTCTCTCTTCTGTCTGTCTGTCTGTCTCTCTCTCTCTGTCTGTCTGTCTCTCTCTCTCTCTGTCTGTCTGTCTGTCTCTCTGTCTCTCTCTCTGTCTGTCTGTCTGTCTGTCTCTCTCTCTCTCTGTCTCTCTGTCTGTCTGTCTGTCCTCTCTCTCCTCTCCTCTCTCTCTCTGTCAGTCAGAGACAAGTCGGTAACAGAATTACAAATCATTCAAAACGGATTCATTGCACGTGCACAGCGTGAGTGTCTTCCACCCAAAACAGCTAGTGGTGATTTGGCAGACTCCTTAACCCTTTGACTCTCGCACCCTATCCAACGACTACAAAAACGTAGCCCCCTTCGACTCCCTAACCCTATCCACCAGCTTCTGCAGGGAGCTGGTGGATAGGGTGAGGGAGTCAAAGGGTTAAGATTTTGCTTTCCAAGCGTGGTTGACAATGCAGGATGCTGGTGGACAGGGTGAGTGAGTCAAAGGGTTAAATGTAGATTATTATAATTGTATATGTACGACTTACGTAAATGAAGCTGAATTATGACGTCACTCAGATAGATACGTAATGACGCTTCCGTGATGCTGATGTCGGAATGATCAACTAAACAAGAAACCAAGAAAACAAGAAGTCGAGTCAAGATTGTTTTTGTTGTGTGACTGGCACTTCTTCATGGTGTCAGGAAGTTTTCGAACTCATCGAATTATATCTTGACATTTAGCAACCTGGGCCACGTACGTACAAGGCAGTTTTTGACGTTAGAAGTAGTAGTACCTGGTTTGCACTAGCTCCTTCAGTGTGCTTACTTAAACTTGAACTGCCGATCGTATAGATCCACCACTCTTTAGTTTGTCACGTTGAGGACTTACGCGGGTTTGTTCAATCCCGTTTTGCGTGCTACAAGGCGTACTCCAACACTAACGATTTTAGTGCAGTTGCATCACTTCGACATTTCTTCGACACTGACACACGTACGTGGTTCCGTGGTTCAGACACTCGGAAAGCATGGACTGCTTACGGAAGCCACTGCCCCTGTCTTTTGAAGGCAACGTTGCTGAGAACTGGCGTACATTTGAGGCCGAATTTGACATCTTTATAGAGGCTGCTTATGCTAACAAAGATGACCGTACACGAGCGTACATTTTGCTGAACTTGGCTGGAAAAGATGCCATTGAGAAAGAAAAGACATTCACTTATGCTGCTGAAGTGAAGAACGACGATGGTGTAGTCACACAAGCTGCAGAAAAGCGCGAAAGCGTCGCTGTCCTGAAGACAAAATTTCGTGAGCTCTGCAATCCACTGACGAACATTATTATCGAGAGACACAATTTCAACACACGATTCCAGCAAGCTGGCGAGCCAAAGCAAAACTGTGAGCACGCGCAAAGTCTCCAACCAGTTGAAGAAGTCCAGGCAGCAGCAAAACAATATCATGACAGATCAGCGAGAGATCTACGTCCTTTGAAACAGGGTGAAGTCGTGCGGATGCAGACTGACAAAGGCTTCAAGAAACTTGCAGTAGTGAAGTCAGCACGCCACTCGCCAAGATCGTACGTCGTCACTGCAGATGGCGCTGACTACGTGCTTTGAAAGCGTGGTTGACAATGCAGGACGCTGGTGGACAAGGTGAGGGAGTCAAAGGGTTAAGGTTTTGCTTTGAAAGCGTGGTTGACAATGCAGGATGCTGGTGGACAGGGTGCGGGAGTCAAAGGGTTAATCTTCGTTTCGCAGACTGAGTCTTGATGGAAGGGGGTGGAGGTGTGTGGGGGCGGGGAAATCTATTTAACACTAAGCTGACACCATCAGAATGATTGAAACGTTAAGATGGGCAGCGAACAGGCCAGTTTTTGATATTGCAGGCTAAGATTAAACTCGAACTTTCAGTTCTTGAGTACAAGGCTCTGTCACATGAGCCAGTTTTGGTGAGTCTTGGTGACGTAGACTGGTGAATCATAGTAAAGTAGACTGGTGAGTTTGGGTGATATAGACTTGAGAGTTAGTAGTACAGACTGCGCAGTCTTAAAGATGCGACTGGTTAGTCAGTGATATACACTGGCAAATGTTGGTAATATACTATGGTGAGTCTTAGTAATATACTGGTGAGTGAGTGATATACACTGGTGAGTATTAATGATGTAAAACGATGAGTTTCAGTGATAAAGACTGGTGAGTGAATAAGTTAGTGATATAGTTGATGAGTCGGTGACATAGACTGGTGAGTCAATGATACAGACTGCTGACATAAACTGGTGACTCTTAGTGACGTAAACTGGTGAGTTTTAGTGACGTAGAATGGTGAATCTTAGTGATATGGACTGGTGAGTCAATGATATCATTTGGTGAGCTTTCAGTCTCTCTCTCGGTATTTGTCTATTGCCCCTTTTTTCTATACCGTTCTTCATCATCATCATCGGTCCCGTAGTCTGGTTGACCGTTGGCGCACCACTGAAGATTTTGCAACCAACTTCCTCCACTCCTCACGGTCCTCAGCTTTCCGCAGAATGATATTCCATTCAAGGCCAGTCCACTCTCTTTTTCTCTGTCTGCCTCTTCGTCTCCCTCCCTGAACTGTTCCCTGCAAGACGGTCTTGGCCAGTCCAGATGATCGTGTGACGTGCCCGTACCACCTCAATTTGCGTCTTTTCACTGAGGTCAGGAGGTCTTCATACGACCCGATGGCGTTTTCGATTCGGGTTTTCACTTCCTTATTGGTTATATGATCTTTGTACGAGATACCAAGGAGTTTGCGGAAGCATCTCATCTCCATTGCCTGTATCCTTTCAATGTCTGCTGTTATGGTCCATGTTTCGCATGCATACAAAAATATTGACATGACCAGGGAACGCATCAGTCTGATCTTGGAGCCGATTGCGATATTCTTGTCGTTCCAGATGACTTTTAGCTTGGTCATATAATCTTCATTTAGTGTGTCTTGGGCAATGTCGCATGGCGGAGCCCATCCCTCTCCATGCCAGACCACAGCCGACGTCCTGCATCTAGGTGGTTCGCCTTATATCGTTCTTATAGCTCTCCAAAACATCTCCAGACCCTGCAAAATTAAAGTCACCATGAGAACAAGGCTTGAAGGGTCACAGAATCTGGAACAACTTTTCTCAGTGCTATGTTGATGATGAGAATTAGGAACAACAGTGATGAATATTGGACGGACTTGCGCAGTGGATGAAGACAGAGAGGGTGGGAGAAGCGCTTGCAGTGACAAAAAGTAGATTCATGTGGAGGGTCATCATCGCCAAGGCCATGCGGCAGGGCACTATTGATGATGAGTGATGATACTGTGGAGTTCCATTTCGCATTGACACTGCGTGACAGTGCTGTTCTTGTTTTCTTTCATAGTATATCCTGGCGTCTAGCAGGCCCGAGAGACGCAGACACCTGCAGGTGTTAACCAGGAAATTTTAGGCAGCGCCTTCAGTGATGCATCTGTAAAATGACCAAGGCTCAGATGTGTGGTCCTAGTCTTTCTGATCTGCTCACAGAGTGCTGAGCTCTGAGTAGGAGCGGGTCAGCGCCGAAAAATCTTCCCACCATCATTTTTTGGACTGATGGGGGTTCACCAAGCGGTAGAGACATATCAGATATAGCCAGCAAAATCGGCCAAGATAAAACAGCATTCAAAACACGAAAAGCGTTCTTACCAACAAATACCTTTCAGTTAACATCAGGAAGAGAGTTCTTCAGTGTTATATAGATCCGATGATGTTGTACAGTTGTGAGGTGTGGACAGTCGACACGCAAAGTCAGAACAAGATTCAGGCAGCTGAAATGTCGTTTCTAAGAAGAATGTTGAGAGTTCCATGGACAGCAAAGAAAACAAACGAGAGACAGTCTTGAAGGAGGCAGACACAAAAAGAACGTTAATGAAGAAGATTAGGAAAAGACAAGCAACAGTTATAAGACATTTTATGAAGCAACACAAATTAGAGCACGTGGTCACAACAGGAAAGCTGGAGGGAAAACGAGCACCAGGTAGACCCAGGAAGAAAGTATTGGACAGACTTGCAGAGTGGCTGAGGACAGAGAGGGTGGAAGATGTACTTGCAGCGACAAGTGACAGAATCGTATGGAAGGGCCATGATCGCCAAACGCCATCGGCAGGGCACATGATTATGATAATGATGGGGTTTCGAACCCGTGCCCTCCTGGTCAACAGTCAGTTGTACACACTACTGGATCACGTTAACTGGTTGTCAGTTGTCAAACATTGCAACAGCAGTTTGATCCTCTCTGCTCCAGAGCTTATAATGAGCCTCTGAGATTTGTGAAAATCAATACGTGGTCAGCCATTTGTGAAATATTCTCCGTGGCGTTTCCTAAGCCGACAACTTGCCTGTCCTCTCTGATGTAAGAAAATCAATCATGTGTCAGTCAGCTACAAAACTTTGCTGTTCTCCCAAAACGTATTTTCTACATTGTTTCATAACTGTCATTAGTCGGTTGTCGAGTTTTGATTGAGGGATTATGTTATGTTTTCCAATTTCTACAGTTGTTTTCTCTCTCTCTCCTCTCTCTCTCTCTCTCTCTCTCTCTCTCTCTCTCTCTCTCTCTCTCTCTCTCTCTCTCTCTCTCTCTCTTCTCTCTCTCTCTCTCTCTCTCTCTCTCCTCTCTTCTGTCTCTCTCTCTCTCTCTGTCCGTCTGTCTGTCTCTCTCTCTGTCTGCCTGTCTCTCTCTCTGTCTGCCTGTCTCTCTCTCTGTCTGTCTGTCCTGTCTCTGTCTATCTGTCTGTCTGTCTGTCTCTCTCTCTCTCTCTCTCTCTCCCTCTCCCTCCCTCCCACTGTACAGGCAGTATCTTACTGCACATTCTGCATACTCCATCTTTGGGAAGTGTGCATGCTGAGTGATTTCATGTACAACAACTTACCAGATCTGATGTGACTTACACCATTTTTAACGTGTGTGTTTAAGGTTTTGCGTGCGTATGCACACGGAGGGGGTTTACGCACTATCATCATAATCTTCGTCATCATTATCACTATCATAACGATCGTGTGCATTGCCACATGAATCTGGCGATCGTGACCCTCCGTACGAGTATGTCTTTTGTCAATGCAAGTATATCTCCTATCAAAATATTAAAAAATACCTTGTCTGTAAAAGATCCTTGGGAGTATAAAACACAACGTTTCGAGCCCAGGCCCTTTGTCAAGCGAAAAGTAAAATGACCTTGACAAAGGGCCTGGGCTCGAAACGTTGTGTTTTATACTACTTGACAAAGAGCCTGGGCTCGAAACGTTGTGTTTTATACTCCCAAGGATCTTTTACAAACAAGGTATTTTTTAATATTTTGTTTTTACCCTCAAGATCCAGCAGTCACATTTTGTTTTACCTTTTATATCTCCTATCATTTTGTCCCCACCCACCTGCAAGGTTGTCTAGTAATTTCTGCTTAGATCTACCTGGTGCTGTTTTCTCCTCTAGCTTTCCTGTTGTGACCAGGTGCTCAAATTTGTTTTGCCACGTAAAATGTCCTGTAAGTGCTGCTTGTCCTTTCCTAATTCTTTTCGTCAAGGTTATTTTAGTGTTTTCTTCTTTTAAGACTGTCTCGTTTGTTTTCTTTCTGCGCATGCAACTCTTAACCTTTTTTCCCAGAAACCACACTTCAGCTGCCTCGATCTTGTCCTGACTTTGCGTGTTGATTGTCCAGGTTTCGCATCCACACAGCAACACTGGTTCTACATAACATTGAAAAGCTCTCTTCCTCATGTTAATTGTTAGGCATTTGTTGGTAAGAAGGCTTTTCATCTTCTGGAATGCTGTTTTAGCTTGGCTGATTCTGGCACTGTTGTATCTGTGCAAATGTTGACCTGGGAGATTGGAAAAAAAACGTCTCCTGTACCCACTAGTCATGTGGTACCCAAACAGAATCGAACCCAGGTATTCCGACTGGAAGTCCAGTGTCTCATCCTCTTGACTACTGTGGATTAAGCGAAACAGTAATAATGACGCTAACATTAGTGTTTTATTTTCCAACGGTCGAAGTTACAGTATTAGCTTAAAGACGTTTTTCAAAGTTATCATTTCTAATCTACACATGTGCCTAGAATAATACAGACACATGCACATACATATACACATATACATCCACACAGAGAAAAAATACATCAATAAATCAACGATGTAAAGCATTATACATAAGGAAATCAAAGAATACTGGTTACATATGTAAATACAATATAAACATCGTCACTTCATCAAGTATAACAAAAGATCATAACATGAACACAAACATAGGTAAAAGTACCACTGGTCGACAAAATATTAGGAAGAAAAATGGTTGTTATTTTCCAAGATGTTTTTTTCTAAAAATTAAGTTAGTTTTTCAGTTTCTAGGGTAAACCCACCTAAACGCACATGAAAGGCATTCCTCTACATGAAAATTGGGTCTTGGCTGCAAAAAAAAACTTAATCACTGATATGTTGGGATTTTCTTGTCTTTTTTTGTCTTTTTTCTTTTTTCTCCGAATACCGAATCAGATAGACACCGTCTTCTAAAGCCCATGGATTCTAAAACGCTTTTGGCCATTAGAAAGAGCATAATATTTACATGACGATTTTGCAGCTAACAATGACCATCTCGACTAATACATTGGACGTATGTACTCGTATTTGAGTTTTGCTCAATCCATTGTATATAAATGTTGTTCTGTTTTCTCAATGATGTTGTAATAATGTCCACCAAAAATTGTATTTATTTGTGTTTTGTCCACAACAAAAAATTAAAAACAAGTTTGAAAAAAAATAATGACCCTCTCGTCACCAACGACTCTTTTTGTGCGGTAGAGTCACATCTATCCCCTTACATACACGCACACACACGCGCACACACACACACACACACACACACACACACACACACACACACACACACACACACACACACACACACACACAAACACACACACACACACACACACAAACATACACACACACACACACACACACATATATATATATATATATTATGTGTGTGTGTGTGTGTGTGTGTGTGTGTGTAGACATAATTATATCTTCCTAAGAAGACAGGGGCTATAGAATGCGAACTCCATCGCACAATCAGTTTGATGAGTCATGTAACAAATATCCTGTTGGGAATTCGTCATGGTGAGGACAGGGAATAGAATCGGAAGGGAAATGGCAGAAGAACAGTGTGGATTTGTGGAAGGGAAAGGAACTATTGGTGCCATGTGCATCCTGGGAACTATCATAGAGAGGTCAAATGAGATGAATAGGGATTTGTATTTATGCTTTGTTGACTACACCAAGGCTTTCGATCGGGTAAGACATGGTGAATTGATCAGCCAACTGGAGAGACTTAGTGTTGATGGAAAAGATTCTACGAATAATCAGAATATGTACTGGGAACAAACGGCTGCAATGAGAATGGAAGACGATGTGGGCTCTTTCCGGAACATCAAAAGAGGAGTCAGACAGGGTTGTGTTTTGTCACCAGATCTGTTTTCACTTTACAGCGAAAACATCATGAGAAACCTAGAGGAAGACCCTGGATTAAAGGTTGGAGGGAAAATGGTAGACAACATTCGATACGCAGATGACACCGTGCTAATTGCAGAAAGTGAAAGGGGCCTACAAAGCCTTGTGAATATACTAGAAGTGGAGGGCAGGGGTAAGGGGCTGGAACTGGGCGGCAGGAAGACTGAAGTCATGGTGGTCGGTAGAAAACATGAAATTCCCTCATGCAAAATAACAGCAGATGACACATCCTTGACACAGGTTGATAAATTCAAATATCTGGGAGCGAGCATTTCATCGGACGGCGGATGCACTTCGGAGGTGGCCGGCGGAGTCGGCCAGGCCACGGCAGCGTTCGGGAAGATGACAAGCGTTCTTACCGGCAGGTGCCTATCAGTTGACATCAGGAACAGAGTTCTTGAATGTTATATAGAACCAATGCTGTTGTACGTATGTGAGGCGTGGACATTCAACAAACAAAGCCAGAACGGGATTGAGGCAGCCGAGATGTGGTTTCTGAGAGGAGTGTTGAGAGTTCCATGGACAGCAAAGAAAACAAATGAGACAGTCTTGATGGAGGCAAAAACAGGTAGATCACTCATAAGGAAGATTAGGAAAAGACAGGCAACATTTATAGGCCATTTTATGAGGAAGGAGGATTTGGAGCACCTGGTCACAACGGGAAAGCTGGAGGGAAAGAGAGCACCGGGTAGACCCTGGGAGAAAATGCTGGACGGACTTGCAGAGTGGCTGGGGACGAGGGGGGTGGGAGAGATGCTAGGGGAAACGAGAGATAGAGAGATAGAGGAAGTCCATGGTCGCCAACGCCATGCGGCAGGGCACCTGATGATGATATATAAAATATACATAATATACATACATGTATGTATATATCTATATGTATATATATATATAGTGTCTGTGTCTGTATGTGTGCGCGCGCGTGCGTGCGCGCACGCGCGCATGTGTGTGTATTATTTGTTCAGGAACGGTTTGCGTGCGTGAATGTGTTTGTGTATGTGTGTGTGTGTGAGTGTGGGTGTGTGAATGAGCGTGTATATGTGCGTGTATATGATTATGCGCATGTGTATGTGTACGTGCATGTATAGTGTGTGTGTGTTTATGCGTGGGTGTATGAATATGTACGTAGTGTGTATGTGTATGCATGAATCTGTGCGTGTCTGTCTCTCTCTTTGTCTATCTGTCTGTCAATCCGTCCGTCCATCTGTCTATCTGTCTCTCTGTGAGTCTGCTTGTCTTTCTACTTGTTTGTCCGTTGCCATGCGGTTTTCTCCATGTAGCTTTCCATTGATTTCTCTTTCAGGTTTATTGCGTTTAAACAGAAATTGACGCTAAAGATGTGAATTAGACGTCTGTAACCTGGGGATTACCGTCATCATAAGTGTCTGGAACTGGGGAAGGGAGGGGAGGAAAGGAGTGTAATCACAGAGAACAGTGTGGGTTTGGATCTTGAAGACTGTTCAAGAGCCATACATGCCACTCAGACAACTCCATACACGCTCCACCTAAATCTGCTAGCGATTATCTGGCAGACTCCCTAAGCCTGCACCAAACTCTATACAAAAGCCTGTGCGTGCGTGCGTGCGTGTGTGTCTTTTCGGCGCTTGGATTTGATTTTGTCGAGATTTGCGCTATATAAATATTGTAATTATTATGTATGCATGTGCGTACGTATGTATGTATGTATGTATGTATGTATACGCTTAGATTTATGTATGTATGTATGCATGTATACGCTCAGCTTAGATTTATGTATGTAAGTATGTAAGCATGTATGTATAGCATGTATACGCTCATATGTATGTAGGTATGTATGCATGTATACGCTCAGCGCTTAGATTTGATTTTGTCAAGATTTTGCGCTATATAAATAAAATATATTATTATTATTATTATTATACACTCGCAAGGTCTTGAAATGGGGGTGGGGGGTGGGTGAGGAGAAAGACTTATGAAACGCGAAGCTGACACTATCAGAATGATAGAAGCGTTAAGATTAGCAGCAAACACGTCATATATATATATATATATATATATATATATATATATATATATATATATATATATATATATATATATAACATATATGTATATGTATGTATATATACATATGTATATAGATAGATAGATACAGATATATATATATGTATTATATACATATGTACATGTATGTATGTATACATAATATGCTCTCTAAAATTTTCCATTGTTTTTCTTCTTTTCCCCCATTTATAGCCATGTGTGTGTGTGTGTGTGTGTGTGTGTGTGTGTGTGTGTGTGTGTGTGTGTGTGTGTGTGTGTGTGTGTGTGTGTGTGCGTGCGTGCGTGCGTGTCTGTTCAGCGCTTAGATTTGATTTTTATCAAGATTTTGCGCTATATAAATATTGTAATTATTATTATTATTATTATTACATATATATATGTATTGATAGATGCATGCATACATATATACATATATATATTTATACATACAGATATGTATATACATACATATAATATATACATATATATATATATATATATACACACTTGTGGACTGGGATTGAACTCAAGATATCATATCTCGTGTTCACAGATTTTCAAAGGAACCAACAAGCCTGTTCTGGAAGAACAAAATATAGCCAGGACAGGAAAAAAAAAAACAACATGGAAATAAAATCAGAACGCGTACGAGTGTATTTAATACTCCCAGACAACGGGGGGTGGTCGCGCCTGTTTAGAATGTCAGGACAATTTCTTGCTTAGTCCTGGTTTATATTTGTTTGTTTGTTCGTTTCTGTCTTTCTTTCTTTCTTTGGTTCGATCGTTCGTTCGCTGGCTTGTTCGTTCGTTCGTTCTTTTTTTTCTTTCTTTCTTTCTTTCTTTGGTTCGATCGTTCGTTCGCTGGCTTGTTCGTTCGTTCGTTCTTTTCTTTCTTTCTTTCTTTCTTTCGATCGTTCGTTCGCTCGCTTGTTCGTTCGTTCGTTCTTTTCTTTCTTTCTTTCGATCGTTCGTTCGCTCGCTTGTTCGTTCGTTCTTTTTTTTTTCTTTCTTTCTTTCTTTCTTTGGTTCGATCGTTCGTTCGCTCGCTTGTTCGTTCGTTCTTTTCTTTCTTTTTCTTTCTTCTTTCTTTCTTTCTTTCTTTAGTTCGATCGTTCGATCGATCGCTTGTTCGTTCGTTCATTCGTTCTTTTCTTTCTTTCGATCGTTCGTTCGCTCGCTTGTTCGTTCGTTCTTTTTTTTTCTTTCTTTCTTCTTCTTTCTTTCTTTAGTTCGATCGTTCGATCGCTCGCTTGTTCGTTCGTTCATTCGTTCTTTTCTTTCTTTCTTTCGTTCGTTCGTCCGTTCGTCCGTCCGTTTGTTCGTTCGTTCTTTCTTTCGTTCGTTCGTTATTTCTTTCGTTCGTTCTTTCTTTCTCTGTTTGTTTATTTGTTTGTTTATTGTTTTGTTTATTTTTTTTGTTTTTTGTTTGTTTGTTACATTTTAAGCGTTCAGGATTTTTGTATACGTGTATGCCTGTTGTTTTTCTCACACTGTGCAGGGGGTATGTTGTTGGACAGTCTGCGTACTCCGTCTTTGGTGAGCGTGCATGCTGCTGTATATTGTATTTCCAGAATCAGCTTTACTTCCCCGCTATTGGGGTTTACATGTACGTGCTATGATCATTTTGGATCTTTTCCATCACATGGCACTAATGTTGTCAACGCAGATGGAATTCGTTCCGAGCGCGGAGACGTTATTTGGAGGAACTGAACGGAACTAAAGTGAATGTAATCCACAGTTTCAGTTTCAGTTTCTCAAGGTGACATCTCTGCGCTCGGAATGAATTCCATATGCAGTAACGTCACAGGTGCCATGTGACGGAGAAGATCCAGAACGATCACGGCACACGCCTTAAGCCTGCACATACACCCACGAGATGGCCAGGTCCTGAGATCCTACCTAGATAATACCATAACCCTGAGGTCGTAAGGGAGTGGGGTGGCAGAGACTTCAACTTTTCTCGGGGCCAGCACCACGAGGGCGGCGCCCATCCCCTCTCCCTCGCTTCAAATTCATATCGTATCCACATTTTTTTAGCGAGATTTCAGAAAGGCAAGAAGGCTTATTGGTCTTCAAGGGGAGGGACCTGGGAAATCAACCTATCTCTCCAGTGATTTTATACAAAAGCAGCCGGACAATGCCTGCTCTTCGCGATTTTTAACTGCCGTGGGATCTTTAGCGTGCGCAGCCGGAAAGCACACGGTCCGACTCGTTTTTCGTCCCCTTCCGAAGGACTACACGTTCAGTTCAGTTTTCCGGTCAAACTGAGGAGAAAAATCGAGGTCTCTACGGGGAGCGAACCCTGGAACCCCGAGTTTAGTTATTGTCAGGCGAATGTCTGAACCATTCTGCCACTCTTCTCTCTGTAATCCACAGAAAACTGACGTTATTTACAAGAGCTTTAACCCTTTGACTCCCACACCCAGTCCACCAGCATCCGTATTGTCAACCCTGCTAGCAAACCAAGAACTTAATCCTTTGATTCCCTCACTCTATCCGGCAGTAAGCTGATGGATAGGGCGAGGAAATCGAAGGATTAAATTTTTACAGTTAGTAGATGGGTGTGGGTGTCCGAGGGTTAACATGCATGACAAATCCAAAACAAGTGTGATTACCTGCGTTGAAGCAAACAGGAACTAGAAAAAACACGAAAAAAGAATAAGAACGCGTATTTAATACAACAAGACAAGACAGATGCAAATTTTCCGCCTGTCTTGTCTTGTTGTGTTAAATACGCGTTCTTATTCTTTTTTCGTGTTTTTCTCTGATTCATGCATGATTAATGTTCAACACTCGAAGGGAATTTAAGCAATAACAGGTCTGCTCATATGCTGACCTTGGGTCTTAACCACTTATCTGTCGCTCCCCTTACTAACCCTTTAGAAGCCCAGTATGAATAGTATCCGCACCTTCTGTAAACTCTGTGCTAGAAATTTCCTCTTTTCTGTCACTCTTTGTTCTTTCTCCCTTTTTTGCTTTCTGATATTTCTTCCTACCATGTACTGCCTTATTAGTCCATTCACCTGTATGTGTTCGATAAAGTCTTACGTAATTTCTCTTAGGATTGATAATTGGGTACATGTATTAAATGCATTTTTCGCTCTAGGGAACTAAAATACGCAGAAGCAATTATTAGGTAATTTAGGCCCGTTTTTGTATATGCTTTAGTATCCCTAGCTATGTTTAGATTTGTGTTCGCGTATGTTTTTTAAATCCCCTGTGTTATAGATTGGACAGAGTGGT
>CM060306.1:123941457-123958957 GCA_030674185.1 Monoplex corrugatus | reverse complement strand
GCCATGCGGCAGGGCACCTGATGATGATGATGATTATTATTTAAAACAACAAGACTGGCGCAAATTTTATAAGTAGAATGAAATAATCAGATAGCGAACTGTTTAAGAGTAACAATCAACAACAAAATAAACTGTATATTACGATAAAGCAAATTCCCTGATTTTAGCTGCTTTAAGCAGGAACAAACCAAAATTCTTAATATAATTGAAATGAGTTGGACACATTAACAAACACAGTTTAAACATATTTGGGCATCTATAATACTTTTGAGAGATAAACCTTGACCGGATTTCATCTAAAACTGGACAACACAGGACAAACTGTATTTCGTTTTCTTCAGTTTGCACACATGAGGGGAGGGAAAGAGAGAGAGACAGAGACAGACAGAGACAGACAGAGACACAGAGAGAGATTCGTCATCATCATCAAGTGCCCTGCCACATGGCGTTGGCGATCATGGCCCTCCTCCATGTGTATCTGTCCCTTGTTGCTGCAAGCACATCTTCCATCCTCTCTGTCCTCAGCCACCCTGCAAGTCCGTCCAATATTTTCTTCCTGGGTGTACCTGGTGCTCTCTTTTCCTCCAGCTTTCCTGTTGTGACCAGGTGCTCTAATTCCCCTTTCCTCATAAAATGGCCTATAAATGTTGCCTGTCTTTTCCTAATCTTCCTACCAATGATCTTGTGTCTGCCTTCATCAAGACTGTCTCGTTTGTTTTCTTTGCTGTCAATGGAACTCTCAACATTCTTTTTGGAAACCACATCTTGGCTGCCTCAACCTTGATCTGGCCTTACGTTGATCTGGCCTTACGTGTTGACTATCCACTCCTCACAACCGTACAACATTATTGGTTCTATATAACATTCAAGAACTCTCTTCCTGATGTTAATTGAGCGTTTGTTGGTAAGAATGCTTTTCATCTTCTTGAATGCTGTTTTGGCTTGGCCGATTCTGCTGGTCATTTCTGATGAGAGAGATTAACACTTTTTAACATTCAATTCACTGCATTTGAAACAAACGTTAAGTGTACTCTGTTCAACGAATTTTGTGTACAGCTTCAGACATGTGTGAACATTCAAACAACAGAAAAGTCTTGACGAACAGAAAAGATTCAAAGGAACACAAAGATCTGCTACAGGGGAGATAAACCTGTAAGCAGACTTAATGTTCCTGACCTTTCGTATGCCAGAAATGATGGCGGTACCTTGTCCCGAATCCCAGCGGTGTCGGCCGCAAAATGACAGGGGGGATTATTTGTCTGAGAAGTGTTGACAAATCATTTGAAGGTTTGGTGTGAGTGTGAACATTGCTCCATTGATTTTTCTGATGCTTACAGAATTGAGTTGGGACGGAGGACGCGGGGAGCGTTTTCTCATTGCTTTTTCTCTCTCTCTTTCTTTTTTTAATTTTTTTTAAGGATTACAGCACTCAGGGACTTTACCTTTATGCTCGTTTCGCCCACCCCACACCACCCCCCATCCCCGCCGTCTTTCTACACCACCTTAATGGCCACAGAATTTGGAACAGTTTTTTTCAGTGCGATGATGATGATGTACAGGAAAGCTGGAGGGAAAGAGAGCACCAGGTAGACCCAGGGGAAAAATATTGGACGGACTTGCAGAGTGGCCGAAGACAGAGAGGGTGGAAGATGTGCTTGCAGCAACAAGGGACAAATGCATATGGAGGGCCATGATCGCCAACGCCATGTGGCAAGGCACTTGATGATGTGTCGATGAGGATGATAATCATAATGCTATCGAGTTCTGTCTAGGACTGAAACTGTGTGACAGGACTGTACTCTACACTTACTATCATGACATATTCTAGCGTCAAGCAGGCCCGATCTTCATTGATGCTCAAAGCATGGAGGTTGGGTGGAGGAGGGTGGAGTTGGGAGACATCTCCTCACCACAGACCTCTAAGCAGCAGGGGTGAAGTGGAGGTGGAATTGAGTGGCAGAATGGTTCAGACGTTCGCCTGCCAACAACTAAACTCAAGGTTCCAGGGTACCACTCCCGGAGTGGCCTCAACACGGCGCACAAATCCGAGATTCTTTAGTTCGCCTCACAGACATCTAAGATCGTTCTGCCCTGCT
Organism: Monoplex corrugatus; assembly: GCA_030674185.1. Taxonomy (NCBI): domain Eukaryota; kingdom Metazoa; phylum Mollusca; class Gastropoda; order Littorinimorpha; family Ranellidae; genus Monoplex; species Monoplex corrugatus. The sequence goes on along the minus strand of CM060306.1, from coordinate 123,956,861 downwards.
GGTTATCAATAGCGTGCACCTTTCCCCTTCAGTTGGCGCACTTTTTGGTTCTGCCCTGCTGGTTATCAATAGCGTGCACCTTTCCCCTTCCCTTCCTCTCTCACACCCCTTTCAGCACAGGCGCGCATAGAAATACTCGTTTAGACCTACAGATTGACCTAGGTTCCAGTACTTGGTGCTGATCTCAATCATTTTCTACATTCAGTCCCTCTAAAAATCTTGAAAGAACGCAGCAGTCACACACACACACACACACACACACACACACACACACACACACATACACACATCACACACACACACACACACACACACACACACACACACACACACACACACACAATGCATGCAATAGTGGGAGGGGGGAGAGAGAGAGAGAGAGAGAGAGAGGATATGCGTTCCTTGCGCGAACACACGCACTACACAACAGACACAACAGCACACACACACACACACACGACACACACACACATACACACACACACACAGACACGCACACACACATACACACACACACACAGACACGCACACACATCAAAACACGCACACACACACCAACACACAGCACACACACACACACAACACACACACACACACGCACACACACATCACACACACACAACACACATCACACACACCCCCGCCCACACACACACACACACACACACACACACACACACACAAGTGCAGCGCGCCCATGCACATGGCCTAGTTCACCCACAGCCGGTGGTCGTGCTTCGGCCGGGCAACAGCTAACACCCGATTTTAGCCAAATTCAAGCCTCCAGAAAAGAGTGAAAACAGAGAACGAACTGCGATTTTTAGAAATTTGAGAAAGTTAAAGCACTGAAGATCACGAATCTGACCATGCCAAAATGGACAAAAACGTGTGAAGATTGTAACTTGCACTATACTTACGCCACTACTACGAAAATAATCTCACTTTATACTGAACAAACAACAACCACCTGGAGATATGAGTCAATCATCACATTAGTAATTTCTACTAAAACTCAAAGACAAGGTGATGCATCAAAGGAATGATCACTTCTTCAGAACAATGAGTATTTACAGCACTGAATGCATCCAGGTAAAGTGATGAAAAAATTCTCGATCATTACACAAATTCACAAAACATACAGAAAACCGCACTCAGATTCCTTCTTTGTCAGTCATTGCTGTAGCACAAGACGCGCTTCAGAGATGGATTTTGGTCTAAAATTATACCACTTCCAAGCGATGCTGGCTGACAGAAAGGTACCGACTAAAGGGTGTCAGAATGGCTGGGAAAATGCAGCCGTGTCAACCTTTCTCCTCAGTTTGACGGGAAAATCGAACTCAACGTCTAGTCATTCGGAAGGGGGAGGAAAAACAAATCGGACCCGTGTGCCATCTGCCTGCGCACGCTAACGATCCCACGACAGTTGGAAATCTTGAAGAGCAGGGCATTGCCCGGCTGCCTTGGTAATAAAACATTTGAGAGATAGGTTGATTTCCCACGTCCCACCCCTTGAAGACCAATTAGCCTTCTTGCCTTTCTGAAGCTTGGTTAAAAGGAAGTGAATATGAATATGAATTTGAATCGAGTGAGAAGGGACTGGCTCCGGGAAAAGTTTAGGTCTCTCCACCTCACTCCCCTACAACCCCAGGGTTATGGAACGATCTAGGTAAGCCTCAGACTTGGCCGCTCGTGGGTTTATGTGCAGGCTTAAGGCTTGTGCCGTGATCATTCTGGATCTTCTCCATCTCATGGCACCTGTGAAATTGAAACTGAAACTTGGAGACATCTCCTCACCACAGACCTCTAAACAGCAAGGGGGGGGGGGTGGGGGGGGTGGAACTGGGGAACGTCTCCTCATTAGTGCTGCTGGAATAGGAGGAAAGGGAGAGTGGAAAGGAAAGGAAAGAAGGAGGGGAGGAGGGGAGTGAGTGAGGAGCGTGCTATGACTAGTGCAGAGTTTACTGACATTTGGCCCTGTCAGGTCAATTGGTTAGAGCGCATAGCTCATGAACAGGGACTGCGGGTTCAAATCTCACTTGGGACATGCTTTTGTTTACAGCAGGTTGTCTGAGTCAGTTAATAAAAATGGTCACTGCTCATCTTAATCGTTTGACACCCACACCCTATCCACTAACTGCAAAAACTTAATCCTTTGTCTCCCTTACCCTATCCACCAGCTTCCTGCAGGAAAGTGGTGGAAATGGTGATGGAGTCAAAGAGTTAAGCTTTTGCTTTGCTGGCATGGTTGACAATGCAGGATACAGGTGGACAGGGTGATGGAGTCAAAGGGTTAATGCTCTAGTCAATCTGGTGATGTCACGTAATGTTTCGCGGGTCCCTTTCTCTCCCGCCACATTTCAAGACTTTTAGTCCATACGGTTTTGTGTAGAGTCTGTCGAATGATTACTGGCAGTTCTTGGGTGGAGCATGTATGGAATTGTCTAAATGGGATAAAAGTCATTTGCGCAAACACTGAATTCGCAACTCCGCATGTAGGAGAGGGGATATGGTGGTGTGGAGTTAGTTGCCGGAATCGAGGCAAATCAACGTTCTCATTTCTTGAGTGACAAATTACACAGTAGTCATCGTTCACGCATATTCACAAAAAAAAATCAATCAATAAAATTTGTGATATCACAACATTAATAACTTATAACATTCGAATCATTCACACATAATTATCGTTTTAAAATGGATGATTGTTGTTCCAAAACTTTCTCTGACTTTCTGTTTCTTTGTGTCTGTGTGTCTCTGTCCCCCCCCCCCTCCCCCCTCTCTCTCTCTCTCTCTCTCTCTCTCTTCCCTTTTCCTTCTTCTCCCGTCTATCATTCTCCTCCCGTTTTTCACCTCTCTCTCTCTCTTCTCTCTTTCTCTCTCTTTCTCTCTCTCTCTCTTTCTTTCTTCCTTCTTCTTCTCTCTCTCTCTCTTTCCTTCTCTCTCGCTCTCTCCTTTCTCTCACTTTCTTCCCTTTTCTTGTCTCTCTCTATCTGTCTCTTCCTTTTCTCCTCTCTCTTCTGTCTTCTCTTCTGTCTTTCTTCCTTCTCTCTCTCTATCTCTTCCCTTTCCTTCTCTCTCTCTCTCCCTTCTCTCTCTCTCTTCCCTTTTCTCCCCTCTCCGTCACTTCTCTCTATCTCTCTCTCTCTCTCTATTCTCTCTCTATCTCCTCTCTCTCTCTCCTTCTCTCTCTCTGCTTCTCTCTCTCTTTCCTTCTCTCTCTCTCTCTCTCTCTCTCTCTCTCTCTCTCCTCCCTCTCATTCACACTCACACTCACACACAAGCGTGAAATCACGTGTATGACCACTGTGTCGCCACTCCTGCAGCTCAAACTACTGATTATTGAGAGTTGTATACTTCTGGTCACTGTCTTGACTAGTTTGAAATCAGACATACACTTCATCGTTGTTTTCAATGAGTTGTCCTTCGTCATGCTCCTGAGGACTGGACACACAGCTTCTTAAAGGATTTACCTAAACCAGGAAATGGTCATCGTAGACTAAATAAATAGGGCATCCTGACTAAGCAAAATGTTGGCTGGAAATTGATGGAAATCATTATATCAAAGAAACTAGCTCGACAGCTAGAAGACAGGAAAATACTCCCACAAAGTCAAATTGGCTTTCATAATGCGCCATGCCGCATGACGTTGGCGACCATGGCCCTCCATACGATTCTATCGTTTGTCGCTGCAAGTACATCTCCCACCCTCTCTATCTTCATCCACTTCGCAAATCCGTCCAATATTTTCTTCCTGGGTCTACCTGGTGTTCTTTTTCCCTCCAGCTTTTCTGTTGTGACTAGGTCTCTAATTTCTTTGCTTGTTTTTTTTTCTAATCTTTTTCACTAATCTTCTTTTTGTGTTTGCCCAAGATGGCTTTAGAATAGGAAAATGTGCATAGGAAACTATAGCAGACTTTGCTCACAAAGTTTACGAAGGTTTTCAGAACATAGAAGAGACCCTTGCTGTGGCTGTAACATGTGCAGACTTAAGGCTTATGCCATGATCATTTTGGATCTTCTCCATCAAATGGCATCAGTGGCGTCAGAGCAATTGAAATGTATTCCGAACAAGGGGAGGTTATCTTGACAAACTGAAAGAGTAACTGAAACTGTCCTTGGTTCGCCACAGCTTTGATTTCTTTACAAAGTAGAGAATGGAGTTAGTACGTAATCAACACTGAAATGTTATTTAACTAAAAATGGTGGGTGTTTTCAAAATATAAACAGAGCACAACAAAATCGAAGATAGTTCCTTTCTTTGTCAGGCAATTTCTCCAAGTTAGATTCATCATTCCAACAATGTGTAGAGGTCGAACTCAGAAAGAGAAAATTAATGCTAATGGATTGATCAAGTTCAAAGCCTTGAAAATCCCCTGCATTGTGATTAGAATCCCATAGAACACGAGGAGCAAAGGCCCATCACTCTAAACAGTCCTGAAGATAATGTAGGGAGGGAAAGGGGACCTAGTAATCATGGGCTTGAAAGGTCACTTGTAAGGCAACTAATCGATTGACCAGAGATGACTTAAGATGGACGGTAAATAACTGTAAAAGTGCTGTGCTGTACAAAATGTTAAGAAGTTGAGTATTGTGGATTGTTCTTGTTGGAAATATGCACCAGTCTTTTTCTTGCTTTATGCAAACGTTTATATTTTGGTGGATTATCTTTTGATATGTATAGTGCAATTACACATTTGATTTTCGAGAATGAAATAAGAGTGCAGTACCCTTATTGAGCATGAAGATGAGACTGTCCCTATCATGTGCTACAAAAGCCTCAATAACGCAGCCCCCGATTACCTGTCAAGCCTTCTTGAGATCTATGTTCCCTCACGTACCCTCCCTCCGCTCTGCCTCCGATCCTCTGACTTTTCGCTTTCCACGCACCAAGCTCAATACCTATGGTCCACGAGCCTTCTCTGTTTCTGGTCCACTCTCCTGGAACAAACTTCCTCTCTCAGTCCGTCAGCAACCTACTTTTGCCTCCTTCAAGTCCGCTCTCAAAACTCACCTTTTCTCCTCTGCATAAAATCCTGACCTCACTCAATCCCCTCTGCAGCCTGTCTCCACTCGGAGGGGAATCACATTGTAATATATAATTGTATATAATATGCTCTCTATAATTTTCCATTGCTTTTATTCTTTCTCCCCATTTATAGCCGTGTGCGTGTGCGTGTGCGTGTGCGTGTGCGTGTGTGTGTGTGTGTGTGTGTGCGTGCGTGCGTGCGTGCGTGTGTGTGCGTGCGTGCGTGCGTGTGTGTCTGTTTTAGCGCTTAGATTTGATTTTATCAAGATTTTGCGCTATATAAATATTGTAATTATTAATTATTATTATTATTATCAAACTCAGATTTAAATGAGACTTTACAATGTGTTGGTCTGTCTGGTACAGATGTGTGTCGAAAGGTTCACACAGATGATTGTCAAGTGTGGTATCTGAGATTGTCAAGTTCTTGATTCCATGAGAATGCTGATGGACTACGTTGAGTCTGGATGTTCACACGCTCACACACCCGCACATGCATGCGCGCGCACACACACATACACACTGACACACACACACACACACACACACACACACACACACACACACATACACACGCACACTTAAACAGTTTACTCAGTATGTTTAAAACTCATACCTGAAACAACATTGTTCAATGGTATTCATACCAAACTTCAGAAGTATACATGGCTACACGTTCTGTACATAAGTCAGTTCTACACCCCACACCTCACCACTTGTCAGTATCATCAGTCAGCACAACATCTAATATCATTTATATGTTGATGACTCTCAACTCTATAACTGCATTTCCCGAAAAAAAAACTTTCAGCTCTTTTTTTCTGAAGCTTCTGATTGCAATGTTGAAATGTAAATTAGGTGATTCCGAGTTGAATCAATGCTTATTGGCACCATGTACAAACTGTCCACCATGTAGTAGATTATCATTATTACTATTATTATTATTATTATTATCATTATTATGAAGAAGTCGGCCGGATCGCCGATGAAAGCCTAGCAGTAAGTAGCTTTTTTATCATGAGAGACAGGTTCAGCCAGGTAGCCATTATTATCAATTATTATTTATTATTATCATTATTTTTATTTATTATTACATTTGTTATCATCATCATCATCATCGTTATCATCATCATTATGATTATTGTTTTTATCATCATCATCATCATTATCATTATTATTATTATTATCGGCAGCAGCATTATCATCATTAGCAGTGGTAGTAATATATATCATAATTATATTCATACAGCAAAAAAAAAAACCTCTTGGTATACAAAAATGGTTTCGTGGAAGAAGAAAACCACAGAGATCATTGTCAGAAAGACAGACATGTCCACACTGGCGCTGTCCCTGGCCAGACATGGCGTCATGCTACACTGAAACCCACACTGGTAATGCCAACCACATAAATGACAGTGGAAATTATTTGTACTGAGAACTGCTGGCAAAATGACTTGATGGCTCGATACCGGAGTGCACGATGTCCCATTGATTTTTTTATGCTGACAGTACAAGGGAGGTAATGGAGCTGGGGAAGTCTCCTCATTAATGCTTCAAGAATAGCAGAAGAGGGAAAGGGGTGAGGAGTATGTTGTGATTGGCAAAGAGAAGATGGTGAAGGGAAAGTCCACTGTGATGTCCCCCCTCCCTCATCCGTCTGTTGTCTTCGTTGATAATAAAATGTTGACGTAAACACTTACGGCGTAGGCATACTCAGGTTGGAACTTGGCTGGAGCCAGCTGGATTGCCACAAGACATAGCAGAATTGATGGTTTCTTTCCGCTGACTAATACGAGAATGAAATATGAATTTAACACTTTTAACAGATGATGATGATGATTTTACATGCACACACACACACACACACACACACACACACACACACACACACACACACACACACCACACACACACACGCACACACACACAACAACATATTATATATATATATATATATATAGATAGATAGATAGATAGATAGATAGATAGATGTATATGCGTGTATGTGTGTGTGTGTGAATGTGTGTGTGTTTGTGTGTGTGTGTGTGTGATTGTGTGTGTTGTGTGTGTGTGTGTGATTGTGTGTGTGTGTGTGTGTGTGTGTGTGTGTGTGTGTGTGTGTGTGTGTGTGTGTGTGTGCATACGTATGTCTACACTCATGCATACACATGGATACACACACATCCCCACATGAATATGAAAATAAGAGACAATTTAAGCGTATGATCGACTGAATGAAAAAAAAATATAATCAAGAGGTAAGGCTGATGTAAATGGATCGTGCCTAGTGCAACAAATCCAGTCTGACCATGGCATAGGCAGAAAAACATCCTAAACCAACAGCCAAGGGACTGAATTGAAAACAGGAGAAAAAAAAATCTTAGACGCGACTGGGCCTGTCTTGTGAAACATATAAAAACATAAAAGCATGTGTGCAGCAGCATAGCCAAGACCTCACTAAGGTGGGAAAATGGTGATGATATGGTCTGTTTCCGTAGAATAAGATATTGAGAGGGGAATGAAAGTATCGCTAATCAGCACCGAGATAAAATAGACATGGACTCGAGGGCACATTAAAAAAGATACATTGTATGCATAAATCCATCCAAGCAATATCAAGATTAAGTATACATTAAGGACAAGGAAATTAATACTTATGTATTCGAGCGAATATACACGCACACACATACACACCAGGGTAAAAGTACATGCACACAGAGCTATGTCCGGATTAAAGTACATGAAGTGACACTATACCGCATTCTGTTGAGGATTTATTATGTTTATGGTTTGTCATTGAGGCCATGTGGCTTGAGTGTTCCAAATTTATCTATGAGATAGGATTTTCTGTCTTTCCTGCCTACGGTGCTGTTCCTGTACAGAAGCCACAGATCTTTCACCCGGATGTCGTTGATCGAGTGGTCTGATTGGTTGAAATGGTTTGAGATAATCTTATCTTTTTGATGTCGGATATCAGCTAAGTGTTCTTTGAAACTTGTATCAAGGGTACGTCCGGTTTCACCAATGTACAGTTGAAAACAGTTAAAGCAGCTAATCAAGTAGACAATGTTATAAGTTTGAAAGTTAAAATGTTTTTGTAATTTTCATATGAGATTTGGGGCCTCTCATTGTGATGGTTGTGCACACGAAAGGACATGTCCTGTATTTAGGTTTGTTACATGGAGAGGTTACTGGAGGTTGGCTGACTGGTTTTCTAAGTCTTGACGGACCAGCAAGTCACGGTGGTTCGTGTCTCTTTTGTAGACAATTAAAGGAAGCTGTCAAAGATTCTAGCTACAGTAGGACTGCATTGTACAATGTCCCAATAGGACAAGATGATTTTTTTCACACAGTACGTAGAAGGGTGATAGACTAAACTGAGAACTGGACGATCGTGTATGGCAGCTTTAGGCTCAGAATGGAGGGCGTTTGACCCAGAGACAGAGTTGACTTTTTAGGGACTTCGTGGATGATACTGAGTGGGTAATGTCTATGTAAGAAGAATCTGGTTATTTCATCTGCTTTGTCATGGAAGTCATCATCATCAGAGCAGAGGCGTCGTAGTCGCAGGAGCTGAGAGTAGGGAATGATGTTTTGGGTGTTGGAAGTGTGGGATGATCGATAGTCCAGATAAGAATGTGAGTCTGTTGGTTTTTGTAGTAGACTGTCACACCTCACCTCACCTCTCTTCCTTGCCAGGATCGGCGGTAGGAGCCACGCTCGACGTCACAAGTCTTCTCCAGGTAACACGATTGAGACATATGTGGATCACAGACATCAACGAAATTGTTGAAATAGGAGGTGTGCGGTCGTTCCTTTCTTCTCTTTGCCTCAACTTTCCCCTGCAGGACCGTTGACATCAGATCTGTTTTGGTGTTTCTGATCGCATGGCCTACGTATTTCTTTTCTTTTGTTGATCTCTGTCAGCAGTTGGCGCCTGACATTGAATTCTTTTAACACGCTATCGTTTGTTCTTCTGTCTGTCTATTTGACTCTGAGAAGTCGTTTATACATGTATGGCCACATTTCTGCTGCATTGATTTTATTTTCTTCGTCTTTTCCTAGTGCCAACCAAGGCTTCGTAACCATACCTTCGAACAGGCTAAATCACAATTTTCAGGATTCTTAGTTTTAAATCTTTGGGAAGTGGAATGTGGTAACCATTTTTTTCGGACTGAAGTAAAACTTCGATGTCTGGAGGGCACACGGATGTGTTTGAAACAAAAATACTTTTGGTATTTATCAAAATCACTACTTTCAAAATTTCTATAGAAATTTCTCTGAATCGAAATCATCAATATAGAATTTGTAGTTTAACGTTCTTCTCAATTCGAACTCATTACAACGAATTTTGCAGTTCTTTTTTAACGTTCTTCTCAATTCGAACTCATTACAACGAATTTTGTAGTTCTTTTTAACGTTCTTCTCAATTCGAACTCATTACAACGAATTTGTAGTTCTTTTCGGGCAAAATGAAATGTGCTTGAAGAAGGGTCTGTGCGAGCTCTCAAACAGCAGCCAAGTAGGAACTGCGGTGCGCATGGAACAGTAATTGGCCAAATAGTTTGAAGGGGAAAGGGCGAAGGGATGGAAGAGGGGTGATTGAGTGGGTTCTTGTGTGTGGACGGATGCATGTGGAGGACAAGAGAGAGAGAGGGAGGGAGGGAGAGAGAGAGAGAGAAAGAGAGTTAGAGAGAGATTTCAGAACAGTCTTTAATGCATTTTAGTTATAGGTCTGTATATATATATATATATATATATATATATGTACATATAGGCATATAGGCATATGTATATATACATGTGTGTGTGTGTGAGTGTGTGGGTGTGGTGTGTGTGTGTGTGTGTGTGTGTGTGTGTGTGTGTGTGTGTGTGTGGTTGAATGCGTGTGGAGACAAGAGAGAGGGAGACAGATTTCAGAATACAGTCTTTGATGCATTTTAGTTATAGGCATATATATATATATATACATAGATAGATAGATAGATGGATAGATAGATAGATAGATACATAGATAATAGATACATAGATAGATAGATACATAGATACATAGATATGTGTGTGTGTGTCTATGTCTCTGTGTGTGTGTGTGTATGTGTGTGTGTGTGTGTTTATATATCTATATTAACTTTATCTGTCTATATAGATATATGTTTGTATGTATCACAGGGCGAACCTGGATTCAGGACAATCCCGGATTATCCCAGTGTAAATGAAGATTCAGGATTCTTTTAGGAGAAACCCAGATCCTAATTTCATTTCGCTTAACTATAGGGTAAATCACGACCCTGACTTACCCGGGGTATCCCGAATTCCCCTGACAGTAACAGCTTTGATTGGACAAATATGTAGGCCTATTCACAACACAAGGCCCAGTATGTTTTATTGGATGTCTTATTGGTGTCAGTATCAGCGCCAGTGTCCGTGCAAAAATGATGGTTTGGGCAATGATTTCTCAAGAGGCCCAATTACAATCACTTTTCTAGGAGCACATCAAAGGTTTCAAATGTGGTCTAGATAAAATGTGTATTTCAAAAATACAGTACACCAAAATTTCAGTCGCGTTTTTGTTGTTATTGCTGCTGCTGCTGCTGCTGCTGCTGCTTTTTTTACAAGGCGAAAATTGTCAAGATAGTTCCAAGTTCAAGGCATGATCCATGTGTGTATTTAAACTGAAGCAGATCAGGGCTAGAAATTTGGCATTTTGCGCCAAAACATCATGTTCTGTCATCACTACAGAGAAGATACTCTAAATGATTATAAAGTACCATCAACAGATTGGCACTGAGAGAGAGAGAGAGACAAGACATGGCACGAAATCAAGTCAAGCAATGCAAGTGTGAAAGCGATGCAATAGAGTTATTTGGCGGCCTTGCTTTGACTCTTGAGGGAATCCAAGATCCCCCCCGGCTAAGCTGGGATCGTGATTTGCCCTAGAGTTCCACCAGATGAAATCAGGATCCAAGTTTCTCCTGGGAAAATCCTGGATTGCCATTTACACTGGGGTTACCGGGATTTCCCTGAATTCCAGTTTGTCTTGTGATATATAACCGGGAGTGTGGGCCGAGAGATGTCACATGATGATGATTGTTTTTGATCAAAACAGTATAATTATTACACACACACGCACACACACACACACACACACACACGCACACACACACACACATGCACACATACACATACACACAAACGCACGCACACACACACACACACACACACACACACACACACACACCACACACATGTATACATACACAGACACACACAGACACCACACACACACACACACACACACACACACACACACACACACACACACACACACACACACGTCTAATATCACTTACAGTGAAAAGACGTTAAATCAAAGAACGAACGAAAGACACACACACACATACACACACACACACACACACACACACACACACACACACACACACACACACACACACACACACACACACACACACACACACACACACACGTCTAATATCACTTACAGTGAAAAGATGTTAAATCAAAGAGCGAACGAAAGACACACACACACACACACACACACACACACACACACACACACACACACACACACACACACACACACACACACACACACACACACATCTACAGTGGATACAACATCAGAATGCTCATCATTCAAACAATACCTTCATTGGTATGATCTTCATTTTTCTTTGTGTGATCATCAGTGATGCAACACCTTCACTGACATGATCATCATTAATACAACGTCTTTACTGTATGATTATCACTAATGCAACACCTTCCTTGGTATAACCATCACTAATGCAACACCTTCCTTGGTATAACCATCACTAATGCAACACCTTCCTTGGTATAACCATCACTAATGCAACACCTTCCTTGGTATAACCATCACTAATGCAACACCTTCCTTGGTATAACCATCACTAATGCAACACCTTCCTTGGTATAACCATCACTAATGCAACACCTTCCTTGGTATAACCATCACTAATGCAACACCTTCCTTGGTATAACCATCACTAATGCAACACCTTCCTTGGTATAACCATCACTAATGCAACACCTTCCTTGGTATAACCATCACTAATGCAACACCTTCCTTGGTATAACCATCACTAATGCAACACCTTCCTTGGTATAACCATCACTAATGCAACACCTTCCTTGGTATAACCATCACTAATGCAACACCTTCCTTGGTATAACCATCACTAATGCAACACCTTCCTTGGTATAACCATCACTAATGCAACACCTTCCTTGGTATAACCATCACTAATGCAACACATCTGCATGATCAAAGAGTGAGAGAAAGAGAAAAAGAGAGTGAGAGAGAGAGCGAGTGAGAGAGAAAATAAGAGAGAGAGAGTGAGAGAGTGTGTGCGTGAGAGAGAGACAGATAGAGAGTGAGAGAGAGAGAGTGTGTGTGTGAGAGAGAGAGAGAGACAGATAGGGAGAGATAGAGTGAGAGAGAGAGAGAGTGTGAGAGAGAGTGAGAGAGAGAGAGTGAGAGCGATTGAGAGAAAGAGAGAGAGAGAGAAAGAGAGAGAGAGATTTTGGATTTTGATTGCATATTTAAGTCATTGTTTCTTCTCTTTCTGCTGCCTTTTTCTTTTTCTTTTCATTTTTCTTCTATGTAACTATATGCCTGTCTGCTTTCCAGTATGCCTGGTTTTTTTGTCTGTCTGCCTATCAGTCTGCCTGTGAGTCTTTTTGCCTGTCCATGTGTCTGCCTGTCTGTCTTTCTGTCTACTTACCTGCCTGCTTTCTGCCTACCTGTTTGTCTGCCCGGTTACCTGTCTGTCTGTCTGTCTGCCTGCCTGTCTGTCTGTCTGTCTGTCTATCTGTCTGTCTGCTTGCCAGCTTATCTGCCTTCCTGCCTTTCTGTCTATCTATCTATCTGTCTGTCTGTCTGTCTGTCTATCTGTCTGTCTATCTGCCTGTCTGCTTGCTAGCTTATCTGCCTTCCTGCCATTCTGTCTATCTGTCTGTCTTTCTGTCTGTATGTCTGTCTGTGTGTGCTTGCCAGCTTATCAGCCTTCCTGCCTTTCTGTCTGTCTGTCTGCCTGCCTGCCTGCCTGCCTGCCCGCCTGCCTGCCTACCTGTCTGCCTGCCTGCCTGTCTGCTGTCTGTCTTTGAGCAGCCAAAATGGAAGAGAAGTGCAATAGTCTTATTTGGACGAGACCAAGGCATAGATCAGTGCTCCTGTTGGTCAGGTATGGGCGGATAACACTAATGCAGCGGATTTCTAGACACACTGTGCGACAGATGTTGGAGACGTTAAGACTCTACAGCTAGACTGTGATATGTCGTACTGGGACTGACGAGAGTGTTTTGGGTAACTGGGAGATGTGGGGGGGGGGGGTGTGAGTGAAGCTAAGGGGTAGGGGAGGGGGTAATGGGTTGTCTGTAGAAGACCAGGGTGTAAGTAAACTGATCTGTGACTGATGAGATTGGAGGGAGGCAGGAAGGCAGGATCCCCGGGTAAAGATGTGAAGCCAGGCGTCCTGATTGATTGATTGATTGATTGATTGGTTGGTTGATTGATTGGTTGATTGATTGATTGATTGATTGGTTGATTGATTGGTTGGTTGATTTGTTGGTTGATTGATTTGTTGATTGATTGATTGATTTGTTGATTGATTGATTCAGTCAGTCAGTGAGTGAGTGAGTGAGTGGGCGAGTGATTCGAGTGAGTGAGTGAGTGAGTGAGTGAATGAGTAACTGACTGACTGACTGACTGATTGATAGATTGATAGATTGATTGATTGAATGATAGATTGATAGATGGATGGATGGGTGGATGGATGGATGGATGATGGATGGATGATAGATGGATGGATGGATGGATGGGCTGACTGACTGACTGACTGACTGACTGTCTGACTGACTGACTGACTGACTGACGGACGGACGGGCAGACGGACGGACTCGTTGGTTGGTTGGTTGGTTGGTAGGTTGGTTGGTTGGTAGGTCGGTTGGTTGGTAGATTGGTTGGTTGGTTGGTTGGCTGATTGACTGACTGGCTGACTGATTGATTGATTGATTGATTGACTGATTGATTGATTGAGTGATTAATTGATTGATTGATTCGTTGCTTGCTCGCTTGCTTGGTTTTTTTGGTCGATCTATCGGTCGGTCGGTCGATTGATTGATCGATTGATAGACTGATTCAGTGATTGATTGATTCCCTGTCAGTGAAACACGTCTGTCGACTGGACAGATGATTGGCAGGAAAAGGGAGGAAAAGGGCCTGTACGGTTTTTTTTGTAAGAGCTTGGTGCTTCAGGTCACCTTCCTGGTTTGTTTCACGTCAGAAACGTCTACTACCATCGTAGTTTTCCCCCTTGCTTTTACTGTTTTGCCTCTTTCGTTGACGTTGTTCCTGCAATCATTAGGTGTGATGGTAAGTCTGTGGTGAAAATCTTAAATGAATCAAAACGACTGCAAGTGTTTTAGAATATGAATTCAGAAGACAACAAAAACATGAAGTTGAATACATTATATAATATACCAGATGCAGATTGTTTATACAACACTGCCAAAAATTGACGTCTGATTTTTGTGAAACTATTACTGAAATCTTCATTGGAGATGTTGGCTCATTTCACAAAATATGCATAAATACACACAAAATATGCATAAATACACACAAAATATGCATAAATACACACAAAATATGCATAAATACACACAAAATATGTATAAATACACACAAAATATGCATAAATACACACAAAATATGTATAAATACACACAAAATATGTATAAATACACACAAAATATGTATAAATACACACAAAATATGTATAAATACACACAAAATATGTATAAATACACACAAAATATGTATAAATACACACAAAATATGTATAAATACACACAAAATATGTATAAATACACACAAAATATGTATAAATACACACAAAATATGTATAAATACACACAAAATATGTATAAATACACAAAATATGTATAAATACACACAAAATATGTATAAATACACACAAAATATGTATAAATACACACAAAATATGTATAAATACACACAAAATATGCATAAATACACACAAAATATGCATAAATACACACAAAATATGCATAAATACACACAAAATATGCATAAATACACACAAAATATGCATAAATACACACAAAATATGCATAAATACACACAAAATTGCATAAATACACACAAAATATGCATAAATACACACAAAATATGCATAAATACACACAAAAATATGCATAAATACACACAAAATAATGTACTTGTGAAAAGGTGTATCTATCCACCACCTGTTCTTTGAATGTCGTTTTTTGTTTGTTTTTTGTTTGTTTTTTACTTATGGCTTGTGGAAATAGAAATGTG
>CM060306.1:123923957-123936457 GCA_030674185.1 Monoplex corrugatus | reverse complement strand
TGCCTTTTTAATTCACACACCATCTCCACAACTTCTTCATCCCTCCCCCCCCACACACACCACCACATAGACGCACACACCCCACATACACACACGGGAACATACCACACCACTGAACGTACCACACTCGGGAGGAAAAAAATGAGCTGTAAGCGGAATAAGATCTAGTAAGTCTGCAGTTGACATTTCTGCAATGCTGGACGAAACACTATCACTATGTTATCTGACGTAAAGCTTACGTCAACAACACATCGGCGCTGGTGAAATCATGACGTACACTGTACGTCAACAGGGCAGCCAGGACGTTTATAATAATCACATGTTGACTGGTGACAAAAAATTTTAAAAAATAAAAAAGAGTCACACAAGTCTGTCACAGGGTGCTACACTTGTCAAAATATTGTTTTCCTTTAGACAGGGATCACAGAAGATGTTTTACATGGGAGATAAGCCTATCAGCAGACGTTATGTCCCTTGGCACGATTGCATAGCGGATTCAAAATATGATATTGCTTTCCTAAACACAAAGCTCATAGAAGATGTTTTACATGGGAGATAAACCTATCAGCAGACGTTATGTCCCTTGGCACGATTGCATAGCGGATTCAAAATATGATATTGCTTTCCTAAACACAAAGCTCACAGAAGATGTTTTACATGGGAGATAAACCTATTAACAGACGTTATGTCCCTTGGCACGATTGCATAGCGGATTCAAAATATGATATTGCTTTCCTAAACACAAAGCTCACAGAAGATGTTTTACATGGGAGATAAACCTATTAACAGACGTTATGTCCCTTGGCACGATTGCACAGCAGATCTTAGAACACCTTAAATGTGCCTATCGGTGACAATTTTCTGAAAGGGAAGATATGAGTTAGCAGAAATAACAGTAACAATGTTGTATGTTTCGTAATGGCTATTCCCTGATACGGGTCTACGCAGTCGGCTGGGCTTTTGAAAAACAATAAGAGAACAATTGCAGAGGCTTGCTTACCTTCTAGGTGTACACACGCAGAGTTCGTCTTTTCTAAGTTTGCTTTAGGTCCAAAGGGAACTTACCATCTAAGATCGGCCATGCAGTCTTGCCCAGAGCTTTTCCCAGGCCAGAAATGGCGGCACTCTACATTGAAGCCCAGTAGCTTCAGTTTCAGTTTCTCAAGATGACGTCTCCACACTGGGAATTAATTCCATCTGCTCTAACGTCACAGGTGCCATGTGGTGGAAAAGATCCAGGATGATCACGGCACAAGCCTTAAGCCTGCATATAAACCCACGAGCTGGCCAGGTCCTGAGGTCCTGCCTAGATAGTTCAATAACCCTGGGGTCGTAGGGGAATGAGGTGGCAGAGATCTCAACTTTTCCCGGGGCCAGCATGACGAGAGCGGAGCCCATCCCCTCTTCCTCAATTCAAATTCATATTCATATTCACATTTTTTATACCAAGACTTCAGAAAGGCAACAAGGCTAATTGGTCTTCAAGGAGTGGGTCCTGGGAAATCAACCTATCTCTCCAATGTTTTAGACCGAGGCAGCCGGGCAATGTCCTGCTCTTCGCCATTTCCAACTGCCGTGGGATCTTTAGTGTGCACAGCCAGAAGGCACATGGGTCCAACTCGCTTTTCGTCCACTTTCAAAGGACTAGACGTTCAGTTGGTTTTCCGGTCAAAGTGAGGAGAAAAGTCGAGGTGTCTACGGTGAGCGAACCCTGGAAACTCGAGTTTAGTTATTGGCAGGCAAAAGTCTGAACCATTCTGCCACTCTTCTCCCGTGGTCCAGTAATCTCGGCCAAATGACAATAGGAATTATTTCTTTGAGAACCTCTCATATGACTTGACCGTTTGGTACTGACGTGCACAATGCTCCATTGATTTTTTTTCTTAGTCTGCCAACGTGGGGGTGAAGATGGAATCAGCAGAAAGGAGAGGAATCCTTGTTAGTGCTGCAGGAACAGCGGAAGATGGGAGAGTGGAAAGGAGAGGGAGGGGACAGGAAGAGTGGGAAGAACAGGGAGAGGGAGGGGACAGGGAGAGAGGAGAGGACAGGGAGAGTGGAAAGGACAGGGAGAGTGGAAAGGACAGGGAGAGTGGAAAGGACAGGGAGAGTGGAAAGGACAGGAGAGGAGGAGAGAGGACAGGGGGAGGGAGGGACAGGGAGAGTGGAAAGAACAGGGAGAGGGAGGGGCAGGGAGAGTGGAAAGGAGAGGGAAGGACAGGGAGAGAGGAGAGGACAGGGATGAGTGGAAAGGACAGGGAGACTGGAAAGGACAGGGAGAGTGGAAAGAACAGGGAGAGGGAGGGGACAGGGAGAGTGGAAGGGAGGGAGGGACAGAGAGAGAGGAGAGGACAGGGAGAGTGGAAAGGACAGGGAGATGGAAGGGACAGGGAGAGTGGAAAGAACAGGAGAGAGGGAGGGGACAGGGAGAGTGGAAAGGACAGGGGAGAGGGACAGGGAGAGTGGAGAGGACAGGAGAGTGGGAAAGGAACGGAGAGGACGAGGACAGGGAGAGTGGAAAGGACAGGAGAGGGGAGAGGACAGGGAGAGTGGAAAGGACACGGAGAGGGAGAGGACAGGGAGATGGAAAGGACAGGAGAGGGAGGGGACAGGGAGAGTGGAAAGGACAGGGAGGGAGGGACAGGGAGAGTGGAAAGGACAGGGAGAGTGGAAGGAGACGGGGAGTGGAAGGACAGGGAGAGGGAGGATGGACAGGAGAGTGGAGAAGGAGACAGGGAGAGTGGAAAGGACAGGGAGAGAGGGGAGGAAGGAGAGGGGAGAGGACAGGGAGAGTGGAAAGGACAGGGATCTAGAGTGGAGATGACGAGAAAGTGGAAAGGACAGGGAGAGTGGAAAGGACAGGAGAAGGGGAGGGAGAGGGGAAGGGACGGGAGAGTGGAAAGGACAGGAGAGTGGAAAGGACAGGGAAGGAGGGAACAGGGAGAGTGGAAAGGACAGGGAGAGTGGAGATGACAGAGAAGGGAAAGGACAGGGAGAGTGGAAAGGACAGGGAGAGGACAGGGAGTGGAAAGGACAGGGAGAGTGGAGAGGGCAGAAGAGTGGAAAGGACAGGGAGAGTGGAGGACAGGGAGGAGGGAGAGGACAGGGAGAGTGGAAAGGACAGGGAGAGGACAGGGAGAGGAAGGAGACAGGAGAGAGTGGAAAGGAACAGGGAGAGGGAAGGACAGGAAGAGTGGAAAGGACAGGGAGAGGGAGGGGACAGGGAAGAGTGGAAAGAACAGGGAGAGGGAGGGGACAGGAGAGTGGAAAGGACAGGGAGAGTGGAGAGGACAGGAGAGTGGAAAGAACAGGGAGGGAGGGAGGGGACAGGAGAGTGGAAAGAACAGGGAGAGGGAGGGACAGGGAGAGTGGAAAGGACAGGGAGAGGGAGGGGACAGGAGAGTGGAAAGAACAGGAGAGAGGGAAGGACAGGAGAGTGGAAAGGACAGGGAGAGGGAGAGGACAGGAAGAGTGGAAAGACAGGGAGAGGAGGGACAGGAAGAGTGGAAAGAACAGGGAGAGGGAAAGGACAGGAGAGGTGGAAAGGACAGGGAGAGGGAGGGGACAGGGAAGAGTGGAAAGAACAGGGGAGAGGGAGGGGGACAGGAGAGTGAGGACAGGGAGAGGAGGACGTGGAAGGAAGAGAACAGGGAGAGGGAGGGACAGGAAGAGTGGAAAGGACAGGGAGAGGGAGAGGACAGGAGAGTGGAAAGAACAGGGAGAGGGAGGGGACAGGAAGAGTGGAAAGAACAGGGAGAGGGAGGGGACAGGAAGAGTGGAAAGAACAGGGAGAGGGAGGAGTGGGACAGGAAGAGTGGAAAGGACAAGGGAGAGGGAGGAAGGACAGGAGAGTGGAAAGGACAGGGAGAGTGGAAAAGGACAGGGAGAGTGGAAAGGACAGGGAGAGTGGAAAGGACAGGGAGTGGAGGAGGAGGGACAGGGAGAGTGGAAAGGACAGGGAGGAGTGAAGGGGGAAAGGACAGGGAGAGGAGGACAGGGAGGAGGACAGGGAGAGTGGAAAGGACAGGGAGTGAGGAGAGGACAGGGAGAGTGGAAAGGACAGGAGAGTAGAAAGGACAGGGAGAGTGGAAAGGACAGGGAGAGTGGAAAGGACAGGGTGAGTGGAGATGACAGGGTGAGTGGAAAGGAGAGGGAGAGGACAGGAAGAGTGGAAAGGACAGGGAGAGAGGAGAGGACAGTGAGAGTGGAAAGGACAGGGAGAGTGGAAAGGACAGGGAGAGAGGAGAGGACAGGGAGAGAGAAGAGGACAGGGAGAGTGGAAAGAACAGGGAGAGTGGAAAGAACACGGAGAGGGAGGGGACAGGGAGAGTGGAAAGGACAGGGAGAGTGGAAAGAACAGGGAGAGTGGAAAGAACACGGAGAGGGAGGGACAGGGAGAGTGGAAAGGACAGGGAGAGAGGAGAGGACAGGGAGAGTGGAAAGGACAAGGAGAGGGGAGAGGACAGGGAGAGTGGAAAGGACAGGGAGAGGGGAGAGGACAGGGAGAGTGGAAAGGACAGGGAGAGTAGAGATGACAGGGAGAGTGGAAAGAATAGGGAGGGGACAGGGAGAGTGGAAAGGACAGGGAGATGGGAGAGGACATGGAGAGTGGAAAGGACAGGGAGAGGGCAGAGGACATGGAAAGGGGAGAGGACAGGGAGAGGGGATAGGACAGGGAGAGGGAAGAGGACAGGGAAAAGGGAGAGGACAGGGAGAGTGGAAAGGACTGGGAAAGGAGAGAGGGGAGAGGACAGGGAGAGTGTTGTAACTGGCGAAAAGATGAGGATGAAGGGAAGACTACAAACAGCGTGATGTTCTCCCTCAGTTGCTTTATGGTGACAAACGTTTGATGCGGATGGTTTGCTGTGGAAGCCATCTATTAACAGTACATAAACAGTGGTAGGAGTGAAGGTTAGAGCCAGATCGGCAATAGGAGAAGAATAAAGGAAGACTGGACTTGACAGGGCAGGCCATTTGTATTCCCATGTAAAACGTTTAAGAGAACTGGTTGGAATGGGAGTCAGTCTGTCTGTCTTTTTGCCATTCATATAGAAAGACACGTTTATTTAGAGTTGTCAATGTATCGGTGTATCTCACATGACATAAACGTGTTCCTATGAAAAGTTATATTCATTCAGAGATGTCAGTTTGGCGGTGTATCTCACATGACATAAACGTGTTCCTATGAAAAGTTATATTCATTCAGAGATGTCAATTTGGCGGTGTATCTCACATGACATAACGTGTTCACTGCAGCATTTGCGGTACTGTGCTAGACAGCATTCTGCGCGTTAGTGCAGGCCAACAACAGGGTCATTATATGTATGTACTAACTCCGCTCATGGCCATAAGGGCAATAAACCAGACAGTAAACGACACCCAACTGGTAGAAGCAATAATGAAACATGCTAACAAGTTTTCACACAGAGCAGTCTCTTCATGTCATCAGTGATGATGATGAGGAGGAGGAGGAGGAATAAGAATTAACGTTGAAATTTACGTTGAGGTTGATGGTGATGATGATGGAGATGATGATGATGATGATGATAGTGTTGTTGTTGTCGATGATGATGATGATGATGATGATGATGATGATGATAGTGTTGTTGTTGTCGATGATGATGATGATAATGATGATGATGATAGTGTTGTTGTTGTTGTTGTTGATAAGGAAGATTAGGAAAAGCCAAGCAGCCATTTTATGAGGAAAGGAGAATTAGAGCATCTGGTCACAACAGGAAAACTGGAGGGAAAGAGAACACCCAAGTAGACCCAGGGAGAAAATATTGGACGAACATGCAGAGTGGCTGAGGACAGAGATGGTGGAAGATGTGCTTGCGGCAACAAGGGATAGATGGATATGGAGGGCCATGATCGCCAACGTCATGAGGCAGGGCACGTGATGATGATGATGACACATGAGACGGTCCAACAGTACGTTTCGAGAGAACAGGGTGAAAGGGATTCGGGATGGGTCATCTGATCATCGGCGTATGTCTCAAACGGCCCCAGGCATAGGGTTCGACCTGACCGTTCGGGATAGATTCTGATCTCTCCCAAACTGGCGGCCAGCATCTGCCAGTTAATCAACGCTCGGCATTAAGCCGAAGACGACACCCATTTAGCAAATGGCGTCTTCTGGTAAAACCGCGAAACTCGCCGATTCGGAGACGAACTACTCGATAGAGCTGTTCGTTCGTTTGTTATTTCTTTTAACGTCTATTCACGATGTGCTTTTAGACGAAGATAAAGTTGTATCAAGCTAATGATGTTCTTTGGAATAGCCAAAATAAGAAAAAACGACAAAAACAAACATTATTGGGAGAAGGCAATTACGTGTTTTCTGCACCTTTGCTTCCGACGCCTAATAAGCAAAACAGCGAAACTCGTAATGACCTTCACCCCACATCCGTTTAAAAAATGATGGTGTAACATGTCACCCGTTTCGCACTGACAGATCTGATTGCACAGTTTCAAATGGTTCTCCTCAACCGTACGGGCGGAAAGGATCGTGTGTTAGCTACTTCATGCACGTGTCTTCTTGTTCATCTAAACCAGATGAGAATGGCGCTTGTTCACTGAGGTCCCTTCAAGGTGGATCAGCATTGTGTCTTGCACTTCAAGAGCACATCCGACAGAAACTGAGAAAAATGATCTCATTCATCGCTAGAGGTGGCCTGGCCATGTAGAAATCCAAACAAAAAGAAGAAGGAGAAGGAGAAGAAGGAAAAGAAGAAGGAAAAGAAGAGGGAGAAGGAGAAGAAGGAAAAGAAGAAGAAGAAGAAAAAGAAGAAGAAGAAAGGGAAAAGGAGATATTGTGTCTCGTCAATCAGAAGTGCAGCATGAAAACTTGATGAACACACACGCTGTTGATGTCATTATCCCCACACCATCAAGATCTCCAGTACAATGTCTGCTGTGTGCTGGTCACTCACGTACCATGTCAAGTCCACTGAGAGATGCTTGAGACCGTGTACTTGACTGCATATATCAATATTCTATGCCTGTGTAGACTTTACCTGTATACTGCACCCGAATGAACAACGTTTGCACCTTTTTCTGGTGAGTGTTAGTGAGAAGCAGCGCCTGTGTGTTCAGTTGGACGGAAATTGCTATAGAGACCACCTGTCGGTTTTGTACACATCTATAGACTCATCATCATCAGGTGCCTTGCCACATGGCGTTGGCGATCATGGCCTTCCATCTGTTTCTATCCCTTGTTGCCTCAAGCTCCTCCTCCACCCTCTTTGTCTTCAGCCACTCTTCAAGTCCGTCCAATATTTTCTCCCTGGGTCTACCTGGTGCTCTCTTTCCCTCCAGCTTTCCTGTTGTGACTAGGTGCTCCAATTCCCTTTTCTCATAAAATGGCCTATAAATGTTGCCTGTCATTTCCTAATCTTCCTTATGAATGATTTCTTGTGTCTGCCTCCATCAACACTGTCTCGTTTGTTTTCTTTGCTGTCCATTGAACTCTCAGCAACCTTCTTAGAAACCACATCTGGACTGCCTCAATCTTGTTCTGGCTTTGCGTGTTGACTGTCCACGCCTCACAAAGGTATAACAGTATTGGTTCTATGTAACATTCAAGAACTCTCTTCCTGATGTTAACTGATAGGCATTTGTTGGTAAAAATGCTTTACTTCTTCTTTGAACCCAACAACACAATTCAGTTCACCAACACTCATAACCAGCGTACATAGACTCGTCAAGTCAGCTTGATTTGTTGTTCTCTATGACGAGCGTCACAGTGACAGTGGAAACATACCAGCCGTACCCCTGGCACAACGCATAATGGACAACCTGCGCTCAGTGACAGTAGATTTGACTGATGTGTTGATGTGGCAGCCCCTGGCCCATTGTCATAACTATTACATCCAGTGTGGGCTGAACCAGACTTTGATGTCTAGAACACGAATGGTGACAAAATTAATAGCACAACATTTACACCTACAGGAGGAATACTGAGCTAACGTGTTTTGTGTGTTCGCCATTCACAGTAATGCGTATATACATGTACGTAAGTTTTCTAACAATTGTTGATGTAGATTTGTAAGATGCAAGATGTGATTGCGTAATTTAATCGAAAGTTTACTTCGTTATTGTGGGTCTGTAATAATAATGATAATAATAATAGTAATAATGATAATAATAGATAATTAATAATAATAATAGTAACAATGATGATAATAATAATATGCCTGTTTATTCCAATAACAGTTATTGAATCATTCCAATAACAGCTATTGAATATTGTTATGTAACAGTAAATATGTACCTGCCTATTCTAGTAGTCGGTACTAAGTGTACATTCAAACTTGCAGAGAAACTGGCAAATATCGACGACATTCAGATTATTAGAGACGTTGGCCATAGTCAGTGTCGTCAAGAGTTGTAGAGAGATTGATCAATGCCATCTTTGTTCAGATGTGGACAGAGATTGACCAATGTCATAATTATCATTCAGATTTATACAGGGATTAGCTATTGCTAGCGTCATTCATACTTGTAGAGAGGCTAGCCATAGTCATGCCATTTAGATGTATTAAGGGATTAGCTATTGCTAGCGTCAGTCGGATTTGTAGAGAGATTGGCCAATGTCGACTTCATTCAGACTTGTAGAGAGATTTGTCAGTGTCGACTTCATTTATATTTATGGCGAGATTTGTCAGTGTCGACTTCATTCATATTTATGGCGAGATTTGTCAGTGTCGACTTCATTCATATTTATGGCGAGATTTGTCAGTGTTGACTTTTAACTAAGACTTGTAGACAGACTGTCCAATGTCAGTTTCATTAAAATGCATTCAGTCTTGTAGAGAGATAGGCCAATGTCAGTGTCATTCAGATTTGTAGAGAGATTGGCCAATGTCAGTGTCATTCAGATTTGTAGACAGATTGGCCAATGTCAGTGTCATTCAGACTTGTAGATAGATTGGCCAATGTCAGTGTCATTCAGACTTGTAGACAGATTGGCCAATGTCAGTGTCATTCAGACTTGTAGACAGATTGGCCAATGTCAGTGTCATTAAGACTTGTAGACAGATAGGCCAATGTCACTGTCATTCAGATTTGTAGAGAGACTGGCCAGTGTCAGTGTCATTCAGATTTGTAGACAGATAGGCCAATGTCAGTGTCATTCAGACTTGTAGACAGATAGGCCAATGTCAGTGTCATTCAGACTTGTAGACAGATAGGCCAATGTCAGTGTCATTCAGACCTGTAGAGAGATAGACCAATGTCAGTGTCATTCAGACTTGTAGAGAGATTGGCCAATGTCAGTGTCATTCAGATTTGTAGACAGATTGGCCAATGTCAGTGTCATTCAGATTGTAGACAGATTGGCCAATGTCAGTGTCATTCAGATTTGTAGACAGATTGGCCAATGTCATGTCATTCAGATTTGTAGACAGATTGGCCAATGTCAGTGTCATTCAGATTTGTAGACAGATTGGCCAATGTCAGTGTCATTCAGACTTGTAGACAGATTGGCCAATGTCAGTGTCATTCAGACTTGTAGACAGATTGGCCAATGTCAGTGTCATTCAGACTTGTAGACAGATTGGCCAATGTCAGTGTCATTCAGACTTGTAGACAGATGGCCAATGTCAGTGTCATTCAGATTGTAGAAGATAGGCCAATGTCAGTGTCATTCAGATTTGTAGACAGATTGGCCAATGTCAGTGTCATTCAGACTTGTAGACAGATTGGCCAATGTCAGTGTCATTCAGACTTGTAGAAGATTGGCAATGTCAGTGTCATTCAGACTTGTAGAAGATTGGCAATGTCAGTGTCATTCAGACTTGTAGAGAGATTGGCCAATGTCAGTGTCATTCAGACTTGTAGAGAGATTGGCCAATGTCAGTGTCATTCAGACTTGTAGACAGATTGGCCAATGTCAGTGTCATTCAGACTTGTAGACAGATTGGCCAATGTCAGTGTCATTCAGACTTGTAGAGAGATTGGCCAATGTCAGTGTCATTCAGACTTGTAGACAGATTGGCCAATGTCAGTGTCATTCAGACTTTGTAGACAGATTGGCCAATGTCAGTGTCATTCAGATTTGTAGACAGATTGGCCAATGTCAGTGTCATTCAGACTTGTAGACAGATTGGCCAATGTCAGTGTCATTCAGACTTGTAGAGAGATAGGCCAATGTCAGTGTCATTCAGACTTGTAGACAGATTGGCCAATGTCAGTGTCATTCAGACTTGTAGAAGATTGGCCAATGTCAGTGTCATTCAGACTTGTAGACGAGATTGGCCTAATGTCAGTGTCATTCAGACTTGTAGACAGATAGGCTAATGTCAGTGTCATTCAGATTTGTAGACAGATGGCAATGTCAGTGTCATTCAGACTTGTAGACAGATAGGCCAATGTCAGTGTCATTCAGACTTTGTAGGAAGATTGGCCAATGTCAGTGTCATTCAGATTTGTAGACAGATTGGCCAATGTCAGTGTCATTCAGACTTGTAGAGAGATTGGCCAATGTCAGTGTCATTCAGATTTGCAGACAGATTGGCCAATGTCAGTGTCATTCAGACTTGTAGAGAAATTGGCCAATGTCAGTGTCATAGAATTCGATTGTAGACAGATTGGCCAATGTCAGTGTCATTCAGATTTGTAGACAGATTGGCCAGTGACAGCGGCATTTAGAATTGTCGGTAAAATTGGCCAGTGTCAGTGTCATTAAGATTTGTAGAGATTGGCCAGTGTCGGATGCATTCAGACTTGTAGAGAGATTTGTCAGTGTCGGCATCATTTAGGCTTATGAGAGATTGGCTAATGTCGGCGTCATTCAGGCTTGTAGAGAGCAGAAAGGGATGAAGTCTTTGCGGTCATCCCTGGGCCAATATATTGATCCAAGAGAAGGAAGGGGAGGGGGTGGAGGAGAGTGAAGGAGAGAGTGAGGACAGGCAGATGATGGCTGTTAAGATGATGGGGAAGGAAAGAAAACTCACACGTGTTGGTGAAACCATATGAATTATCTCTCTTCTCTCCGTGTGACGTGACTTGTTGTTATGGTGATTTTAACTATTGCCACGTGCACGGTCGGTGGTCACTCTCTTTCTTGCTTTTGTCAGTCTTGTTGTGGTCAGCATGTAGTGAATCTGACTGAAAATGATTGTTGAAGTGAACTGAGTTCTGACTGTGTTGAACTTTGTGAATCCTGTCTTGTCTGTTCTCCACATGGCAGAAGGCTTGGTTCATCATTAAGTCGTTTCATTTTGTTATTTCATTTCATCTGTCTCTGTCTGTCTTTGTTTCTGTCTCTCTGTCTGTCTGTCTGTCTGTCTGTCTGTCTGTCTGTCTGTCTGTCTCTCTCTCTCTCTCTCTCCAGTTTGAAAAATGACTTCTAGCCAATAACTTTTACTGTTGGAAAATAAAGCATCATTGTTATTGTCATTCTCTCTCTCTCTCTCTCTCTCTCTCTCTCTCTCTCTCTCTCTCTCTCTCTCTCTCTCTCTGTGTGTGTGTGTGTGTGTGTGTGTGTGTGTTTGCCTCTCTTTCTGTCTGTCTGTCTTTCACTCTCTCTCTCTTTCTCTCTCTGTCTCTCTCTGTCTGTCTGTCTCTCTTTCTTTCTCTGTCTCTTGTCCCCTGTCTCATCTCTCTCTCTTCTATCTCTCTTTCTCTCTGTCTTCTTTGTCTGTCTGCATCACTCTCTTTCTGTCGTTTTTTAGTCTCTCTCTTTCTCTTTGTCTCTCTCTTTCTCTTTGTCTCTCTCTTTCTCTGTCTCTCTCCTTCATCCTGTCTCTATGTCGCTGTTTCTCCTCTTTCTTTTCATACTTACATTTTGTGTGTAGAGCAGCAAGGATTACCTTATGACAGGTCCAGTGTGACGTAATTTTTCGGAAGTCTTAAAGTTTGAGCTTGGATACAGATGTTCCACGGTCGCTGCCCAAATTCTTTGACTGTTTCGTACCATTAGAATGAGCTTCCCCTGTCTCTCTCTCTCTCTCTGACTGTCACATACTCTGTCTTCCCTCAAGTCCACCTTGAAGATATTCCTTTTTGTCCAGCAGCAATTCCCCCCCCCCCTCTATTTATCCAACCCTTCGGCTAACTCCCCTCCTGTCCTTCCCCTTACAGTGTGCGTGTGTTTTTTTGCCCTTGAGATTTTGTCATTGCGCGTGAATGCTTTAGTGAATAATGAGAGCGTGCGCTTTGATATTGATTTGCATATCAGGATTTGGCGCCCTGTAAATGCCATAATGTGTTATTGTTATTATTATTATTATCATCATTATTGTTATTATCATTATTATTGTTATTATTGTTGTTTTTGTTATTATTATTGTTGTTGTTTTTTGTTTTATTATCATTATTATTATTTATTATTATATATTTATTATTGTTATCGTTGTTATCGTTGTTGTTGTTGTTGTTGTTGTGTTAATGCCGTCGTCGTCGTCATCATCATCATCATCATCAGTAGTACTGATAGTAGTAGTACTGTTTTGTTGATGTCTTCGTCATCGTCGTCGTCATAAATCATCATTCATCAT
>CM060306.1:123908957-123918957 GCA_030674185.1 Monoplex corrugatus | reverse complement strand
GAGACAGATATCCATAATCAGAGACAGATATCCATGATCAAAGACAGATATCCATAATCAGAGACAAATATCCATAAACAGAGACAGATATCCATAATCAGAGACAGATGTCCATAATCAGAGACAGATATCCATAATCAGAGACAGATATCCATAAAGAGAGACAGATATCCATAATTAGAGACAGATTTCCATAATCAGAGACAGATATCCATAATCAGAGACAGATTTCCATAATCAGAGACAGATATCCATAATCAGAGACATATCCATAAAGAGAGACAGATATCCATAATTAGAGACATATCCATAATCAGAGACAGATATCCATAAAGAGAGACAGATATCCATAAAGAGAGACAGATATCCATAAAGAGAGACAGATATCCATAATTAGAGACATATATCCATAAAGAGAGACAGATATCCATAAAGAGACAGATGTCCATAATTAGAGACAGATATCCATAATCAGAGACAGATATCCATAAAGAGACAGATGTCCATAATCAGAGACAGATATCCATAATCAGAGACATATCCATAAAGAGAGACAGATATCCATAATTAGAGACATATCCATAATCAGAGACAGATATCCATAAAGAGAGACAGATATCCATAAAGAGAGACAGATATCCATAAAGAGAGACAGATATCCATAATCAGAGACAGATATCCATAAAGAGAGACAGATATCCATAAAGAGACAGATGTCCATAATTAGAGATAGATATCCATAATCAGAGACAGATATCCATAAAGAGACAGATGTCCATAATCAGAGACAGATATCCATAAAGAGACAGATATCCATAAAGAGACAGATATCCATAAAGAGAGACAGATATCCATAATCAGACAGATATCCATAATCAGAGACAGATATTCATAAAGAGAAATATCCATAAAGAGACAGATATTCATAAAGAGACAGATATTCATAATCAGAGACAGATATTCATAATCAGAGACAGATGTCCATAATCAGAGACAGATGTCCATAATCAGAGACAGATATCCATAATCAGAGACAGATATCCGTAATCAGAGACAGATGTCCATAATCAGAGACAGATATCCATAATCAGAGACAGATATCCATAATCAGAGACAGATATTCATAATCAGAAACAGATATCCATAATCAGAGACAGATTTCCATAATCAGAGACAGATGTCCATAATCAGAGACAGATATCCATAATCAGAGACAGATATCCATAATCAGAGACAGATATCCATCCATAATCAGAGACAGATTCATAATCAGAGACAGATATCCATAATCAGAGACAGATATCCATAATCAGAGACAGATATTCATAATCAGAGACAGATATCCATAATCAGAGACAGATATTCATAATCAGAAACAGATATCTATCCATAATCAGAGACAGATATCCATAATCAGAGACAGATATCCATAATCAGAGACAGATATCCATAATCAGAGACAGATATCCATCCATAATCAGAGACAGATATCCATAATCAGAGACAGATATCCATAATCAGAGAGAGATATTCATAATCAGAGACAGATATCCATAATCAGAGACAGATATCCATAATCAGAGACAGATGTCCATAATCAGAGACAGATATCCATAATCAGAGACAGATGTCCATAATCAGAGACAGATGTCCATAATCAGAGACAGATATCCATAATCAGAGAAAGATATCCATAATCAGAGACAGATGTCCATAATCAGAGACAGATGTCCATAATCAGAGACAGATATCCATAATCAGAGACAGATATCCATAATCAGAGACAGATATCCATAATCAGAGACAGATGTCCATAATCAGAGACAGATATCCATAATCAGAGACAGATATCCATAATCAGAGACAGATATCCATAATCAGAGACAGATATCCATAATCAGAGACAGATATCCATAATCAGAGACAGATATCCATAATCAGAGACAGATGTCCATAATCAGAGACAGATATTCATAATCAGAGACAGATATCCATAATCAGAGACAGATATCCATAATCATAATAATTAATAATTAATAATAATAATTACAATATTTATATAGCGCAAAATCTTGATAAAATCAAATCTAAGCGCTGAAGCAGACACACACGCAAGCACGCACGCACGCACGCACGCACGCACACACACGCACGCACACACACACACACACACACACACACACACACACACACACACACGCATGGCTATAAATGGGGAGAAAGAATAAAAGCAATAAAAGCAAGAATAAAACCAATGGAAAATTATAGAGAGCATAGCATATACAATTATATATTATAACCATGTGATTCCCTCCGAGCGGAGACAGGCTACAGAGGAGGGGGGGGGGGGTTGAGTGAGGTTAGGATTTTATGCGGAGGAGAAAAGGTGAGTTTTGAGAGCGGACTTGAAGGAGACAAAAGTAGGTTGCTGACGGACTGAGAGAGGAAGTTTGTTCCAGGAGAGTGGACCAGAAACAGAGAAGGCTCGTGGACCATAGGTATTGAGCTTAGTGCGTGGAAAGCGAAAAGTCAGAGGATCGGAGGCAGAGCGGAGGGTACGTGAGGGAAGATAGATCTCAAGTAGGCTTGACAGGTAATCGGGGGCTGCGTTATTGAGGCTTTTGTAGCACATGGTGTCTAGTTTGTACTGTATGCGCTTTGATACAGGGAGCCAGTGAAGTTGTGCCAGGAGAGGAGATATGTGGTCAGCTTTTTTCTTTTTGAGTACAAGGCGTGCAGCATTGTTTTGAATGCGCTGTAGGATGTGAATGGTGGAGGCAGGAAGACCAGACAGGAGTGAATTGCAATAGTCAATGCGAGACATTATGAAGGAGAGAACGAGTTTTGCAGTTGTTTCCACAGAGAGATACTTCCTGATCAGCCTTATACGATGGAGATGATAGTAGCAGGATCTGGCAGTTTGAGAAACAAAGTTGTTCATGGAGAGGGTAGAGTCAATGCAGACACCAAGGTTTTTAGCTGAATCAGAAATTGGGACTGATGTGTTACATAATGAGAGAGAAAGAGGAGGCAGCTGAGAAAGTTTCTGACGGGTGCCAATGAGGATAGCTTCTGTTTTGTCGTCATTAAGCTGAAGTCTATTGTGTGTCATCCAGTTCTTAATGTCCGAGTAACACTCAGTGGTGCGAGTCAACAGGCGCTGTATATTATCAGGTGAGTCACTGTCTTGAAGTTGGGTGTCATCAGCATAGAAGTGGTGTTTTATAGAATGGGAGTTGATGATGGTGGACAGGGGGGAGGTGTAAAGAGTGAAAAGAACAGGGCCAAGGACAGATCCTTGTGGAACACCACAGGTCAGGTATGCAGGTTGAGAGTAAGTGCCATTGATGAGAGACAGATATCCATAATCAGAGACAGATATCCATAATCAGACAGATATCCATAATCAGAGACAGATATCCATAAAGAGAGACAGATATCCATAATCAGACTGATATCCATAATCAGAGACAGATATCCATAAAGAGAGACAGATATCCATAAAGAGAGACAGATACCAATAAAGAGAGACAGATATCCATAATCAGACAGATATCCATAATCAGAGACAGATATCCATAAAGAGAGACAGATATCCATAAAGAGACAGATATTCATAATCAGAGACAGATGTCCATAATCAGAGACAGATATCCATAATCAGAGACAGATATCCATAATCAGAGACAGATATTCATAATCAGAAACAGATATCCATAATCAGAGACAGATATCCATAATCAGAAACAGATATCCATAATCAGAGACAGATATTCATAATCAGAAACAGATATCCATAATCAGAGACAGATATTCATAATCAGAAACAGATATCCATAAACAGAGACAGATATCCATAATCAGAGACAGATGTCCATAATCAGAGACAGATATTCATAATCAGAGACAGATATCCATAATCAGAGACAGATATTCATAATCAGAGACAGATGTCCATAATCAGAAACAGATATCCATAATCAGAGACAGATATCCATAATCAGAAACAGATATCCATAATCAGAGACAGATTTCCATAATCAGAGACAGACATCCATAATCAGAGACAGATATCCATAATCAGAGACAGATATTCATAATCAGAGACAGATATCCATAATCAGAAACAGATATCCATAATCAGAGACAGATATCCATAATCAGAGACAGATATTCATAATCAGAGACAGATATCCAAAATCAGAGACAGATATTCATAATCAGAGACAGATATCCATAAAGAGAGACAGATATCCATAAAGAGAGACAGATATCCATAATCAGAGACAGATATCCATAATCAGAGACAGATATCCATAATCAGGACAGATATCCATAATCAGAGACAGATATCCATAAAGAAGACAGATATCCATAAAGAGAGACAGATATCCATAAAGAGAGACAGATATCCATAATCAGAGACAGAATCCATAATCAGAGACAGATATCCATAAAGAGAGACAGATATCCATAATCAGAGACAGATATCCATAAAGAGACAGATATCCATAAAGAGAGACAGATATCCATAATCAGAGACAGATATCCATAATCAGAGACAGATATCCATAAAAGAGACAGATTCCATAATCAGAGACAGATATCCATAATAGAGACAGATATCCATAATCAGAGACAGATATCCATAATCAGAGACAGATATCCATAAAGAGGGACAGATGTCCATAATCAGAGACAGATGTCCATAATCAGAGACAGATATCCATAAAAGAGACAGATATCCATAACAGAGACAGATATCCATAATCAGAGACATATCCATAAAGAGAGAAAGATATCCATAAAGAGAGACAGATATCCATAATCAGAGACATATCCATAATCAGAGACAGATATCCATAATCAGAGACAGATATCCATAATCAGAACAGATATCCATAATCAGAGACATATCCATAAAGAGAGAAAGATATCCATAATCAGAGACATATCCATAATCAGAGACAGATATCCATAATCAGAAGACATATCCAAAAAGAGAGAAAATTCCATAAGAGAGACAGATATCCATAAAGAAAGACAGATATCCATAATCAGAACATATCCATAAAGAGAACAGACATCCATAAAGAGAGACAGATATCCATAATCAGAGACAGATATCCATAAAGAGAGACGATATCCATAATAAGACAGATATCTATAAAGACAGACATCCATAATAGAGTCAGATATTCATAATCAGAGACAGATATCCATAAAAAGACAGTATCCATAATCAGAGACAGATATCCATAATCAGACAGGTATCCATAATCAGAGACAGATACCAATAAAGAAAACAGGTCGCCATGCAACAACAGTGAAGATTTTGGCCCCTGAATTTGATGCAGATGACCCAGGTTTTGATCAGGAAGAAACACGCCTGGATCTTGATACTGATGAAGATTATCAGTCTCTGCCATGCTTTGTGTGAAACATGGTTCAGTTTACAAATCATTATTATGAAAAAAATCAGTGTTCATTTCTTTTTACCTGATTATAATGCTATGGTGTTTGCAGTTGTTTTGGGGGTGTGAGCGAACAAAACTTTAAGCATTATTTTAAATTTTTCTTGACAAGGTTCTCAATATTAATACATTATAAGTAAAGCATTTACATCGAGGGGGGATGGATTGACACAATCAAAAGTCCTCAACTGTGTCTTAGGTTTACAACTTGCTGTCACAAAATGGCAACAGGTTTCACTTGCTCAAACCAGTTGGTCACAAGTCTGTTGCATAGAGAAGTCAAGAACCTCGAATTATCCAAGTGAAGTCATCTTCTGTCTCATTACGGAAGAACTAGAATATATCATCATCATCATCATGTGCCCTGCGCATGGCGTTGGCGATCACGGCCCTCCATATGCATCTTCCCTTGTCGCTGCAAGCACATCTTCCACTCTCTCTGTCCTCAGCCACCCTGCAAGTCCGTCCAGTATTTTCTCCATTGGTCTACCTGGTGCTCTCTTTCCCTCCAGCTTTCCAACCAGAATATGGTTTTACCTAAATATACACTACATTAAGACCTGCTGTTGTCTAGCTCATTCCAGACTTTGTCGCTGACTGACATCCATTACACCCTTTATAAAATTTTAAGATCATAGAACATCCTTTATAGGACATTTTATAAGGAAAGGAGAATTAGAGCACCTGGTCACAACAGGAAAGCTGGAGGAAAAGAAAACACCAGGTAGACCCAGGGAGAAAATATTGGATAGACTTGCAAGTGGCTGAGGACAGAAGGGTGGAAGATGTACTTGCAGCGACAGGGGATAGATTCGTGTGGAGGGTCATGATCGCCAACGCCATGCGGCAGGGCACATGATGCTGGTGATGAAAACATCCTTGTGAATTGCCGGCTCATACTGAGCTGAAGAGTCGACATTGCCTTTTGATACATGAATTCATAAAAATGTTTCCCATATGACCAAAAGAGGAGCAATAAGTTTATTGGCATTTAGTGGAGTTGATTATTTATTTATCCGTGTCCTCGTACATACTGCATATCTAGGTTTTCCTATGTATCTAGTGTTTCTCCTTTTGTGATGCACCACCGTGGCATACATCTCTCTTTTTGAGCTCTTGTTCTCCCCACAGAGTTATTGGCGTGTAAAACAATATATCAAGGCTTGGACTGCATTAATGTCTTTGTTTATGCAGCAGACGGGGGACCGTTTATAATTGTGAGAAGTTTGGGGCCGAAAGTCTACTTGGAGAGTTTCAAGTTTGAAGAATTGCTATCTAGCTCTCCCTAGAGATCTTTGCCATTTTGAACGCTATAACTTCTCTCCCCTCTCACCCGTGTAGTGTGTTGTGTGTGTGTGTGTGTGTGTGTGTGTGTGTGCGCGCGTGTGTGTGTGTTATGTTGTGTGTGTGGTGGTGTGTGTGTGTGTGTGTGTGTGTGTGTGTGTAACGAGGGAGATGAGAGAGAGAGAAGAGAGAGAGAGAGATTGTGTCTATCAAATGATTTTTCATGATGTTTCATTTTTCCTCCTTATCTATCTATCTATCTATCTATCTATATCTATACATATATCCATACTAGATGTATATAGATATGTATATACATATAGATAGACAGACAGACCGATAGACAGACAGACGATAGAGATAGATAGAATAGATAGAATAGATAGATAGATAGATAGATAGATAGATAGATAGACAGATAACATATTCATTTATTTGTTTTTTGTTTTGTTTTTTGGTGGGATAATGGTACTACTACCTGTTTCTGTTTTTATTCTGCTATCTATTATTTTTGATGAATTGACAGATTTTACTGCATTAATGGATGTATCGCACTATCTATATGATGTATTGATGCGATATTTACACATCAACCTACCCCCCACAATTTTTGGTTTCTTTTTTGTTGTTGTTGGCTGTTTGACTTTGTACACTTTAACCAGCATGCTTCGAGATGGACTGTTTGTGCTGTACAGATACAATTCTCATTATCATTATCGTTATCATTATTGTGCATACCATCCCAGAAATATTAGAAGGTGCCCGAATTACGAAATGCCTTGTAAGCAGACGATATAAGCAGATAATGAGATATGATGTCTGACATGTCACCCCACCCATACAGTTAAGCCGGATACGTCAGCCCACCCATACAGATATGTCCGACATGTCAGCCCACCCATGGAGTCAGCCATGTCCACTCTACAGGGCTGTACTAACCTACAAGAGCACAGGGGACAGGTTTATGGTAACATACTAATGACGTCCCGCACTGTTCACCATTGCCAATGTTGACATAGGCCCACGTTTTACGGCACTAACGATATGGTCAACACTTACATGAGATTAGCTCCCCAACTTGGCGGAGTAGAGAAAAGGAGAGGGGAACAAATGGCGGGTCGCTGGTCATCTCGTAAATAACTTGAGTCAATGTTTGTAGTGGTGTCAGTGTAAGAGAGAGGAGAGAGGTCATGGCCGCTCCCCATCTCAAGGACAATGTCTGTAGCCTTGTGTTCCTAGGGTCATGGCTCACATGGTCATAAAAAATGATATTCTACCACACATAAAATCCCTCTTCCACACATGGTTTTTTAGTGTGTGTGTGTGTGTGTGTGTGTGTGTGTGTGTGTGTGTGTGTGTGTGTGTGTGTGATGTGTGTATGTGTGTGTGTGTGTGTGTGTGTGTATGTGTGTTGTTATGTGTGTGTGTGTGTGTGTGTGTGTGTGTCTGTGTGTCTGTGTGTCTGTATGTTTTGGTTTTGTGTTTGTTTGTTTTTTTTTTGTTGGTTGGTTGGTTGGTTGGTTGGTTTTTTTGTTTGTTTTGTTTGTTGTTGTTGTTGTTATTGTTCTTGTTGTTGTTGTTTTCAGAATCTGAAATACAATTTTCATGTTCTTTCTAAAGATGAAATCGATTACCAAATCACATGACTAGTATCTGAGATACGAGCTTTGGAATGCTGCACCTGTCTAATTGGCCATTTTGAGAGAGAGACAGAGACAGGCAGATAGACAGACAGACAGACAGAGAAAGCAAAACTGATTCACAGTTTCAGAAAGTTTGTTATTAGCAACAAAAACCCGATCTTCGTGAATTTTTTCACGCTTAGCAGTCCTATATTTGCGGTTTGATGTGTTTGTAGGCTAAAATTTGAAAGGGAATATGGGTTTTGAAAATTAGAGTATTGGAAGTTCTGTTTTTCTCATAAGAAAACGTCTTCAGTTCCCCTATTCTTTATCAAGTTAGGTATGGGTTTTTGTGCATTGTTTCAATGATAATGATAGTGATAATGAAATAACAATGAGAGGGGAAATATGATGATGATGGTGGTGATGATGATGATGATGATGATGATGGTGGTGGTGGTGTTGATGGTGATGGTGATGATGATGATGATGATGATGATGATGATGATGATATGATGTTCATAATGTTAATAATGTTAATAATGATAACAACAACAACAGTGATGACGATGATGATGACGATAATGATGACGACTACGACGACGAGTACGACGATGACGACGACGACGATGATGATGATGAGATAAAATTGACGACGACGACAACGATGATGACAGTGATAACAGTGATGACGAGAGTAGAAGGATTGTAAAAATATTGCGATTTTAACGAGGAGGAGGAGGAGGAGGAGGATAACAGTGACAACAGTGACGATATTGATGATGATGATGATGACGATGACGGTGACGACAGTGACGATATTGATGATGATGATGATGATGACGATGTGCAGGTGCAGCAGAACATCAGGGACCAGACACTGACTTATTACACGAACACAACGAAATGTAAGTATGCTCCCACTTTGTTCCTTCGTTCTTTTTTTGTTTCCTCCTTTGTTGTTGTTTTGTTGTTGTCTTTGTTTGTTCCTTTGTATATTTTTTCTACTTTGTTCCTTTGTTCTTTTCTTTGTTTGCTCCTTTGTTCCTTTGTTCTTTTCTTCATTTGTTCCTTTGTTATTTTCTTTGTTTGCTTCTTTGCATATTTGCCCGTTTCGATCTACACTTAAAGCACACACACACACACACACACGTACGCACACACACATGCACACGCGCGCGCACGTAGGCATACACACACACTTACATACATACACATACTCACGTACACACACAGAGAAAGACACAGACACAGAGATATAGACACGCACGCACTCACGCACGGACACACGTAATAGATGCACATATACACACAAACACGCGTACGCACGCACACATGTACACACACTCACATGTGCACAAGGACAAAAACACACAGAGACATACACAGACACATATATACACATTCACGTGTGCACACGCATATACACAGTTTTACATACACACACTTACATACACAGAGGAGAGAAGAAGAAGAGAGACGAGTACAGAGAGAGCACAGAGAAGAACATAGGAGCAGAGGAGAGAGAAAAGAGCAAAGAGCACAGAGGAGGAGAGAGAGGGAGAGAGACAGAGAGCAGAGAGAGATGGGAGAGAGAGAGAGAGAGAGAGAAAGCAGAGA
>CM060306.1:123896457-123901457 GCA_030674185.1 Monoplex corrugatus | reverse complement strand
CCACTGTCTTGTTGTACAGTTTGTACCTTCGATGGGCGTGCATGCTGTACAGTTTGTTTGTTTGTTTGCTTGTTTGTTGCTTTATTGGTTTGGTTGGTTGGTTGGTTGGTTGGTTGGTTGGTTGGTTGGTTGGTTGGTTGGTTGGTTGGTTGGTTGGGTTGGTTGGTTGGTTGATTGATTGCTTGCTTGCTTGCTTGCTTGCTTGCTTGCTTGCTTGGATTGGTTGGTTGATTGGTTGATTGCTTGGTTGGTTGGTTGGTTGGTTGGTTGATTGGTTGGTTGGTTGGTTGGTTGGTTGGGTTGGTTGGTTGGTTGGTTGGGTTGGTTGGTTGCTTGCTTGCTTGGGTTGTTTGGTTGGTTGGTTGGTTGATTGCTTGCTTGCTTGCTTGGTTGGGTTGGTTGGTTGGTTGGTTGATTGGTTGCTTGCTTGCTTGCTTGGGTTGGTTGGTTGGTTGGTTGATTGATTGGTTGCTTGCTTGCTTGCTTGCTTGCTTGGGTTGGTTGGTTGGTTGGTTGATTGCTTGGTTGGTTGGTTGGGTTGGTTGGTGGGTTGGGTTGGTTGGTTGGTTGGTTGGGTTGGTTGGTTGGTTGGCTGGTTGATTGGTTGGTTGGTTGGTTGGTTGGTTGGTTGGTTGGTTGGTTGTTTTTTTCTGCTTTTTTAAGGATCATGGCACTCAAGGAGGTTACCTTTGTGCTTTTTTTTCTGTCCCATTTTCTACGCCATCTTAATGGCCAGACAAGCTTGCGCAGTTTTTCTGGGTTTGTGTTTTTTGTTTTTTGGTTGTTGTTTTTTTACAATGCGATGATGATGATGTTGATGAGGATGATATTAATGATGCTGTGGAGTTCCATCTAGGATTGAGACTGCGTGACAGGGCTGTACTCTACGCTTACTATCATAATATATCCTAGCGTCAACCATGCCCGAGAGATACAGACACCTGCGGTGCTGGTCAGAAGATTTGAGCAACACCCTCAAGGACGCATTCATGCAGTGGACGAGACTGGACTGTGTGGTCCCAGTCTTCCCAATGAGCCCATAGCACGCCCAACTCTGGGTAGGAGCCGGTTAGAGCCAAAGAATCCCACAATGACATATGTCTGAAGGGACTGACGGGATTCGAACCCACAACCTTCCAGTCGGTAGTCCGTTAACCACTACACCACGGCGACTGATCATGCTGTACGTTTTCGTGTTGCCATAAGCTACGGTACACTGATATGATTTGCATAATCTTTAACGTTCGTATTTGATTTTCTTCCTGCACATATACGTGACACTGAAAACGATCATGACATTACAATTAACGAAGTTCCTTTAGAAAATGTTGAGGGTTTGAAATATCTTGGCTCTGTAAAACAATTATGATGGAACCTGCTCCAAACACATCAGAATAAGAACTGGAATGGCAAAGCAAAATATGGTCCAACTCAACAACATCTGGAAAGACAGAGGCATACCAAATGGCCTGAAACTTAGACTTTTAAAATGTTTGATCTGGCCAATCATGATTTACAGCTGCGAAACCTGGACTCTGAGAAAAACTGACTGCAGAAGAATCGAGGCGGCAGAGATGTGGTTTTGTAGGCGACTACTACGTGTCAAATGGACAGACAGAACAACTAATAACAGTGTCTGGAAGAACTTGATACCAGCAGAAAAGTACCAGCAGACACCAACAAGAGAAGACTAAAATACATTGGTCATGTGTCACTCAGCAAGAACACGGACCTCATGGAAACCATCTTTCAAGGAAAAATAGAAGCAAAAAAGAAGAAAGGCAGACCTCCAGTCTCATACATCGAGAACATAACCAATCTCAGTGGCCTAAATATTCAAGAAATCGTCCACAAAAGTCAAGACAGAGCGGCCTGGAGGGAGATGGTGGCATCCAGATGTGCAACGGCCAACACCAAACCCGGCGACGCCGACAGGTGAGACTATACAGTACATGAAGGGGTTAAGACACTTACGAGTCTATACAAATGCTGACCTGTGAGATGGGAAATACTTCACCATTAACTCATCAGGTGGAAATATCTGGGTGGATTGAATCTGAGATCCTCAAAATAGAAGTCTGACATTTGCCAGCTTGATTACCATATCCGTCTACAAGATTCCTTACATTTTTGAAAGCAATACAACTTAACAACAACTATAGCAGCAGCATCAATATTATCAACAACCACAAAAACACAAATGAAAAATGTGTAATACAGCAGGCTGCTTGGCTCTGCTGATAGAGCCATAGACACAAGATTTGATGTTTCGAGTTCAGTTCCAGTTGGCAACATAAAACCTGGCCTGTCAGAGAGACAGACAGACAGCAACAGAGAGAGACAGAGAGAGAGGGGGGGGGGGAAGAGAAGAGAGAAAGAGGAAGAGATGGACATAGACAAAAAGAAAGAGAAAGGAAAGGAAGAGAGGGAGAGAAAGACAAAAAGAAGCACAGAGAGAGAGAGAGAGAGACATAAAGAAAGAGAGAGAGAGACATAGAGAAAGAGAGAGAGACTGAGAGAGACATAGAGAAAGAGAGAGAGAGAGACACAGAGAACGAGAGAGAGAGACTGAGAGAGACATAGAGAAAGAGAGAGAGAGACTGAGAGAGACATAGAGAAAGAGAAAGGACATAGAGAAAGAGAGAGAGAGAGACATAGAGAAAGAGAGATAGAGAGATGAGAGAGATATAGAGAAAGAGAGAGAGAGAGACTGAGAGAGACATAGAGAAAGAGAGAGAGAGAGACATAGAGAAAAGAAGAGAGATATAGAGAAAGAGAGAGAGAGACTGAAGAGACAAAAGAGAGAGAGAGGAAGAGAGGGAAACACCACACAAATGAAACAGAGAGACAGAACAACAACAACAACAAGAACGTTCCTTTGTACATGTAAAGTCAGCAGCATAAGTAATACACAGTGCTTTATGTACAATCAGTCCTCGTCCACAGACGACATACATCATCATCATCATCAGGTGCCTTGCCACATGGCGTTGACGATTATAGACTTCCATCTGTCTCTATCTCCTGTTGCCTCAAGCATCTCTTCCAACCTCCTTGTCTTCAGCCACTCTGCAAGTCCATCTAGTATCTTCTCCCTGGGTCTACCCGGTGCTCTCCTTCCCTCCAGCTTTCCCGTTGTGACCAGGTGTTCCAATTCCCCTTTCCTCATAAAATGGCTTATAACTCTTGCCTGCCTTTTCCTAATCTTCCTTATGAATGATCTACTTGTGTCTGCCTTCATCAAGACTGTCACACTATCACAACAAGAATATATCGAAGTGATGCAAAATTAAAACACCAGAAAGGGAGATGGAGAGACAGACAAACACACAGACAGCGATAAGGAAAGAGAGAGAGAGGGGGGGGAGACAGACAAACAGACGTACAGACAGACTGCTAGACAGAGAAGGTGTAAAATCACTCGAGTCACAAACAATGATTTCGCAAAAGCATCACCCCACAGAGACTCTAATGAAAAAGTGTAGACACAAAAACCCACAGTGGCTGGAAAGAAATGAAAATCAATATTACAATCTACTTCTCACTTGGCCTCTTCCTCCTGCCTTGGCTAAAAATAATCTACTCGCGCCTACAGGCTTCATTGGTTCAATATCTCCTGGTCTAAAGATGGTCAGACCACTAGCCATTTTCCTCTTTATTTGGTTTGTGTTGGTTGGTTGGTTTATTTGATTGGTTGGTTTGGTTTGGTTGGTTGGTTGGTTGGTTCTTCGTTCGTTCGTTCGTTCGTTCGTTCGTTTGTTCGTTCGTTCGTTCGTTCGTTTGCTCGTTCGTTCGTGCGTTTGTTGGTAAGTTGGTTGGTTTGTGGTGGTGTTTGGTTAGTTGGGTGGGTGGGTTGGTGGATGGTTGACGCCAGAAATGCCATGTGATGGAGAAATCCTAAAGTATGATTGTATAAGTCTTGAGCCATCATGGGGTCTTACTTTTCGTGTGGGGTCTATGGCTGTCTTTTTATCAGTCTGTCAATGAAACGTGTACGATTTCCATTGCTCTCAAATGCAGGAGCATGGTTACAACATCTTTGGATGTTCCACAGGATTTTTTCTTTTGTTTTTCTTTTAATATTTTCCGTATGTCTTTACATAATCAGTCATGCTTTTAGTTAGTTAGTTAGTTAGTTAGTTAGTTAGTTAGTTAGTTATTAGTTAGTTAGTTAGTTACTTAGTTGTTACTTAGTTTAGTATTAGTTAGTTTGTTAGTTACTGATGATTAGTTAGCTGTTAGTTACTGATGATTATGCATAGTTTAGTTAGTAGTGTTAGCTATAGTTAGTTAGTAGTTTGCACATGATTAACTCTGTGAAACTCGAGAAGC
This sequence comes from Monoplex corrugatus, assembly GCA_030674185.1. Classification (NCBI taxonomy): domain Eukaryota; kingdom Metazoa; phylum Mollusca; class Gastropoda; order Littorinimorpha; family Ranellidae; genus Monoplex; species Monoplex corrugatus. Next base: position 123,897,125 of record CM060306.1, on the reverse strand, counting down.
TCTTCCTGTTGCAAGCATGTAGCCACGGTACAGCGCCACCTTTTTTTACCAGACTTCGGAAAGGCAAGAATACTAATTGGTTTTCAAGAGGAGGGACCTGAGAAATGAACTTATATCTCCAATATTTTATGCCAGGGCAGCTGGGCGAACGCCCTGCTCTTCATGTTCTTTTTGCATGGGCAGGCCAGAAGACACACGGGTCTGACTCGTTTTTTGTCCTCTTACAAAGGACTAGACGTTCAGTTCGATCGGATTCCCGGTCAAACTGAGGAGAAAAGTGGAGGCCTCAATGAGAAACGAACCCTGGAACTCCAAGTTTTGTTATTGGCAGGTAAACGTCTGAACCATCCTGCCACCTTTATCTCCTGTTTTCCTGTGACTCGTTAGCTCCGTTGGTTAGAATGGCATGCTGATAATTCAGGGGTTGTGGGTTTGATCCTCAAATAGGCCATGGTGGTTGTAGTGGTCCCGTTATCTCAATATGTTACAGCGCCATGTTCAGAAGGCAAGGGTTGGGGGTTCGTATCTCTGGCATGCCACTTTTTTTTTCTTGGAGCTGGCTGACTCTTTCAGTAGAGTCGTAAACTCAAGATTTGATGTCTCGAGTTCAATCCCAGCCTGCAATATGAAAACTGGCTGATATTCTGTGTGTAGAATAGGAAGGAATA
>CM060306.1:123881457-123893957 GCA_030674185.1 Monoplex corrugatus | reverse complement strand
CACGGCATAAGCCTTAAGCCTGTACATAAACCCAGAGCTGGCCAGGTCGTGAGGTCCTACCTAGATAGTTCCATAACCCTGGGTCATAGGGGAATGAAGTGGCAGAGACCTCAACTTTTTCCAGGGCCAGCACCACGAGGGCGACTCCCATCCCCTCTCCTCAATTCAAATTCATATTCGTATTCACATTTTATTTTACCAAGACCTCAGAACAGCCAAAAGGCTAACTGGTCTTCAAGGGATAGAACCTGGGAAATCAATCTATCTCTCTGGTGTTTTTTTACAATGCAGCCATGGTAATGCCCTGCTCTTCACGATTTTCAACAGCCATGGGATCTTTAGCGTGTGCAGCCAGAAGGCACACCAGTCCAACTCGTTTTTTGTCCTCTTCCGAAGGACTAGACGTTCAGTTGGGTTTTCCGGTCAAACTGAGGTGAGAAGTCGAGGCCTCTATGGGGAGTTACTCTGGAACCTCGAGTTTAGTTATTGGCAGGCAAACATCTGAACCATTCTGCCACTCTTCTCCTTGAGAGGCGCAGTAACTAAGTGGTTAAAGGCAGACTTCTGATCAGAAGATCCTGGGTTCAATCCACCTAGACACCTCCACTTGGTGTGTAAAGGGTGTAGATTTTACAGACCTCCTACTTCAATATATATATAGACTTGTCAATGCCTGAAACCTGCCTGTGTATATACACAAACAGAACATCAACTATGCACGTTAAAGGTCCTTCAGTCGTGTCAGTGGCTGGCTTATGGAGACATGAAAACACCCAGCATGCAAGCAATGACAAATTTTTAAAAAATGTAGAATTGTCCCCAACTGCAATGAATCCCTCTTGAATAAACACTGAACTCAGCACTTTTCAGTTAGTTTCTTGATAGAGTCTGGCACATGAAGTATCTGTCGTGAAGAATATACACACAGCATTTTATTAACACACTAAAAAAAGATTGGTAAGTGGCTTGACCATCTTCAGACAGAGATATTGAACCAATGAAGCCTGTAGGCCTGGCCCATGCAGGTTATTTTTAGCCAAGGCAGGAGGAAGAGGCCAAGTGAGAAGTAGATTGTAATATTGATTTTCATTTCTTTCCAGCCACTGTGGCTTTTTGTGTCTGCACTTTTTCATTAGAGTCTCTGCAGTGTGATGCTTTCACGTAATCATCGCTTGTGACTCGATTGATTTTTCACTCCCCTTCCAGTCTCTGTCTGTCTGTCTGTCTGTCTTCTTTTTCTTCTCTTCTCTCTCTCTCTCTCTCTCTCTCTCTGTCTTTTTTCTCTCTCTCTCTTTTTATTTCTTTCTTTCTTTCTCTCTTTCTCTCTCTCATTTTCTTTCTTTCGCTCTCTCTTTCTTTGTCTTTCTCTGTCGTTCTCTCTCTCTCTGTTTCTCTCTTTCACACTCTCATTTTCTTTCTTTCTTTCTCTCTCTTTCTCTGTCTCTCTCACCCCTCTCTCTCTCTCTCTCTCTCTGTCACTCTCTCTCTCTCTCTCTCTGTTCTCTCTCTCTTTCTCTGTCTCTCTCACTCTCTCGCTCTCTCTCTCTCTCTGTGCTCTCTCTCTCTCTTGCTCTCTCTCTCTCTCTCTCTCCCGTCTCTCTCTTCTGTTTGTTTTGTCTTTCTCTCTTTGTCTCTCTGTGAAAACAAATAAAGATGTTTCAAAGATACGCTGATTCTCTTTTATCACTTGGTTATGGCTTGCAGCAAGATTGTGTCAATTGCCTCAATTGATGAATTACGTTTATGAGTCTCCAATACATTTATATTTATGGCAACAAGTTTATGTGTTTTGTTATTCATACCCTTCATAAAGGGCTATTGTCTTAATAAATATATCATCTGATTCTGAATCTAAAGCTCTCTGTCTGTCTGTCTGTCTGTCTCTCTCTCTCTCTCTCCCTCTCTCTCTCTATCTTGCTTTCTCTGTCGCTTTCTGTCTTTCTCTCTGTCTCTGTCTCTTTGTTTCTGTCTCTCTCTCTTTCTCTCTCTCTAAAACAAAAATGTATTTGATTTAGACAAAGATCTGATTTTGATTGCATGCTATGTTGCGCCAGAAGGAAGCCCTAGATATAACGAAACATTAATTAAAGATGGGATCTTGATGCTGGAAGAATTAATGCTACAACAGTTTGAAAAAGAAAAAACACATTTTATAATTATGGGAGATCTCAATGCTAGAACAGGTCACGAACAGTTTGCGCCTGAAGACATGACTACTTATTTGGAAGACATTGAGTATGACAGGATGTATAATGAATGTGATGTACGTTGTTCTAAAGATGAAACTGTGAATAGTTTTGGCAAAACATTGTTGAACTTATGTTTCATGTTGGATATGGTTATTTTGAATGGTTTTTGTGATGGAGATACAGAGGGTGAATACACTTTTGTGTCTCCAAACGGGTGTAGTGTGATTGACTATTTTCTTGTTCCATATAATCTGGTCTCATGCTTTGATTTACGGGTAGGTAACTGTGTTGATTCATGGCATCTACCTGTTGAGGTAATATGGAAAAGGGGAAATAATCATACATATGTAGAAAGTGCAAGACAACAAGGGGAAGAAAAAATTGTATGGTCTGAAGAATTAGCGAGTTTATTTGTACAAGAGCTTGATGGTTCTGAGTTCAACAATTGTCTACAGACAGCTTTCGGTTTGTTAGATTATAATGTGAATGACAGTTCGGAGCAGTTTACTAAGGCTTTATGCGGGGCAGCTGCGTGTATGGTACGAACAGTGAGACAAGGACAAAAGAAACAGAATGATTGGTTTGATAAGGAATGTGAAAGAAAGAAACAAGAAGTTAAGAGGCTACTGAAAAGATTCCAGAGATGCAAAACAGAAAAAGAAAAAAAAAGAAAAAAGAGAAGCATATGTCATATCACGAAAAGAGTATGTTAAACTAAGGAAAACGAAAGAAAGGGAATACGAAGATAAGAAAATAAGAACACTCAAAGATTCCATCAATGACTCCAGGACATTCTGGTCAATAATAAGATCTGTTAATAGAAAGGCCTTTGTGTACAATGAAATCTCTATTGAACAATGGTACAATCATTTCTGCAGTGTTTTCAATGATATCGGGGGAAATACTGCACAAGAGAGTAATATAGTAGAGGAAGAAAATAATTTTGAGCCCCTTTTCAATGAGCCTATAACTATAGAAGAAGTGACTGCGAGTATCAGGCATTTGAAAGCAGGAAAGAGCGCAGGACCAGATCAAATAATCAGCGAAATGTTAAAACATGCAAATGCTAATGTAATTGATTTCCTTGTCCATTTATGTAACAAGCTTTTTGATAATGGCATTTTTCCGTCAGAATGGGCAAAGTCCATAATAATCCCAATTCATAAAAAAGGAGATGTGAATAATCCAGATAATTATAGAGGAGTCGCTCTAACAAGTATAGTGAGTAAAGTTTATACATATATTTTGAATAAGAGATTAACAAAGTGGGCAGAAAAAGAAGAGAAAATAGTTGAAGAACAAGCTGGATTTAGAGCAAAATACAGTACAATTGATCATATTTTCACACTTTACTCCCTTGTGCAGAAGCATTTACTTTTAAATAAGAAACTTTATGTTGCATTTGTGGATTTTAGGAAGGCATTCGATTCTGTGAATCGTAATAATCTTTGGAATATATTACGTAAAAGTGGTGTGAATGGAAAATTATATATGGCCCTAAGAGGAGTTTATAACTCAGTGTTTGCATGCGTGCGTGAGAAGTGTGTATATTCAGATTATTTTGAATGCCCTAAAGGAGTGAAACAGGGGTGTCAATTGAGTCCTCAATTGTTTTCATTTTTCATTAATGAATTAGCAGTGGAACTGTCAAGAAAAGGCAGGCATGGCATTCAAATTATCCCTGGGGTTATTGAGATATTCCTATTGCTGTTTGCAGACGATGTTGTTCTTCTCTCTGGTACAGTCAAAGGCTTACAAAACCAGTTAAATGTCTTAAAGGAAGAATCGGATCGACTAGCTTTAACAGTTAACATGGATAAAACTAATATTATGATTTTCAGGAAGGGTGGACATTTATCAAAACACGAAAAATGGTTCTATGGAATTAACGAGGTTAAAGTTGTTAATTCTTATAAATACTTAGGAAAATAATATTTTCGACAAAATTAAGTTTAAATTATGCATGGGAAGAATCTTGTAATAAAGGGAAAAAAGGTGTTATTGAAATTCTAAAATCCTTACGGAAGCTCAATTCTATTGATTGTAATTTATATTGGAAAATGTTTGATACACAGATAGAACCTTACTTACATATGCAGCTGAAGTATGGGGTCTTACTGTAAATCCACATATGGAAAAAGTGCATACATATGCTATAAAACGTTTTTTGGCTGTACCAATTCACTCTTCTAATACTGTTTTATATGGAGAAACTGGAAGATATCCTTATACATTAGAACCTTTGTGAAGAGTATTAAATACTGGTTGAAATTGTTAAGGCTTCCACAATCTCGGTTATGTAAACAGGCATATGAAATGATGGTTACTCAAATGGAAATAGGAAAACAGAACTGGGCCTATCAGGTAAAAAAGGCTTTATCAGAACTTGGGTTTGGAATCGTGTGGTTGTCCCAGGGAGTAGGAAATGAGTGTCAGTTTATTAATGAATTTAAAGACAGGCTTATTTGTTCGTTTAAACAAAATTGGCACTCAGATATGGAAAACAAAGAAAAATATAGTTGGTTCTTCTCATTTAAAGATGTTTTTCAAACCGAAAAATATCTCAGTGTTGTTACGGATAAATGGCAAAGAACTAATTACGCAAGATTTAGATTAAGAACACTTGGTTTCAATGCAAATAAAAATTGGTTTCAACCTGGGACGTCCACAGTATATCCTTGCCCCTTATGTGGAAACAATGTCGATAATGAAAAACACTTTTTATTCCAATGCCAAATTTTTGACACAATACGTGGAAAATGCAAAGTTTTTGAATCCGACATGGCCAAAAGACAAGATGTTGTATCTATTTTGTCATCTGATGACGAAGTCATAATCAAATCAGTGGCACTATACATTGCGGAAGCACAAAAAATAAGACATAAACACTTACAAGCCCGACAATAGTGCTAGACAATATCATACTGGGATTAATTTAATCTCTTTTGACTGATGTGGGCTATATCACGTTAACTCCAAAAGAAGCCGCTTTATTATAGACTCTGTTTTGTAAAGAGCTGTTTTCATTTGCTTTATTTTGCTTTGTTTGCCGATAATTTAAGAGTAGCTAATAATATGAAAATAATGGTATATTTGTAGAATATGTTAGAAGTGGATATTGAAAGGGTATATAGACACTTAAGGGTCTACTATACATGTTAACAAAAACAAAAAAAACAAACAAACCAAAAAACAAATAAATAAAAGGCATAGTGATGTCCCTTGTTAACAGAGTATTTTGGGGCAGTTATGTGAAGATTATATTATTATCACTAAATGTAAGGTTTGGGTGGTCTAGCCCAGATGTTTCATCATATTACAGTTTTGATGTGTGTGTGTGTGCGCACGAGCGCGCGCCCGCGTGTGAGCGTATATGGATGCGTGTGAGTGGGTGTGGGTGTGTGAAAAAGATTTTGGTTTGTCTAAACCTAGACAAATTATTGGCCTGAATGTGGGAACACTGTTCTGATATTTTTTGTTGTTGTTTTCTTTGCATTATGTAGTAGTGGTAAAATGGATGATTGTTCATTATATATGATTTGAATATGTTCGACTGTTCAAGGAATGGATGTTCGATATTTTTTTTGATTATGTGTGAAGAATTTGCGCACATACAAAGAGTGGATTATGTGTCGCACTACTGGAAAATTGTTATCCCCCTTGTCAAAAGACCTTTTCGGGTAATGACAATAAACAGTTTCAGTTTCAGTTTCAGTTTCAGTTTCTCTCTCTCTCTCTCTCTCTCTCTCTCTCTCTCTTTCTCTCTCTCTGTTGTTCAAAATATACAATCAATTTTAACAACAAAAGATACACGAAACAATCGTCCATTTTTTCATCCATTCTGGCTGGCTGTCTGTCTCTGCCTGTTTGTTTGTCTCTCTATCTGTCTGTCTCTCTGTCTGTCTGTTTCAGGTAGGTCTGTCTGTCTATCTCTCTCTCTCTCTCTCTCTCTGTCTATCTGTCTGTTTGAGATAGGTCTGTCTGTCTGTCTATATCTCTATCTGCAGATTTTGGTTAACGACTGTTTTACTTCAGCTTGTACAAAAGCTGATTCCTTAAATAATAAAAAAAATATTATTTCATACAGTAATCATGAACATGCAGATAACATTCATTACCAGTCACCATGACCTAAATACATTCAGATATGATTAAACTTGACGTGCATCATGGACAAAAAGATTATTCCTTCTTTTATCTCTGTGACTGTTAACACATTCCTTGTTCGATGTTACACATATAATAGAAATCCAGCTTTGATTGAAGCACTGCCCTTCCTAGTGCTCTCCCAATTGGTCCACAATGAGTGCAGTAACAAGAGTCATATTCAGTCAGCCTTCATTTCATTCTTTTTTCCGGGATAAGATACATTCATACAGCTAAAGATACAGGTCAAGGTTGTAGGGGAGTGAGGTGGTAGAGCTATCCACTTTTCTCCTAGCGAGTGCAGTAGTCAAGATGATAATAATGACATTTATAAGGCGCCAAATCTTGATACCAGAATCACACCAAGGCACACAGTCTCACCATTTACCAAAGCAATCACCCGAAAACGACCAAGACTCCAAGGATGGAGGTACACACAAATCCACAGGGGGAAGACAGGGGGGGTGAGAGTGTACATGTAGAAGGAGGACATCGCTGTTGGGCAAAAAGGTCTGTCTTAAAGGTAGACTTGAAGGAAGCAAGAGTTTGTGACCGTTGAATAGAAGGGGGAAGACTGTTCCAGTTGTATGAACCAGACACAGAAAAAGAGTGGTGACCAAGTGGTACATTTATTGAGGAATTTGTAGACAACTAGTATCAGAAGGTGGAGGGGGTGCTTGAGGCAACAAGGAATAGAAACAGATGGAAGGCCATGATCACCAACGCCATGTGGCAAGGCACCTGATGATGAGTATTAGAAGCAGAATGAAGAGGTCAGACAGGGGTGTGCATGTGAAGGCGGTCACTAAGATAAACATGTACAGTACCATTGATACACTTCTGGCATAAAGTATTGATTTTGTATGAAATTCTGTGAGAAACAGGCAGCCAGTTGAGGGAGTGAAGCAAAGGAGTGACATGATCATGCCTCTTTTTATGAAAGTGAAAACAACCCACAGAATTCTGAATACGCTGGAGGCATGCCACAGAAGAAGCAGGCAAGCCAGATAGCAGAGAGTTATAATAATCGATGTGAAACAAGAAGATACACAAAGCATTTCAAAGAACACCGAAAAAATATTGATTAGTGGCTTGACCATCTTCAGACAAGGAGATATTGAACCAATGAAGCCTGTAGGCCTGACCCATGCAGGTTATTTTTAGCCAAGGCAGGAGGAAGAGGCCAAGTGAGAAGTAGATTGTAATATTGATTTTCATTTCTTTCCAGCCACTGTGGCTTTTTGTGTCTGCACTTTTTCATTAGAGTCTCTGCAGTGTGATGCTTTCACGTAATCATTGTTCGTGACTTTTCGAGTGATTTTTCACTCCCCTTCCAGTCTCTGTCTGTCTGTCTGTCTGTCTGTCTGTCTCTCTGTCTGTCTGTGTCTCTCTCTCTTTCTGTCTCTCTGTTTCTTTCTCTCTCTCTTTCTCTCTCTTTCTCTCATTTTCTTTCTTTCTCTCTCTTTCTTTGTCTTTCTCTGTCTTTCTCTCTTTCTCTCTTTCTCTCTCTTTCTCTCATTTTCTTTCTTTCTCTCTCTTTCTTTGTCTTTCACTGTCTTTCTCTCTCTCTTCCTCTCTCTCGTTTTCTTTCTTTCTCTCTCTCTTTCTTTCTTTTTCTTTCTCTGTCTGTCTCACTCTCTCGCTCTCTCTCTCTCTCTCTGTCACTATCTCTCTCTGTCGCTCTCTCTTTCTCTCTCTCTCTCTCTCTCTCTCTCTCTCTCTCTCTCTTCTGTTTGTTTTGTCTTTCTCTCTTTGTCTCTCTGTGAAAACAAATAAAGATGTTTCAAAGATATGCTGATTCTCTTTTATCACTTGGATATGGCTTGCAGCAAGATTGTGTCAATTGCCTCAATTGATGAATTGCGTTTTTGAGTTTCCAATACATTTATATTTATGGCAACAAGTTTATGTGGTTTGTTATTCATACCCTTCATAAAGGGCTATTGTCTTAATAAATATATCATCTGATTCTGAATCTAAAGCTCTCTGTCTGTCTGTCTCTCTCTCTCTCTCTTTCTCTCTCTCTCTCTCTTTCTCTGTCTATCTGTGTGTGTGTGTCTCTCTCTCTGTCTCTGTCTCTGTCTCTCTGTCTGTCACACTCTTTCTCTCTCTCCCTGTCTCTGTCTGTCTGTCTGTATATCTCTCTCTCTCTCTCTCTCTCTCTATCTCTCTCTCTCTATCTCTCTCTCTCTCTCTCTCTCTCTCTCTCTCTCTCTCTCTCTCTCTCTCTCTCTCTCTCTCTTGTTCAAAACATGCAATCAATTTTAACAACCACAGATACGTTCTGTAATAGTCTATGCCACTGGAACATAACGGTCGTCCATTTTTTCATCCTGTCTGTTTGTCTGTCTGTCTGTCTGTATGTATGTATGTATGTCTGCCTGTCTGTCTGTCTGTCTGTATGTCTATCTGTTTGTCTGTCTGTCTGTGTGTATGTCTGAGGTAGGTCTGACTGTCTGTCTGTATGTATGGCTGTATGTATGTATGTCTGTGTGTCTGTCTGTCTGTCTGTCTGAGGTCTGTCTGTCTGTCTGTCTGTGTCTTTCTGTCTGTTTGTCTCTCTGTCTGCAGATTCTGGTTAACAACTGTTTTACTTCAACTTGTACAAAAAGCTGATTACTTTAAAAAAAAAATACAGTAATCATGAACATGCAGATGACATTCAACACCAGTTACCATGACCTAAAAAATATTCAGATACAGTAAAGCTTGACGTGCATCATGGACAAAAAGATTATTTCTCTTGTTATCTCTGTGACTGTTAACAAGTTCCTTGTTCGATGTTACGCGTATAATAGGAGTCTGGTAATTACTGACGCACTGCTCTTCCTTGTGATCTCCCAATTGGTCCACAATGAGTGCAGTAACGAGAGTCACATTCAGTCAGCCTTCATTCTTTTTTCTGGGACATGATACATGCATACAGCTAAAGATACAAGTAAAGGTTGTAGAGGAGTGAAGTGGTAGAGACCTCCACTTTTTTTCTCTTAGCGAGCGTGGTACTTGAGTCGGTAAATGCCAAAAATCCCAATTGAAAAGATCCTAAATTTGATTCACCCGGTCACTTTCACGTAATGTGTAAAGGGTGCAGATTTTGCACACCTCCTACGTCAATATATATGCAGACCTGCCAACGCCGTAAATCTGTTTGTGTGTATACGCATGTAGAATATCAAATGTGCATGTTAAAGATCTTTAATGTCAGTGATTGGCTCATGAAAATATGAGAACAGCTAGCATGTAAGCCATGGGAAGTTTGAAAAACATGGCCTTTAGCTAAAACCTTATACTATTGGAACATACAAGTATCATTGTATGTTCCAATAGTATTGCTCGGACATTAAGAACTGGATGACATATAATAAACTTCAGTTACGACAAGACAGAAGCTATCCTCATTGGCACCCGTCAGAAACTTTCTCAGCTGCCTCCTCTTTCTCTCCCATTATGTAACACATTAGTCCCAATTTCTGATTCAGCTAAAAACCTTGGTGTCTGCATTGACTCTACCCTCTCCATGAACAACTTTGTTTCTCAAACTGCCAGATCTTGCTACTATCACCTCCATCGTATAAGCCTGATCAGGAAGTATCTCTCTGTCGAAACAACTGCAAAACTCGTTCTCTCCTTCATAATGTCTCGCATTGACTATTGCAATTCACTCCTGTCTGGTCTTCCTGCCTCCACCATTCACATCCTACAGCGCATTCAAAACAATGCTGCACGCCTTGTACTCAAAAAGAAAAAAGCTGACCACATATCTCCTCTCCTGGCACAACTTCACTGGCTCCCTGTATCAAAGCGCATATAGTACAAACTAGACACCATGTGCTACAAAAGCCTCAATAACGCAGCCCCCGATTACCTGTCAAGCCTACTTGAGATCTATGTTCCCTCATGTACCCTCCGCTCTGCCTCCGATCCTCTGACTTTTCGCTTTCCACGCACTAAGCTCAATATCTATGGTCCACTAGCCTTCTCTGTTTCTGGTCCACTCTCCTGGAACAAACTTCCTCTCTCAGTCCGTCAGCAACCTACTTTTGTCTCCTTCAAGTCCGCTCTCAAAACTCACCTTTTCTCCTCTGCATAAAATCCTGACCTCACTCAATCCCCTCTGCAGCCTGTCTCCACTCGGAGGGGAATCACATTGTAATATATAATTGTATATAATATGCTCTCTATAATTTTCCATTGCTTTTATTCTTTCTCCCCATTTATAGCCGCGTGCGTGTGTGTGTGTGTGTGTGTGTTGTGCGTGCGTGCGTGCGTGTGTGTGCGTGCGTGCGTGTGTGTCTGTTTCAGCGCTTAGATTTGATTTTATCAAGATTTTGCGCTATATAAATAAAATATTGTATTGTATTGTATTGTATTGTATTGTATTGTATTGTATTGTATATCCTTATCATTATGAGGGTGGTACCCATCTCCTTACCTTCATTGTTTTCTTAGTCTTAACCATGAACAGGATCAGGTCTCTCCCTTCTGCTTGTGATACTATCTGTTTACAAAATATCTTCAATACATATGTTCCGCTGTCATTTTATGTGTCTGGTACCTATACCTGGAATGAGTTTCACCATTTATTAGACAGTCACACATCCTGTCTTCCTTCAAGTCTAGCTTGAGGACATACCTTTTTGACCAGCTGTTATTTCCCCTCTACATGCCCCACATACCTTTTTGACCACCTCCACATGCCCCACATACCTTTTTGACCACCTCCACATGCCCCACCTTTTTATCCCACTTCCCTCCTGTTGTTGGGTAATTGCTTTGGTGAATGATGAAAATGCACGCTTTTGTCTGATTCTTTATGAAGATTTGGGCTTTGTAAATGTCATTATTATTGTTGTTATTATTCAATCATCCTTACACAACTCACCGGACTGGAGGTCATGTACAAAAAAGTTTCCACCTCCTGTTCCACAGGATATCATCTCCACGTGCAGAATAAATTCCATATATACACTGTCTCCACTGATACCATGTGATGGAGAAGATTCAAACTGATCAGGTCGTATGCCTCAAGCCTGCACATAAGCCTTATGCATTGGCAAGATCTGGAGATAAAAATGTTCCACCAGATTTTCACGTCAGAATCGACCTCACGCGGTCCAACCAGTAGACGAGAGGTCTACATGTGAGCCAACCAGGTGGCAATTGCCAGAGGAAAGAGTAGTATCACGTGGTCCAACCAGTGGACGAGAGGTCTACATGTGAGCCAACCAGGTGGCAATTGCCAGAGGAAAGAGTAGTATCACGTGGTCCAACCAGTGGACGAGAGGTCTACATGTGAGCCAACCAGGCGGCAATTGCTATGAGGAAAGAGTAGTATCACGTGGTCCAACCAGTGGACGAGAGGTCTACATGTGAGCCAACCAGGCGGCAATTGCCAGAGGAAAGAGTAGTATCACGTGGTCCAACCAGTGGACGAGAGGTCTACATGTGAGCCAACCAGGCGGCAATTGCCAGAGGAAAGAGTAGTATCACGTGGTCCAACCAGTGGACGAGAGGTCTACATGTGAGCCAACCAGGCGGCAATTGCCAGAGGAAAGAGTAGTATCACGTGGTCCAACCAGTGGACGAGAGGTCTACATGTGAACCAACCAGGCGGCAATTGCCAGATTAAAGAGTAGTATCACGTGGTCCAACCAGTGGACGAGAGGTCTACATGTGAGCCAACCAGGCGGCAATTGCCTGAGGAAAGAGTAGTATCACGTGGTCCAACCAGTGGACGAGAGGTCTACATGTCAACCAACCAGGCGGCAATTGCCAGAGGAAAGAGTAGTATCACGTGGTCCAACCAGTGGACGAGAGGTCTACATGTGAGCCAACCAGGCGGCAATTGCCAGAGGAAAGAGCAGAAGACAGATGTTTAATGTGTGCTCACACAGAGGAAGAGACAGGCACACAAACGCTCTGTACAAATTATGTACATACCCACTGATCTGACGGACAAGTGAGCATACTGGTCTGGTGTTCATCGCCTGGTGTGGGTCTTCATGTAAGATATAACACTGATTTTGGAGGCACACGTTTTTTTCTCAATACTGTGTGGGAAGAAATCCTGCAACCCAGGGTTTTACTTCTGTAAGTCCTTCTCGTTGAATAACAGCAGTTTTGCATTGTTCAAATGTGGTTGCGCACTGCAGGTTCTGTTGTTGG
>CM060306.1:123856457-123876457 GCA_030674185.1 Monoplex corrugatus | reverse complement strand
GATGGTGATGATGGTGGTGGTGATGATGATGGTGGTGGTGATGATGATGGTGGTGGTGATGAGATGGTGGTGGTGATGATGATGATATATGATGATGATATAGTTGGTTCCAAACAATGATGTCAGTGTACCTGTTCTGACCAGCTCAGAGTATCCTTATATCTCTAGTGATCTTTCTTGTCACAGCATCCTTGTTTCTGTTGTCTCTGCAGGAGCATCTTTGGATACCGTTGCCTCTGTCGTATGCCTACATGAACTAAACGATCTTGAAATGCCTGTCGGTTTTTTATTATTATTATTATTATTATTATTATTATTACTATTATTTTTATTATTATTACTATTATTATTATCATTATCAATATTATGTTATTATTATTATTATTATCATTATCATTATTATTATCATTATTATTGTTGTTACTATCATTATTATTATCATTATTATTAATATTATTACCGTTATTGATGATGTTGTTGTTGTTGTTATTGTTTTAGCAGCATCATTAGTATCATCTTCACCACCACCACCACCAGCATCATTATCATTACTTCTTCTTCTTCTTCTTCTTCTTCTTCTTAGTAGTAGTAGTAGTAGTAGTATTGTTCTTGTTCTCGTTCTTATTCTTGTTCTTGTTCTTGTTCTGCTTATTATTATTATTATTATTATCATCATCATCATCACTTTTATTATCGTTAGTAGTAGTATTGTTCTTGTTCTCGTTCTTGTTCTTGTTCTGCTTATTATTATTATTATTATCATCATCATCATCACTATTATTATCGTTAGTAGTAGTAGTAGTAGTAGTATCATCATCATCATCGTCGTCGTCGTCAGTAGTAGCTGCAGTAGTAGTAGTAGTAGTAGTTGTTGTTGTTGTTGTTGTTGTAGCAGCAGCAGTAGTAGTAGTAGTAGCAGCAGTAGTAGTTGTTGTTGTAGCAATAGTAGTAGTAATAGTAGTAGATCTGTGTTATTGATTAGGGAATCATAATGTGTTGATGCTGTGGCCTAAAACAGCAGGACATGCAATCCCTGCATCAGCCATCCTTTGTTTGTACAAGGCCCATGGCCCGATGTACGGCAAACATTCAGCTCCAGACGTTGAACTTCTAATTTCCTCTTTCAAATATAGCAACATCGATTGAGGAACATCTCCGGATTGGCAAGATGCTTCACAGTGGGGGCTAAAAATAACGAGCATACACGCATGCGAGAAAATTGGAACGTTTAAAAAATTCATTGAAAAATCGACCAAGCGTTATGGCCGTTTTGTGTATGTTTGTTTGTTTGGGGGTTGGTGTTTTTTTTGTTTGGTTGGGGTTTTTTGTTGTTGTTTTTTTGGTGGTGTTTTTTGTGTTTGTTTGTTTTGTTGTTGTTGTTGTTGTTTGTTGTTGTTTAGCATTTATCTGCTTCCATTTTTTTTTCACAATGGACAAATAATAGCTCATTATCATTAGCCCCTATGTCTGTATTGGTAACAAGTGATTTTAGGTGTACCTTGATATAGAAATCAGAGAGACAGTGAGAGACAGTACAGTGTGTGTGTGTGTGTGTGTGTGCGCGCGCGCGCGCGCATGTGTGTGTGTGTGTGTGGTGTATGTGTGTATGTGTGTGTGTGTGGCTGTGTGTGTGTGGCTGTGTGTATATGTGTGTATGTCTGTGTCTGTGTATGTGCGTGTCTGTGTGTGTCTTTGTGTGTGTCTATGTGTGCGTGTGCGTGTGTCTGTCTGTGTGTGTGTGTGTGTGTGTGTCTGTCTGTGTGTCTGTCTGTGTGTGTGTGTGAGCATGCGAGTGAGCGTGCGACTGAACGCGTCACTCGATCATGATTATGTACACTTCACCCTCCACCCTCCAATTTAATTACACTCATATTATTTACCCATACCTCTAAGCAATATGATTCTTCACGATGCATCTCATATGCTTTAAAATAACAATAATAATAAAAAGAGATTGCTACACATAACACAATTATTCGCCATCACGTCTCCTGCAACCGGCTATAATTGTCCTGAACTTAACCCTTAGACTCCCAGGTCCTATCCGTCTGTTGCAGAACCTTAACCGTTTCTTTTCCTCTCCCCATACCAGTTGCAGAAAGTTAACCCTTTCTCTTCTTCGTTCTATCCTCTAGTTGCAGAAACTTAACCCTTTCTCTTCTTCGTCCTATACACCAGTTGCAGAAACTTAACCCTTCCTCTTCTTCATCCTATCTGCCAGTTGCAGCAGAAACTTAACCCTTTCTCCTCTTCGTCCTATCCACCAGTTGCAAAACCTTAACCCTTTCTCTTCTACGTCCTATCCACCAGTTACAGAAACTTAACTCTTTCTGTTCTTCGTCCTATCCACCAGTTGCAGAAACTTAATCCTTTCTGTTCTTCGTCCTATCCACCAGTTGCAGAAACTTAACCCTTTCTGTTCTTCGTCCTATCCACCAGTTGCAGAAACTTAACCCTTTCTCCTCTTCGTCCTATCCGCTAGTTGCAGAAACTTAACCCTTTCTCTTCTTCGTCCTATCCACCAGTTACAGAAACTTAACCCTTTCTCTTCTACGTCCTATCCACCAGTTACAGAAACTTAACCCTTTCTGTTCTTCGTCCTATCTACCAGTTGCAGAAACTTAACTCTTTCTCGTCTTCATTCTATCCACCAGTTGCAGAAACTTAACCCTTTCTGTTCTTTGTCCTTTCCACCTGTTGCAGAAGCTTAACCCTTTCTCCTCTTTGTCCTTTCCACCTGTTGCAGACACTTGACCCTTTCTCTTCTTCGTCTCTTCCACCAGTTGCAGAAACTTAACCCTTTCTCTTCTTCGTCCTATCCACCAGTTGCAGAAACTTAACCCTTTCTCTTCTTTGTTCTATCCACCAGTTGCAAAAACTTAACATTTTCTCTTCTTCGTCCTATCCTCCAGTTGCAGAAATTTAACCCTTTCTCTTCTTCGTCCTATCCACCAGTTGCAGAAACTTAACCCTTTTTCTTCTTCATCCTATCCTCCAGTTACAGAAACTTAACCCTTTCTCTTCTTCGTCCTGTTCACCAGTTGCAGAAACTTAACCCTTTCTCTTCTTGATCCTATCCACCAGTTACAAAACTTAACCCTTTCTCTTCTTCGTCCTTTCCACCAGTTGCAGAAACTTAACCCTCTTTCTTCCTCAGCCAATCCACCGGCTGCAAGAACCTAACCCTTTCACTCCCTTATCCTTTGGTAGCATAACTGACAATGCAGGAAGCTGGTGGAGAGGGTGAGGGAGTGAAAGAGTTAAGTTTTGGCTTTGCGCACTGCTGATAAGCAAGAAGCTGGTGAACTGTGAAGCAATATGTTAATGCTTCATTCGATAAATGACTATGTAAATGGTCCTTACCATAACGTGACTACGTAAATATGCCCTCATTACATAACCTGGCCGTGTAAATTCTTATCACAAACGTGACTATGTAAATATGTCCTCATTACCATAACGTGACTCTGTCAATATGTCCTCATTACCGTAAACGTGCTATGCAAATATGCCCTCTATACTATAACGTAACGTGTAAACATGCCTTCATTACCATAACGTTATTTAGTAAATATGTCTCATTACCATAACCTGATATGTAAATATGCTTCATTACATAACGTAACCATGTAAAATGCCTCATTACTATAACGTAACTATGTAAATATGCTTCATTGCCATAATCGCACTCTGTAAATATGCTCTCATGACCGTGAACGTAACTATGTAAATATGCTCTCGTTACTGTAAACGTAATTATGTAAATATGCTCTCATTACGTGACGTAATTGTAACTATGCTCTCATTACTGTGACGTAATTATGTAACTATGCTCTCATTACTATAACGTACATGAGATATGCTCTAATACAACGTGACTATGTAAATATGTTTTCATACCACGATGTGATCTTGTAAATATGCCGTCATTAACATACTGTGGCTATGTAAATACGTCCTCATTACCATAATCTGACTATGTAAATCTGCCCTCGGAACCATAACGTGATTATGTGAATATGCTCATCACCATAACATTACTATGTAATTATGTCTTCATCACCATAACCTGACTATGTAAATATGCCTAATTCCCCGTAACGTGACTATTTAATATGCCCTCATTACCATAAGTTAGTTTGTAAATGTGCTCTCATTATCATCAACGTGATCATGTTAAATATGCCCACATTATCATAACGTTAGTTTGTAAAATGCCCTAATGATCATAACGTTTGTAAAACTGCCCTAATGATCATAACGTTACTATGTCAATATGTCCTCATTACCATATCGGATTATGTAAATGATGCCGTAACAATTTTGTGATATGGCATAAGCGGCAACGGGAAAATGAGTCGAATGGGGATGGGCTGAGTGGGGGGGGGGGGGGGGGGGGGGGTCAGAGGAAATGAAAATATAGTTCTATTGTGTGTTCTCTTCTCTGTCTTAAACTCAGTCTCTGTCTCTTGTCTCTGTCTCTGTGTCTCGATCTCTGTCTCTCTGCTCTGCCTGCTCTCTCTCCTCTCTCTCTCTCTTCTCTCTCCTCTGTCTCTCTGTCTCTTTTCCCCTCTCTCTCTCTTCTGTCTCTCTGTCTCTTCTCTTCTCTGTCTCTGTCTGTCTCTCTCTCTCTCTCTCTCTCTCTCTGTCTCTGTTCCTCTGTCATCTGTCTTCTGTCTCTCTTCTTCTCTCTCTCTCTGTCTATCTCTCTCTTCTTCTCTCTGATGTGTGTGTGTGTGTGTGTGTGTGTGTGTGTGTGTGTGTGTAGAGAGAGAGAAGAAAAAGAAAGCGAGAGAGAGAGAAGAGAAATGACGTGAAGAGAAGAATGAAGAGAAGAGATTAGTTGCAACATGACCTGACTTAAATTAAGAAATTCACAAGCATTAAAGTTGACAATTTAGTAGATATTCTAGAGGACATGATTTATTATGTTTTCGTGTGGTTGTTGAAAGTAAGCAATATTTCTTCAATTCTGTCTTCTGGGAAGGGGTTCGTTGTTGCTGGGCCAAAAACAGGTTGATGTCTTCGAGTTCAATCCCGCCTGGACTGTTCGCTGCCCATCTCTTTTTGTTTGTTTTGTTTTTTGTTGTTTGTTGTTTTTTGTTTTTGTTTTGTTTTTTTTTTTTTTTGTTTTTTTTTTTTAACATTTTAAATCATCTGTTGCTTCACAACAAACGGACATCCATCAAACAATGTAGCAACGAAAAACGACGAAAAATGTACTCGTATGAAAATACAATGTTGACATGTGAACTCTATGTAGTATACAGAATATGTATAATGATATTTTCATACACTGAAGTTTAACAATGAACATCAAGATCCAAGCACATGTCAACATTTCTCCTATGAACCTGTTTCAAAAACCACATCCGTATGTTGAACGATAATCAAACACAACGAATAATGTGAAACAGAAATGATATCAGTTTATACATGTAAGAAAAGTATTGTTAACATAGAAACGGCCTATAACTTACAAAACATAAAGATATATAGCAGTCGCTGCCTATCGTAATTGTTCAGTTTTCTGGTGGTCGGTTAGTGTCATAAGTCCAGTGTTCCCCTTCCTCCCTCCCCTCCCCCTCATCATTTCAAGGCCTTACCTGCATATAGGGTTTTGCGCAGGCTAAGGAAGTCGGCCAGATCATCTTTGGCAGATTTGGGTGGAGCACATATGGAAGTGTCTAATGCAGTGAATCCCTCTTGACCAACTCCAGATTGAGTCTGACTGAACTCGTTCTTTGTGTTTTTGGTCCAACGAGATGGAATTCCCGTCCGTTGTCTTTAAGGCAGACTGAATGTCCGTTTATTTTCAACCATCATCATCACCAAGTGCCCTGCCCATGGCGTTGGTGATCATAGCCCTCCATATGCATCTATCCCTTGTTCCGCGAGCACATCTTTCAACCTCTCTGTCCTCAGCCACCCTACAAGTCTGTCCAATATTTTCTCTCCTGGTGTTCTCTTTCCCTCCAGCTTTCCTGTTGTGACCAGGTGTTGTAATTCCCCTTTCCTCATAAAATGGCCTATAGATGTTGCCTGTCTTTTCCTAATCTTCCTTATGAATGATCTTCTTGTGTCTGATTCCATCAAGACTGTCTCGTTTGTTTTCAATAATATCTCAAAACCTATCTGTCATAAACGTCTACAAAACTACAAAGATTAATGCTTGCAACTTTTTTAACTGGGGTCATGTTGCGAACTGAGATATGCACTGGTCTGTCTATATAATGGGGAAGGGGGGTGATTGTTCGGAGAGTGGTGAGGCATTGGTGTTCTGGGTCCCATCCACACCCTAAGGGTGTTTCTTGTTAACTATTATGCACATTTATATAAACCTATACATGTATGTGTATGTATGAATATGTAAATGTATACATATATATACATGTGTGTGCGTGTGTTTTTGCGAGCCTCTGTGTGTGTGTTTTGTATGTGTTATCTTGTATGTGTTTTATCTGTGTATGTGTTTATTATTATATATATATATATATATTGTAGATAAACCAAAGAAACAAGACAACAAACTAGAGTTTTGAGCCCAGTACTTCGGCCAGTGGCCTTCCTCAGGGGACTGTTTATTCAGGAACATATATATATATATATATATATATATATATATATATGATATGTGTGTGTGTGTGTGTGTGTGTGTGTGTGTGTGTGTGTGTGTGTGTGTGTGTGTGTGTGTAGCGTTTTGTGTGTGTGAAGTTGTGTGATTCATTTTCTCTGTATGTATTCTTTGTTGATTGCTGGTACATTTACTTATTTCTGATTTCATGTTATTATCTGTTGCTTCTCTTCATGAACTGACTGCGTTTTTCCTGCTTAACCCTTTGACTCCCACATCCTGTCCAGTAGCATCCTGCCTTGTCAACCGTGCCAGCAAACCAAAAACTTAACCCTTTGACTCCCTCACCCTATCCACCAGCTTCCTGCAGGAAGCTGGTGGCTAGGGTGAGGGAGTCAAAGGGTTAAGTTTTTGCAGTTGGTGATAGAGTGCGGGAGTGAAAGGGTTAAATGTGTGGAGTATGTATCAACTGTCCCCTCTTTTGAATTTCATTTATTTACCACGAGACATCGATATTTCATCTTTCATCATATTATCATTCATTAACACATTATATCACCTTATCATCATCATCATCATCATCATTCATCATTCATCATATCATGTGCCCTGCCGCGTGGCGTTGAAGATCATGGCCCTCCACATAGAATCTATCCCTTGTCGTTGCAGGTACACCTCCCACCCTCTCTGTCCTCAGCCACCCTGCAAGTCCGTCCAATATTTTCTCCCTGGGTCTACAAGGTGTTCTCTCTCCCTTCAGCTTTCCTGTCGTGACCAGGTGCTCTCATTTCTCTTTCCTCATTAAGTGATTATAAATTTGCTTGTCTTTTCCGAATCTTCTTATTAATTGATCTACTTGTTTCTGTCCCTTCAAGACTGTGTCGTTTGTTTTCTTTGCTCGTCCATGGAACTCTCAACATTCTTCTAAAAATCACATTTCAGTTGCCTCAATTTTGTTCTGACTTTGCACTATATCAAGTGCACCAAACATGCTTTTACGTGGACTGTTGGAACTGTTCTTGAAGGGCTCAGTAATCAGGCAGGTAAACGGACTTCCAGTCGGGAGGTCCTGGGTTCGATCCTGGATAGGCCTACCTACTTGACAATAACAATTAGCAGCAGCAGCACCATACATTTCATCATCATCATCACCATCATCATGGAATTATTATTACTATTATCTAGTTCTAGTTCTTTCGATTTGAGTTGAGAGAAGGCACAGTGAACGATGATGGTAATGACCAAGCGATAATGACAATAATGATGGCGACGCTGACGACGACGAGATGATGACTGATGATGGATCCTGATGATGATGATTATCATCATGATCGTTATCATGACGATGATAATGTATGAGATCAAGATATTATGATGATGACGACGACGACGATGTCGACGACGATAAAAAGGAGGGCGTAAATAATGGGTGTGTTGATGAAGATGATGGTTGCGTGTTTTTGAAAAACACAGGAACAATATCGCATGTAACAAACTACCACGTGTTTTGTTTTTTGTTTCTGTTTCTCACAGCTAACAACATTGGACGAGGAGAAAATGGGTAAGTTCATTTCTCTCTCTCTCCTCTCTCTCTCTCTCTCTCTCTCTCTCTCTCCTCTCTCTCTCTCTCTCTCTCTCTCTCTCTCTCTCTCTCTCTCTCTCTCTCTCTCTCTCTGTCTCTCTCTCTGTCTCTCTCCTCTCTCTCTCTCTCTCTGTCCCTCTCTCTCTCTCTCTCTTTCTCTCTCTGCCTCTCTCTCTCTCTCTCTGCCTGTCTCTCTCTCTCGTCCTCTCTCTCTCTCTCCTCTCTGCTCTCTCTCTGTCTCTCTGTCTTTGTCTCTCTGTTCTGTCTCCTCGTCTCCTCTCCTCTCTCTCTCTCTCTTCTCTCTTCTCTCTTCTCTCTCTCTCTCTCTCTGTCCTCTCTCTCTCTCTCTTTCTCTTCTCTGTCCTCTCTGTCACCTGTCTCTCTTCTCTGTCTTCTGTCTGTCTCTCTCTCTCTTCTCTTTGTCCTGTCCTCCTCTGTCTCTCTGTCCTGTCTCTGTCTCTCTCTTCTTGTCTTCTGTCGCTCTCTCTCTTTCTTTCTTTTTGTTTGTTTGTTTGTTGTTTTGTTTTGTTTGTTTTGTTTGTTTTGTTTTGTTTTGGTTGGTTGGTTGGTTGGTTGGTTGGTTGGTTGGTTGGTTGGTTGGTTGGTTGATTGGTTGGTTTTGAAATGTAAGTTTTTTTAAGCATCCAATTTTCCGTTGTTTTTGATGTAAGTAGACGAGCAACAGCAGAGTCAGTGGAAAGAGGGTAGGTATCCTTATGATAGGAGTTGTAGCTTTGATGCATCCTTTTTTTTTAAACAAGTTGAAATGTATTCAGAACACTCTAAAGGATATTTTAAGACTAGTCAAGTTTATTCTTTCAGAGCGGGGTGAGGGGGCAATGCCAAGTAGATCTGGTCAGCTGCTGGACTAAAATGAGTTTGGATAGTAGTGCTGGACAAGAACGATTTATGATCAGTAATAATCATCATTTCAAGTAAGCAAACAAACAAACAAACAAACAACTCAAAATTCTTGACTTTGAGAACTTGCATGAAACAGGATAGAATATGTGTATATATACATATACATGTATATATGTATGTAATGTATGTATGTATGTATGTATGTATGTATGTATGTATGTAGTATAGTATATATTGATATATATTATATATATTATATGTGTGTGTGTGTGTGTTGTGTGTGTGTGTGTGTGTGTGTGTGTGTGTGTGTGTGTGTGTGTGTGTGTGTGTGTGGTGTGTCAAATGCCCTGCCGCATGGCGTTGGCGATCAAGGCCCCCCATATGTATCTATCCCTTGTTGCCGCAAGCACATCTTCTACCCTCTCTGTCCTCAGCCACCCTGCGAGTCCGTCCAATATTTTCTTCCTGGGTCTTCCTGGTGCTCTCTTTCCCTCCAGCTTTCCCGTTGTGACTAGGTGATGTACTTCCCCTTTCCTCATAAAATGGCCTACAAATGTTGCTGTCTTTTCCTAATCTTCATTATCAATGATCTTGTTGTGTCTGTCCTCCATCAGTAAAATAAGATTGATAAATGTTAAACTCACTCATTAGTTTGATCAGATAGGTCAAGTTTTTTTGTGCCGGATTGTTTATCCAGTCTGACCTGGTACATGAATACTGACTGTTCGCTACCTACCTTAACCCTTTGACTCCTGCACCCTGTCCACCAACATCATGCATTGTCAACAAGGCTAGCAAAGCAAAAACTTAACCCTTTGACTCCCACCCCTTCCACTCCTCCCCTCCCGTCCCCTCCACCCATTCTCTCCCCTCCCCTCCCATTCCCTCTCCTCCTCTTCCTTCCCATTCCCTCCCCTCCTCTCCCCTTCCCTTCGTTCCATTCCCTCCCCTCCCCTGCCCTCCTCCCCTCCCCTCCCTTCCCTCCCCCTTCCCTCCCTCCCTTCCCCTTTCCTTCCCTTCCTTCCCTCCACCCTCCCCCTCCCTTTCCCTTCCCTTCCCTTCCCTTTCCCCCTTCTCCTTCCCTTCCCGTCCCATTCCATTCTCTCCCCTCCTCTTCCCTTCCCTCCCCTCCCCTCCCTCCCCTTCCATTCCCTCTCCTCACCTCACCTCCCCTCCCCATCCCTCCCTCCCTCCCCCCTTTCCCTTCCCTTCTCTTCCCTCCCTTTCCCTTCCCATCACTTCCCACCCCTCCTGTACCTTCCCCTTCCTTTTCCCTTCCATTCCCACCCCTCCCATTCCCTCCCCTTCCTCCCCTTCCCTTCCCTCCCATTCCCTTCCCTTCCTCTCCCATTCCCTTCCCTCCCCTCCCATTCCCTCCCCTCCCTCCCTTTCCCTCCCATTCCCTTCCCTTCCCCTCCCATTCCATTCCCTTCCCTTCCATCCCTTCCATTTCCCTTCCCTTCCCTTCCCTTCCCTCTGCTGTCATTCCCTTCCTTCCCTTCCCTTCCCTTCCCTTCCCTTCCCTTCCCATTCCTTTCCTTTCCCTTCCCTTCCCCTCCCCTTCCCTTTCCATTCTATTCCTTTCCCTCCCATTCCCGTCCCTTCCCTTCCCTTCGCTTCCCTTCCTATTCTCTTCCTTGTCACTCCCTTCCCATTCCCTTTCTCTTCCCTTCCCTTCTCTTCCTTCCCTTCCCTTCCCTTCCCTCCTTCCCTTCCTTCCCTTCCCTTCCCCTTCCATTCCCTTCCCTTCCCATTCCCATTCCTTCCCTTCCCCTCGCATTCCCTTCCCTTCCCTTCCCTACCATTCCCTTCCCTTCCTCTCCCCTCTCATTCCTTCCCTTCCCTGTCCCATTCCTTTCCTATTCCTTTCCTTTCCCTTCCCTCGCATTCACTTCCTCCTTTCCATTCCATTCTTTCCTCCCTCCCTTCCCTACCCATTCCTTCCCTGTCCATTCCCCTTTCTCATCCTTCCTTTCTTCCCATTCCTGTTCCATTCAATGATGTCCATTTACCAGTAGTTTACGCTCCTCATGACATTTCCGTTCATCTCTTTGCCATTGATTTCGCTGTATGACAACTGTGCTACCTTCCTTTAGCACGTCATGTCGTAGCGCTCCGATGTGTATGCTTTCTTGACGTACTGTACTGTCTTCCGTCTGATCTAAGTATCAAAGGATGCATATCTCTAGTAGTATTAGTAAAGGTATTTCGGTGTGTATGCTGTGTTGCAGTTGTACGGTCCTGGTAGGTTGTAGAAACATTGTATTCCTGTATGCACGTATGTGTAGTGTGTATGTATGCTAATATGTATGCAATCAGTTTATGTATGTATTAAGATCAAAGGTGTTGATTGTATGTTGTATGATAATTGTATGCTATTGTAGTTACTCCGTATGTATGCTATGAAAATGGATTCTGATCAAGTGAATGTATGAATTTATTATTATGTATGTATGTATGTATGTATGTATGTTATGTATGTATGTATGTATGTATGTATTTATGTATGTATGATGTATGTATGTATGTATGTATGTATGTATGATGTATGTATGTATGTATATGTATGTATGTATGTATGTATGTATGTATGTATGTATCTATGTATGTATCTGTATGTATCTATGTAATGTTTATTAGTATATGTATGTATGTATATATCTATCTATTATCTATTATCTATCTATCTATGTATCTATCTATCTATCTATTATCTATCTATCTATCATCTATCTATCTATCTATCTATATATCTATCTATCTATCTGTCATGTCTATCTATCTATCTGTATCTGTCTATGATATGTAATCTATGTACTGTTGTTTATTATCTTTATCTATCTATTATATATGTATCTATGTATGTATCTATCTATCTATCTATCTATCTATCTATCTGCCTATATATCTATCTATGTATCTATCTATCTATCTATCTGTCTATGTACCGATCTATCATCTGTCTGTCTATGCATTGTGTAAGTATGTACATCTATCTATCTATCTATCTATCTATCTATCTATCTATCTATGTATCTATCTATCTATCTGTCTATATATCTAATCTATCTATGTACCGATCTATCTATCTGTCCTGTCTATGCATGTGTGTATCTGTGTATCTATCTATGTATATATGTATCTATGTAATGTATGTTTGTATCATCTATCTATCTATCTATCTATCTATCTGTCTATCAGTCTGTCTATAATCTATCTATTTCTCTGTCTGTCTGTCTGTCTGTCTATCTATGTATGTATCTATGTATCTATCTATGTATGTATTATCTATGTATGAATGCAATTTAGAGAGATCAACACACTCTATGGCAAGATTTCCTTTCTTCCAACCCATGCGCTATAGTGGACTACTAGGTGTAATCTATTACTGCAAAACAAACACACAGCAGTACACGTGGATGCACACATAATAAACACTATGACTAAAGCATAAATACAGAATGGAATGTAAATATCTTGTAATCGACGGCAATATGCAACTCCCACGATCACACACACCACACACACACACACACACACACACCACACACACACAACACACACACATACACACACACACACACACACACACCACACACACACACACACACACACACACACACACACACACACACACACACACAAACACACACACACACTCACACTCACACGTACACAGGAAGAGATTAGTCACAAGTGATCGAAACCAAGTATCGACCATTTTCCCATCCCAGTGAGGTCTTGGCTTTGCAGCTGCACATATGCCTTTTTTTCTCTTTTTTTTAAATTCAATCTGTTTTAATTCTTTTTCACAAGACAGACCCAGCCGCGTCTGACTAAGGGTTTTTTTTCTCAGGGGACTCCGGTTTTCCTTTCAGCCCTTTGGCTGTTGGTTTAGGATGGTTTTTTGTTTGTTTTTTTCGTATTCCAAGGTCAGACTGGATTCGTTGCACTAGACACGATCCATTTACATCAGCCACACCTCTTGATTAAATATTTTCCGATTCAGTCGATCATATGCTTATTTCTTCTTATGCATTATTTAAGAGTGGGATCCTTTACATTCCAAACACTACTCTTCGCTAGTGCATCAAAGTTTTAATTTTAGCCCTGGACCCTCTTCAGGATAGAACAATATTAGTATGGCACGACCACTTTTCAGAATTGCAGAATTCATCTCACTTCCGCTCTGACATCATATTTACTCAAAAACACATTATGATGTCATTTTAGTCAGTTTATTTCTTTTCTCACACTGGAAGGAGCAGCAGGGAAGTTTCAGTCTTTTTCTCCTAATTTTTGTACCTGGTGTTTGTTTGTTTGTGATCTTACGCTTGACAAAGGACAGTTGGCTGAAAATTTGCGCCTGTGTTGTATTGCTGTATTAAATACGCGATCTTGTTCTTTTTTTTTCTTTTTTTTCCTTGTTCCTGTTCTTTGTATGCCTGGTCAAACCGTAATTTTCTCTTGTATTTACCCTCTTTCTCCCAGCTGTGCGAACAAACTCTCTCCTTACATTTTTCATAACGAAACTGAGTCTCTCCTTGATTACTACAGTCTAAGATATTAGGAAAACTTGTCATTCTTGGCGATGTCAGTGTACACTTTGATGATCAAGATGACTGGGAAAACAAACGCTTGTGTTTATCTCCGTCTAACCATTCTGTCTCTTAGTTTGTGACCCAGCCCATACATAGTAAAGGCCATGTTATTGACTGGCTGATCGTTCGTAACACACATGAACTCGTTACATCAGTCTCAGTCCTAAACCAACTTCTTTCAGTCAACTCTGCTGTGTTGTTTTCATTCTGTTTTCCTAAACCTGTACGCCGGACGCGCAATGTTAGCCGTCACAAGCTCAGGTCTATTGACCTTAACGCTTGACTTCTGAAGCGACTGAATTTCTCTTTCAGGTCAGGGATTCCACTGATTCTGCTAATTTTGTATACTTCGATTCTCCGCCGATTGCTCGACAAACATGCTCCTACCTCCACACATGTTCTGGTGATCGTCCATGTGCGCCTTGATACACGTCTCAGTTACACGAAACAAAGCGAGAATGTCGAAGGGCCGAGCGCCAATGGCGGTCTTCTAAACTAGAAGTACACCGTCAGATTTATCAGTCTATGCGCAACAAGGTAACTGAGTTGCTCTCTAAAGCGAAAACTGATTACTTTTCCTCACAAATTGTTGAAGCCACAACCACAAAAATTCTGTCCTCCATTGTCTGATTTACTTGGCACTGAGAAATAAACTCCCTTGCCATCAAATAGTGGTCCAGATGATCTCTCGTCTGCCTTTTCTACATTTTTCTCCACGAAGATTTCTAATTTGCATACCAAACTTGACTCGACTCCCTTGCACCCAACACTCCCAGACCCTCCATTTACGGGAACTCCTCTCCTCTTCCTCCACCCAGTATCTGAGACTGAGATCTTGATGATCCTCAAAGAAATGTGCTTTAAATCTTGCGAACTTGACCCTATTCTGGCCTCTCTCTTTTTACAAATTTACCAGCAACTTCTTCCATCAAACACCTCCATCGTCAACTCTTCTTTGGTTTCAGGAGTCTTCCCTCTCTGCTTTCAAAACTGTTGTCCTCCGGCCTCTTCTCAAGAAAAATAATCTCGATCCCAATATCTGAAAAATTGTGGGCCTGTATCAAATCTCCCATTTCTTTACAAACTCCTTGAAAAAGTGGTACTAAAGCAACTGAATGACAATCTCTATTTAAATCGTCCCTATCGTCCTTACCAGTCTGTTTATCAACCAAACCATAGTACAGAAACAGCTCTTGTTCATAGTCACTGAATGTCTTGCTTCTGATGCTGGTGATTTTTTTCTCTTAACACTCCTCGACTTGTCTGCTGCCTTTGATACCTTTGACCACTCCATCCTTCTCTTTTGTCTTGAACAAACTGTTGGAATTCGCGGTATTGCTTTTTCTTGGTTCTCGTCCTATCTCTCTGATCGCTTTCAGTCAGTTCTCATTAGTTGAAGTCAGTCTTAGCCTGTTAGACTTTCTTGCGGAGTTCCCCAGGGTTTTGTGCTAGGGCCTGTCCTATTCACCTTTTATTCCTCACCCCTAGCCAACATCATCAACCAGCCTGACGTGAAACATCATTTTTACACAGATGACTAGCAACACCCCCGAAAATGTCATTTGCCTTATCTCAGAAGCATCCAGCTGATATGTTGATATCCACAACTGGATGAGACAAAATAAACTGCAGTTAAATAGTGATAACACTGAAGCAATATTCGTAGGCACCAAAAACAAATTTGCCTCTATTACTCTGAATACCATCAGCTACTGACAACATCATCCTTTTCTCTGTCAAGAACCTGGGCGTGACAGTGGACAACACTCTCTCTATGAAGAAGTTTCTGACCCAGACCTGCCAATTGTGTTATTATTGATTCGGTTCATTAGTTACATTCGAAGATTTCCTTCAACTGAGGCTGACATCTCTTATTTTGTCTCGTCTTAATTACTGTAAGCTCTCCTTTCTGGACTCACAGCTGTTTCTGTCCTCCTCAGGACCTGGCCAGCTCATGGGTTTATGTGCAGGCTTAAGGCTTGTGCCATGATCAACATACGCATGGCACCTGTGCCGTTAGTGCATATGGAATTCATTCCGAGCGCGGAAACGTCGTCTTAAGAAACAAACTGACACTCTGTCCTCTATTTGCAACACGTACAATAGTTAGCTGTTCGTCTTGTCTCCAGAAAGAAAACTTTTGTTCATGTCAATCCTCTCCTTCGCTGTCTTCACTGGTTGCCTATCTTGAAAAGAAGTGGATTTAAGCTGGATATCTTGTGTTACAAATCTATGCACCAGTCTGCTCCATCATATCCCTGCGAAATGTAAATTTATACGCCAATTCGCACCATTGCGCTCAGCTTCATATACTCTTTCCCTTCCGGTCCCTAGATTTAAGATATCAACTGTTGGCCACCTTTCTTTTGTTGTCTAAGGATCGTCTGCCTGCAACAGACTTCCGCTCTCCCTTCGCCTAACACCTACCCTTTCTGTTTCTAAATCCAAGTTAGAAACCCATCTCTTTTCCCAACAGTGGAGTTTAAAACTACTTCTTTTCCTCAGTTTATGTAGATTTGTTTTTTTTCATATTGTAAGGCCGTCCGTGTTGATTGTATGCGTATGTCTGGTGTGTGAGTGTGCTTTGATTTGAATTGTCAAGATGTGGCGCCATATGAATACTGTAGTTAAAGATATTATAACCTTTTCCCTTCAGACAGGATTGCTTATCATATCCTCTGTGTGTGTGCGTGCGTGTTTGTGAGAGAGGGAGAGAGACAGACAGACAGACAGACAGCGTGAGTGTGTGTGTGCGTGTATGTGTCAGTGTGAGTGTGTGTGCGCGTGTGCACGCGCGCGTGTGTGTGCGTGTTGTGTATGTATGTATGTATGTGTGTGCGTACGTGTTGTGTGTGTGTGTACGTGTGTGTGTGTTTTGTTTTGAGGTTTTATCTCCTAGTGACACAAAGTTTGCACGAAACTTGTGCTAGCTGAATAACATATGCATTTAGGCGGAGGGGAAGCTTCTCTTCTTAAGACCTTCTGATGTCTTAGCACGATTGCAAAGTCGATCTTTGATGGTAAGTTTACTTTGGATCTAAGCAAACGTAGAAAAAACAAGGTTTACTCGTTTACACTCAGAAGATAAGCGAATTTATGTTCAGCGATTTTCTTCCTTTGCCTGGCCAGCTCATGGGTTTATGTGCAGGCTTACGGCTTGTGCCATGACGTTAGTGCATATGGAATTCATTCCAACCACGAAGACGTCATCTTGAGAAATCATTATCATCATCATCATGTGCCCTGCCGCATGGCGTTGGCGATCACGGCCCTCTATACGAATCTGTCTCTGTCGCTGCAAGTACATCTCCCACCCTCTCTGTTCTCACCTACTCTGCAAGTCCGTCCAATATTTTCTCCCTGGGTCTACCTGGTGCTCTCTTTTATCTTGAGAAACTGAAACTTTTCTCTTTAACCCTTTGACTCCTGCACCTTATGTACCAACTGCAAAAACTTAACCTTTTGATTTCCTCACCCTTTCCATAGGTTCCTGCGTACACTCACACACACATACATATGCTCACACACTCATTCTCTCTCATTCTCTCTTTTCTCTCTCTCTCTCTCTCTCTCTCTCTCTCTCTCCTCTCTCTCTCTCTCTCTCTCTCTCTCCCCCTCCCTCCTTAAAATCCCTTCTTTGTTTTTCTTCTTTCGTCGCCATCCTCATCTTTCTTCGTCGTCGATCTCCTCAAAGTTCGTCTTTCTTCCTCTTCTTTCTCTTTACTCGTCATCTTTCTTCTTTTTTTTTTTCTTTTTCTTCTTCTTCTTCTTCTCCTCTTCTTCTTCTTCTTTTTCTTCTCTTCATTCTTCTTTTCTTCTTCATCTTCTTCTTTCCTTCTTCTTCTTCTTTTTCTTCTTCATCTTTTCATCTTCTTCTTCTTTTTCTTCTTCTTCTTCTTCTTCTTCTTCTTCTTCTTCTTCTTCTTCTTCTTCTTCTTCTTCTTCTTCTTCTTCTTCTTCTCGCATTCTTCTTCTTCTTCTTCTTCTTTCTTCTTCTTCTTTCTTCTTCTTCTTCTTCTTCTCTTCTTCTTCTTCTTCTTCTTCTTCTTGCATTCTTCTTCTTCTTCGCATTCTTCTTCTTCTTCGCATTCTTCTTCGCTTTCTTCTTCTTCTTCTTCTTCTTTGCATTCTTTGCATTCTTCTTCTTCTCTTCTTCTTCTTTGCATTCTTTGCATTCTTTTCTTTCTTCTTCTTCTTCTTCTTCTTCTTCTTCTTCTTTGCATTCTTCTTCTTTCTTTCATTCTTCTTCTGCTTTTCTTTCTTCTTCTTCTTCTTCTTCTTCTTCTTCTTCTTCTTTTCTTCTTCTTCTTCTTCTTCGCATTCTTCTTCTTCGCATTCTTCTTCGCATTCTTCTTCTTCTTCTTCTTCGCATTCTTCTTCTTCTCTTCTTCTTCTTCTTCTTCTTCTTCTTCTTCTTCTTCTTCTTCTTCTTCTTCTTCTTCTTCTTCTTCTTCTTCTTCTTCTTCTTCTTCTTCTTCTTCTCCTCCTTCTTCTTCTTCGCATTCTTCTTCTTCTTCTTCATCTTCTTCTTCTTTGCATTCTTCTTCTTCTTCTTCTTCGCATTCTTCTTCTTCTTCTTCTTCTTCTTCTTCTCTTCTTCTTCTTCTTCTTCTTCTTCTCTTCTTCTTCTTCTTCTTCTCTTCTTCTTCTTCTTCTTCTTCTTCTTCTTCTTCGCATTCTTCGCATTCTTCTTCGCATTCTTCTTCTTCTTCTTCTTCTTCTTGTTCTTGTTCTTCTTCTTCTTGTTCTTCTTCTTCTTCTTCTTCGCATTCTTCTTTGCATTCTTCTTTGCATTCTTCTTCTTCTTCTTTGCATTTTTCTTCTTCTTCTTCTTCTTCTCTTCTTCTTCTTCTTCATCTTGGCCATTCTTCTTCTTCTTCTTCGCATTTTTCTTCGTTCTTTTTTCTTCATTTTTCTCTTCTTCTTCTTTTTCTTCTTCGCATTCTTCTTCTTCTTTTCTTCTTCTTCTTCTTCGCATTCTTCTTCTTCTTCGCATTCTTCTTCTTCTTCGCATTCTTCTTCGCATTCTTCTTCTTCTTCGCATTCTTCTTCTTCGCATTCTTCTTCTTCTTCGCATTCTTCTTCCTTCTTCTTCTTCTTCTTCTTCTTCCTTCTTCTTCTTCTTCGTCATCTTCATCTTCTTCGCATTCTTCTTCTTCGCATTCTTCTTCTTCGCATTCTTCTTCTTCTTCGCATTCTTCTTTTTCTTCGCATTCTTCTTCTTCGCATTCTTCTTCTTCGCATTCTTCTTCTTGCATTCTTCTTTTTCTTCTTCGCATTCTTCTTCTTCGCATTCTTCTTCCGCATTCTTCTTCTTCATCTTTTTCTTCTTCTTCGCATTTCTTCTTCTTCTTCTTCTTCTTCTTCTTCTTCCTTCTTCTTCTTCTCTTCTTCTTCTTCCATTCTTCTTTTTCTTCTTCTTCTTCTTCTTCTTCGCATTCTTCTTCTTCTTCTCTTCTTCTTCTTCTTCCTTCTTCTTCTTCGCATTCTTCTTCTTCTTCTTCCATTCTTCTTCTTCTTCGCATTCTTCTTTCTTTTCATTTCTTCTTCTTTTTCCTTCTTCTTCATTTCTTCTTCGCATTCTTCTTCTTCTTCTTCTTCTTCTTTTCTTCTCTTCGCTTCTTCTTCTTCCTTCTTCCTCTTCTTCTTCTTCGCATTCTTCTTCGCTTCTTTTTTTTCGCATTCTTCTTCGCATTCTTCTTCGCATTCTTCTTCTTCTTCGCATTCTTCTTCTTCGCATTTCTTCTTCTTTCGCATTCTTTTCTTCTTCTTCTGAATTCTGTTCATCTTTAATCTCATTCCATTCTTTTTTCTTCTTTTCTACCTCTTCTCTCTTGATTTCTCTTTTTTTACTTCTGTGCAGGAAGTGGTGATATGGTGAGGATCAAGGGTTAAAGTTTTGTTTGCTAGCAGATTGACAATGCACGACGCGTGACAGGTCGGAGTCAAGGGTAGAAATGTTACCATAAGCAACATTGGCGCTCTAGCGGCTGTGCAATTGTGCCTGCCAGCTCTCCCCGAAGTTTCTTGTTCTTACAAAGCAACCTTTCTTGGTCCAAAACAAGTGTGACTGCCCGCGTTCAAGCAAACAGGAACCAGAAAAACACCAAAATAGAATCAGAACGCATATTTAATACAAGACAAGACAGGCGCAAATTTTCGGCCAACTGGCCTTTGTCAAGCGTGATTTGTAAGTCACAAAACAAACACCAAATACAAAATTAGGAAAAAAGACTGAAACTTCCCTGCTGCTTCTCCAGTATCTTTTTCTCCTAATTTTGTATTTGGTGTTTGTTTGTGATCTTACATTAACCCTTGACAAACTTGGCCGAAAATTTGCGCCTGTCTTGTGATTAAATTCGCGTTCTCTTCTATTTTC